>JACTOM010000032.1:3086389-3181123 GCA_015832385.1 Elymnias hypermnestra
ATCCTCGCGTTTTTATGAATTCAATCTCAAGATAGACAATAAAAACATTTCATTGGATTCAGAGGTTGCTAATAAATTTGAAGAATTCTTCACTAATGCTCCTATCTCGACAATTAAACATCTGAACTCATCACCATCCACTGCTCTCTCTTGGTTGGCTTGTAGCGTACCTCAATGTTATAATATTTTCAAATTCAGCCATGTTGATAGCTCGGACGTTATTAAGTCATTTATTGACTATTTGAACGGGTACATATCACCATGGCGATTTTTAATTTTCGCCATCGTGATATGTACCCGTTCAAATAGTCAATATGTTAATAAACCACGAAAATTTAAGTTTAAAACAATTAAGTCATTTAATTTAATTACGAAAAAGAAAACAAATGATTTATGGGGTCTATCTGTTAACCTTACAAGATCTTACAATTGACGTCCTCGACATGGCTGAAATTTTTAATAACTGTGTAGATTGGGGGGTATATCATGACTTAATGAAGTACAGTAAAATTGTTCCAATGTTTAAGTCGGGCAGTTCTTCAGACCCCTCTAACTATAGACCAATGTCGGTTGTTCCGACTTTCAGTAAAGTATTCGAGAAAATTATATTGAACCAATTGCAACAACATTTTCAAAAATATAATCTATTACACAGTAAGCAATTTGGATTCACACGAGCTCGATCAACAACCGATGCTGGTGTACAGTTATTACATAGTATTTACGAGGCCTGGGATTAATCACGAGACGCACTTGGTATTTTCTGTGATTTGTCTAAGGCTTTTGACTGTGTCCAGTATAAAACTCTGATCGGGAAATTACGTCACTATGGCTTTACAACCCCAGCATTAGACCTGATGAATTTTTACTTAACCAATAGAACACAAAAGGTCTGAGTTAATGGAAAGCTTTCAGAAGGGTCTGTAACGAAACTAGGTGTCCCACAGGGTTCCATATTAGGACCATTTCTATTCCCCATTTACATCAATAACCTTCCTTATTTTGTCAAGGATGGTCATGAGATAGTTTTGTTTGCTGATGATACCTTTAATATTCAAAGTTAAACGACAATAAATAGATTTTGACGACGTAAACAACTCACTCAATAAAGTAGTACAATGGTTTCAAGCAAAAAATTTATTACTCAACGGGAAAAAAACAAAATGTATTAAATTTACACTGCCAAACGTAAAGAAGGTGAAAACCATTGTTAAACTTAATAATGAGTTAAACGTTTTCTTAGGCATTACATTAGATAGAAAATTACACAGCATTATGACATGGTATTTTACTTTGGGGAAATGCTGCTGATATCGCTGTAATCTTTGTACTGCAGAAAAGGGTCGTTCGTGCGATTTATAATATGGGTCCAAGAGAGTCGCTAAGAAACAAATTTAGAGCAGTGAAAATAATGACAGTTCACGTATATATATTAGAAAACTTGTCATATGTCCATAAAAATATTGACTCTTACGAAAAAAAGCGAATGCACCTCATATAACTTAAGAAATAAAAATAAAAGTGCTGTCAATTCTAGTAGGTTACATAAAATTTACAAGTCATTCACGGGTAACTGTATACGTTTTTATAACAAACTCCCAGAAGTTACAAAAAATGTCTATCGGGAAATTTAAATCTTTCATTAAAAGAAAGCTAATAGAAAAATCATTTTATAATTTGAAGGAATATTTAGAAGACAATAAACCCTGGGAGAGAATGAATTGATCTATATACATCTTGATATAGAATAAATTTAAAACACATATTGTAATGAAGATGACATAAAAAAAAGTACAAACGTCTGAGTTTGTTGTGGGCTCTTCTCAGATCGGGACGCGAAGGAACCCTCGTAACTTTAGATTGTAAATTGTTCTTTATTGTTATCATCAGTCATTCATTTAAATATTATATGAAAAAAAATATTTGACGATTCATAAGTGCTGTAATAGGCCTACTTGAATAAAGATATTTTGACTTTGACTTTGAATGACGGGGCGAACATCAAATATTTGACTGTGACGAATGGTTTCTAAGGGAAAGCGAAATTGTTGTTTTACCGAGGAAACGCGTGGTTACCGTTACGAAGATGTGCAGCGTTTTTAATGCTAATTCGTTTGAAAGTTAGGTAGTTTTAATATTTACAAATAACACGTGGCATAATAATTTGCCACACGTCATTTAATAAACTATTTTTCATAGAATAAAAATAATTCATTAATTCTCTTTTCTATATTTTAAATTCAAAAACAAAATTTAATCAATAATTTCTAATATTGACAAAAAAACAGTGGCATTTTTATTTACAATTCATTTCAGATTTCAACAAATTATTTCAATCGAATTTCGTCACTTTTAATATTTTAATGACAGTTAAATTCCTAACATATCTTCCTTTTCCCTTTCTTTGTATGAATATAAAAAAGACTTAAAAATTTGTTTGCCAAAGAAGATTAACTTCCGACATGTGTACTTTGTACTCAAGCACTTTCCATTTTTTTCATATTTACTCACCTTTTAAACCTTCCTTGGACATCCACAAATATATCAAAATTAGCCAAAACAGTCCAGCAGGTATCGCGTTTTAGCGAGACTAACGAACAGCAATTGATCTTTATATATACAAATTTGGTGACTGTTGACTGTTCTCACTTGATGGTAACGGTGATATAGTCTGATCAGAGCTAATATCGATGGTTTATAATCAGCATAGTACAGGAATATAGCCCAGAAATCTCAAGTTACGCTTCTAGAGATAAACCTTCCATTGCACTCTCTTGGCTAGCTGATAGCATGCCCCAATGTCATGGTATCTTTAAATTCAGTCATGTCGATGCCTCTGATGTTATTAAGTCATTTAATTTAATCAATAACAAAAAACTAACGATTTGGGGGGTCTATCAGTTAACCTTGTAAAATTATTAATTGACATCGTTGCACCTGACATGGCGGTAATTTTTAATAATTGCGTTGATTGTGGTGTATTTCCTGACTTAATGAAGTACAGCAAAATAATACCGATGTTTAAGTCAGGCAGTACTTCTAACCCTAGTAACTTTAGGCCAATATCGGTTCTCCCAACCTTTAGTAAAATATTTGAGAAAATAATGTTGAATCAGTTGCTAAACCATTTCAAAAATTATAATTTATTACATAATAAACAATTTGGCTTTACTCGAGGTTGCTCGACTACCGATGCTGGCGTTATTACTCAATATCTACGAGGCCTGGGAGGATTCACGTGACGCGCTTGGCGTTTTATGTGATCTGTCTAAGGCCTTCGATTGTGTTCAGTATGCAACTCTGATCGGGAAATTGCGACACTATGGCCTTGCGGGCACAGCATTAGACCTGATGAGTTATTATTTAACCAATAGAACGCAAAAGGTCTGTCTCAATAGCAAGCTTTCTGCGGGGTCAGTGACAAAAATGGGAGTCCCACAGGGTTCCATATTAGGACCATTTCTGTTCCTCATTTATATCAATGACCTTCCTTACTTTGTTAAGGGTGATCATGAGATTGTTCTGTTTGCTGATGATACTTCGCTATTGTTTAAAGTTAATAGACGACAAACAAATTATGACGACGTAAACAGCTCTCTCAATAAAGTGGTACAATGGTTTGAAGCTAATAATTTATTGCTCAACGGAAAGAAAACAAAATGTGTAAAGTTTACTCTTCCTAATGTGAAACAAACGCAAACCATTGTTAAACTTAATAATGAGGAACTAGACCTTGTAGATAGTACCGCTTTCTTAGGTATAACATTAGATAATAAATTACAGTGGGGGCCCCATATAAGTGGTCTATCGAATAGGCTCAGCTCCGCGGCTTACGCTGTTAAAAAAATTCGTCGTCTGACAGATGTTGATACTGCCAGACTGGTATATTTCAGCTATTTTCACAGCATTATGTCATACGGTATTCTACTTTGGGGTAATGCTGCTGATATAGATGCAATATTTGTGCTGCAGAAAAGGGCCGTTCGTGCGATTTACAATATGGGTCCAAGAGAGTCGCTAAGAAACAAATTCAAGGCAGTTAACATAATGACAGTTCACTGCGTATATATATTAGAAAACTTGTTGTATGTACATAAAAACATTGACTCTTTTAATAAAAAGAGTGAATGTACATCATATAACTTACGAAACCAAAACAAACTTGTTATAAATTCTAGTAGGCTGCATAAGATTAACAACTCATTTAAGGGTAACTGTATACGTTTCTATAATAAACTCCCACAAGACGTTCTAAAGATGTCAATTAATAAATTCAAAGTCTTTGTTAAAAGAAAGTTGATAGAAAAATCGTATTATAAGTTGCAAGAGTACTTAGACGATAGAAACGCGTGGGAGTGAACGAACTGCTCTAATTTGAATTGAAATATATTAAACTAATATGATATTGTAACGATGATGATAACAAAAAAGACAAAACACCCGACTGAGTTTGTTGTGGGCTCTTTTCGGATTAGGGCGCGAAGGAACCCTAGTAACTTTAGATTTTAAGTCGTTCTGGAGTACCATCATCAGACGAACATTAGAATTAGAGTGTGGAAAAGAAAGAAAAAAAATACTTGGCGATTCGAAAGTGCTGTAATATGCCTACTTGAATTAAGATATTTTGATTAAATTTGAAACAAACTAAACAGTAGAAAATAATACTATTCATAAGAATTATATTACTGACAAGAATATTTAATGTCACTGTTTAAAAGCTTGGGGTAATTTGATGTCATTTTTTAAACTAGTGAAAAATTATAACGATTGATATCGAGCAAATTATTATGTCGGTGGCTAAAATATAATCTCGATATGTGTTTGGTTACTTTGAAAATGCAATATTTTAAACACCCCGCGCTTTTGGAACAGTGACTTTAAATATTCTCATTAATGCTAAGCATTACTTTCTACTTCTTAGTTTGATTATATAAAAAAGCGTGTTTTTTTAAAGTATAATTTATTTTTCAATTTTTACTTCGATCTCCTATAAAACAACCATCTTTAATACGTAAAGATATGTAAACGATTGCATCTCGATTTAGAAATATTCTCGTCAGTAATTTGATTCTTATTCTATGATTTATTTTTGATTATAGTATTCTCATGCATTTTTTGCAAGTGTGCGAAGTTTGAATCAAATCGAATCGTTCTATAGGATAACATAACGTACAAAGATTCCGTTACATATTAAGCTGAAGCTAATAACGTATGTTATAATTCTTATGTGCATGTGTCACTGATCTCATAAACGGCGGGACCGATTTAGTTGACTTTTTTTTGTATCTTCAGGTGTATTTGAGAATGATTTAGATCCGATAATACATACATACATACATAGCATCACGTCTCATTCCCATAGATTTACTTTTGTGATTCTTCTGCCATACCCAACTTAATGAGATCCGATAATAACGAACTAATAAAGAATTTATCCACATTTCCACGGGATAATGAGAAACGCGGGTGACACCACTGAAGTATATTTATAAATAAGTGACATGTCAAAGGAATCGGTCACATTTATTGCAGGGCCTTGCTCGATTTTTTATTTTAAGTGACAGTATTGTGACTCTTGCATTACAATTTTCTAAATTGTTTGACCTCGGGCTAGCGAAGCTTACAAGGTGACTAGCGAGGCCATAAAAATTTCCTTTTAGGCCATGAAAGCCTTTCCTCTGAAAGGAAATTTTTATGGTCTTGCTAGTAACCTTTAAGTATTTAAACACTTCTTTAAGTGTTTAAATTATTCTTGATAGTATATTAATTACTTTTATTAATTGGTATATTTTTTCCAAGTTAATGTAAATAAAACAACAATACCCTAAAGCTATGGATTTATTCAGAAAGTTTTCACTACAAATTTTCTAACGCTACATTTTATATTGGTTTAGTTTAGTACTACTCAGAACAATTTTTTTTGCTACACTTAAAATGTTAAAGATAAATATATTTAAATTTTCAAAATGCTAATGTACTTCAAGGAACATATATATTTCGAAATTTAACAGTTTACAAGTTTCATGAACTACTACTATGAGTTACTACTTATATTAATATATATTGTTTGAACTACTCGTCACCTATTCTTCTTTGTTATAGTTATAATGCTAGGGATAATAAGTACTTCAGATTCTATGTACTGATATTATTAAAGCATATTTATTAATTTATATCTCTTTTTGAACTACTTATAACATTTTCCATTGCTACTCCTACTAAGAATAATAAATAGTTTGGAATCTATCTCTAATAAATCTTGTGGAATATAGTAGTATTGTTAAGTTAAACATTTTTTTAAATAGGAAAAAATGTAGATATTATTTAAAGACTTAGAATTTGTTCTTGCTACAGCTAATAATGCTAAAAGTAATACTTTAATAGTCAATGAAAGGTGTCTGTAACCTATTTAGTGCCGTGTTCATTTAAAGTACTGCGGCCAGCTCCACCCTACATCGTGCGTAATAGAGGTAAAGTCGTCTTTGGCGTTTATATAATTAAAAAAGAAGAAGAAAAACTATTTTCGCAATGTTATTGGTCTCTTGATATACGCTGCAAGGCTAAAACTCAAATAAAGTACAATCGTAAACTCAAACAACGAATACATTTGTAATATGCTAACGAATTAATAGAATATTACATTTATTCTAACGAAGATCATAAAAATATTTAAAGCTTACATCAAAAAATCAGTTATCATATAACAGTAAATATTATTTCTTATATGAATAAATATGCAATATGTGAACATAAACATATATGTAAATATATTTTTTATTTATGAACAATAAATAGAATATATATATTTTTTTTTATATACAATTCTTAATATTGTAGAAATAAATATATTGTCATATCTAAAGTGAACTTGAAAATATCTTTTCTTTTCTTAAATCCTCGTAAAATACCTTTTCATTCGTCAAACTGAAGGCTGTAATTTACTTTTCGAGCCTATATTGACTTTGCTTATATTTTATCACATATCCGTTCCATTTATCACCTTCATAAAACTCTAACATTTTCTATTATTAAGCACCCACTTTATACCCTCCAAACACTTAATAATAGTATAATTATCACTTTAGATAAGAATCAGAAATCGACTGAATGAATCTTAAATATAACTTATTTTGTAACAATAAATATAAAAGTTAAACAAAATGATATGTTAAAAATAATGTAATAAAATCTTTGGCATTAATTATTGCATAAATTATTAACGAGTCTAGATAATAATAAATCTGTAATATCAAATAATTTATTTATATAACGTAAAGATAACATCTATTGATATATTTGAAGTGTAAAAGATTTTTATAAGAACAGACAATAGAACTCATATATAATTTTAACGAAATTGTCTTTTAATGCAAACATTGTCTTTTAAATCTGTAACACAGACGAATTGTAGTTATATTTTATAAGGTAAGTAAAATAAGTAGCAGCCTATTCATTTCCTACTGCTGGCATAGGACTCCTCAGTCACAGGAGAGTTGGTTTTTCGATCCACCACGCTGCTCCACTGCGGGTTGGTAGGCATGGTGTACAAGTGACCGGAATCCGACATAACCGATGAAATATCAGGCTTCACGTGCTCTTCGAGGCACGGGGGTGGAGCACACCGCCAACTTTCCTACTTTAATTTATTCCTTGAGCCCAAGTAATTCCAAAACATCTTCTATGTCAGAAGAGCTATCAGTACTATCGGCTAGTTGTTCGTCTATGTACTCTAGGTGTGGTTCGCAATAGGCGATACAATCCTCCTCATCGGACGTGCTGTAATCACTTTCCACTCCCTCCATGTTAATATGGCACGAAGAAGAAGTATCACTCTCTAAGTTATCTTCAGGGGGCTCATCTAGTTGGAATCGAACCCTTTTCTTTTTTTGGCTATAACAACATAAAAAAAATCACAAAATAAAACATGTTTTAGGAAAGTCATTTGCTCCTTGCTTTTCATTTCAAGCTTGCACAGCGATAGTCAGTAGACAGTTGATAAATTCTTAGAGGAATAAGGACGATGAGTTTAATACTTTCTTAATTAAGATTACTTTCTTAATTCTGACGGAGATTTATAGAAGGTAAAATTGGCCACTGTAACATTGAGAGATTCCAAACTGTTGTCCCTATTCATCAAAATTGTTAGGTTAGCAAATGGAAATAACAAAAAGAATTTTTTTTTTTTAGTTATATGAATTTAAAGTCCGCTGTATGGTATATACTCCTATAACATCATTAATTTAAAAGTGTATTTAATAAAAAAAAGTGTGTTTGTACAAAGTACACATGTCTTCTTCTTTGGCAAACAATTTTTTAAGTCTTGTTTATACAAATCTAAAACTTTAGATTTCCGAAACTTGGAAGGAGGAAAAAAGGAATATATGTTAGGAATTTAATTGTCATTAAAAATATTAAAAGTGTCCAAAATAAAATAAAATAATAATAATAATAATAAAGAACTTTATTCACCAAACATGCACAACAGAAACATTAATACCTGAAAGTAAATTATAGATAACAATAAGTAAAATAAAAAAGCTTAATATCAAAATAAGAACGCAAAGGCTATGCATGTTGGAAAAAAGGTCATGGACTCAGCTATAAGCTGCTTTTCAGTCCACGCCTAGTGCCACTGCTGCCAACACAGGAAACAAATACATTTTGATAAAGTGAGAGTTACGTTACTAAAGTCAGTTCATGAGATGTAATTTAGTGTTTCAGAATTACTTAAAATTATATACCGTTAAAATTGTATGGACAATAGCAAAATACTCAGAAGTGATGACCAATACATAAATGAGAAATCAAATAAAATAGTAAGAATGCATTCATTTTATAAAAAAAAAAATAAAGACAAAAATATATCATATTTAAATTAGATATCACTTGACTCTTACGCAGTTAGTATTTTGTTTCTGTATATTTAGAAGCCATTGCTTACAATTGGCTCTAAATGCTGTTATTGATTTATATATTAAATTAATACAAACAATTTTTGAAATCTCAAATGAAGAGTTGTAAATGAAAATGCCACGTATATTTTATCAATATTAGAAATAATGACTTAATCTTTGTTCTTGATTTTATAATTTAGGAAGTATTTTTATATTATATTTTTTGAGAAATATTATATCTAATTATTAAATGACGAAGTTCCACTATTTTTCAGACCAGTTAGATGAACAGCTTAGGAACACAAATATCTGACAAACTCTTATAAATTGCTAACGTATTCAAGGCTTATAAATACGTTTATATAAATAATCCTTCTCAAAGTGGCCACTATTTCTTTTTTTATACAATTTAATTTGTCTAGCCATATATACTGACTATTTGAGAGATTTCTTAAAAGGTGCTGATATAATATATGTATACATACGTGGTCGTCAGCGGAATCATCTCGACCTGGCTTGTGGATGGAATTGCATCTAGTCCTCCAAAGTAAGATAGTCCTGGAATCGCTTGTGCCACGGCTTTCAAAATTACGGATAATTTTGATTGTTGGATCCTATTTTAATAGGAAAAGAAAAAAGTGAATGAGTTCTTTGATATAATTTAACACACTACTTGGATTAAATTATAATTGAAATGCCTAGCATAAGTATTATCCAATTAGGTAATTTGAGAGGTAATTACCGAAACTATGTCTATTTTTAAGGTCAATTTCAATTTGTCATAAAATTTGTTTAGCCTTTCTTTTCCTAAAATCCTTTTCCAGAATATTTATGTCCTACAGTAGTTAAAGATGAAAGTACCTAAATACACACTTGTATACACATTATCAAGTCACACTTACTGAGATTTAAGATCTCTAATTTTACCTCAAAATCTATGGATATTTGCACGTCACAATACACAATTCAAGTCACTTGAATTCTTTTATTATTTGTATGTTACTTTGCCTTGGATCCCGAAGAGGTTCATATTGTCGGAACTTTTGGAGACACGACATACCGATAATATTGGAAAGAACAATCTTATTTATTTAGTAGCTGTTCTCCAGCGGCGGTGTCACCCGCGTAGTTAATAATCACGTGGAGATATCTCCTATTCGTTATTTATCAGATCGAATTGTCAATGTAAACCATTCTGGGATCCACCTGAAGACACTCAAAGAGCTTCAACAAAATCCGTCCATCGGTTCAGGAGCAGTTCAGTGACATACACACTCTCTTCATCATTATATGTACGCTGTGTGTTCAAAAAGTATCGCGAATTTTGTGTTTTTTCTAAAATTATTTATTTAGTCATGAATATCTATTTTGTCCCCTTCAAAGTAATCCCCATGAGATATTTTTCACTTGTGCCAACGGTTTTTCCAATCTTCGAAGCACTTCAAAAAATCTTTTTTTTTTATTTTGTTCAGCTCCTCCTTCGATGGCGTCTTTATCTCGTCAAGAGAAGAGTAACGTCGTCCTTTCATGGGCCTCTTCAGTTTAGGGAACAAGAAAAAGTCACAGGGGGCCAGATCTGGGGAATACGGTGGCTGCGGCATCATTAGTGTGTTGTTTTTGGCCAAAAAGTCGCGCACAAGCAACGATGTGTGAGCAGGGGCGTTATCGTGGTGCAAAAGCCAATTTTTGTTCTTCCACAAATCCGGGCGTTTCTGGCGGATTGCTTCGCGCAAATTGCGCATAACTTGCAGGTAATATTCCTTATTGACCGTTCTTCCCTGTGGCAAGAACTCATGATGCACCACGCCCCTGCAATCAAAGAAAACTGTCAGCAAAACTTTCACATTCGATCGAACTTGGCGCGCTTTTTTCGGTCTTGGTTCGTGCGGCAGCTTCCATTGAGATGATTGAGCTTTGGTTTCCACGTCATAACCATAAACCCACGATTCGTCACCAGTTATGACCCTCTGGAGCAAATTTGGGTCGTCGCGGACAGAGTTTAACATCTCATTAGCAATGTTCATGCGATGCTGTTTTTGGTCACAATTGAGCAATTTTGGTACGAATTTCGCGGCGACCCGTCTCATGCCCAAATCATTGATAAAAATCGAATGGCACGAGCCAATCGATATGTTTAGGTCCTCAGCAACTTCTCTAACGGTGATTCGACGATTGGCCAATACCATTTTCTCCACTTCATTAATTTTTTCGTCTGTTGTTGAAGTGCTCGGGCGTCCGGCACGCTCTTCGTCGTTCACATCTTCTCGGCCTTCTGAGAACATTTTGTACCACCGATAAACGTTGCTTCGGTCCAAGGTAGCTTCTCCGTATGCCACAGTCAACATTCGGAATGCATCCGCGCACTTAATTTCGTTTTTCACACAAAATTTGATACAGGTTCTTTGATCCATTTTTTTGAATAGGTAAAAATCGAAGACGATCCAAAACACGTGCAAGCAAAGCAGCTGTCAACAATTAAATGAACATTCAAAATGGCCGAGCTTGTCGGCATAAGTGAGAGACATGAGTACCAACATAACGCCACAAAAAATTCGAAATTCGAATATACGTAACCCGCGAAAATTCAAAATTCGCGATACTTTTTGAACACACCTCGTATATACAAAGATGAACACATAAATCATAATAACATTTTCCAAGAGTTCTTTATGTATTGTTCAAAGTTGCCAATTGGTTTTTTTTTTGTATATTCCTAACTTAGCAATAATTTTTTATCCATTTTCCTAGGCTTCTACGGTTCTAATTTCTAAGTCTGATAAAGATACTTTATGATGGATTTAGGAGATTGAGATATTTTATCCTGTCATTGGTTTATTCTACTTCAGTATTTAATAAGAAAAGCAAAGAATTGCCGCAGTTTTATTGAAATGGGTGAGGTTGAAAATGACCTGTCTCTATTTTTTATTTTATTTTATTTTTCTTTATTTGTAATCAAACAGCGTACAAATAAATAATAATGCAAACATTTTTTATGTGTATAAGTGTGTGTGCATTGATATATGTGTGTGTGTGTGTCCGAATGTGTATGTCTCTGCAACTATATGTGTGTAAAAGTTTTGATATTAATATAATCTAGGAGATATCACAAGGTCTTTTTTTAACTAATTTCGTCGGAAAGGTGAAGCGTTTAATGAGAAATCCGACAGCAGAGTGGAACAATCAACTTTACCAGTCATTATTCCTTGTAATAACAGCATGTCATTTATTTCTGTTCTTAGTTTTAAAGAAGCTATTTTGTAGTAAGAACAGGCTTCCTCATAACTAGTATATTTTTTTAAATCCTTGACTGCCAAATATTTTAAAAACTGTTTTTGAACGGACTCGAGTCTTTGTACATGAGTTGTGTAGTAAGGCGACCAGGTGTTACATGTATATTCAAGTACGCTACGAACATTTGCAAAATGCAGTATTTTTAAGCATTCAATATTACTAAAAGACTGTGTTACTCGTTTGATGAATCCTATTTGCTTAAAAGCTCTGTCCGCCACTACTTCAATATGCTCATTAAAAGAAAACTTTGTGTCGATTTTTGTGCCCAGATCCCTGACGCTGTTTATTTACGTTTTCACCAGTAATTTTATAGTTAATTTTGATTGGATTCTTTTTGCGAGTCAACGTGATATTATGGCATTTTTTGGCATTACCCGTAATTCTGGTTGTAGTATAATATTAACACATTTAGATCCTCTTGTAATTTATGACAATTATAGAGGGAACGTATTTTAAGAAAGATTTTATTTATCGTCTGCAAACATCAAGTACTGGGCATTTTTAAAACAGATTCCAATGTCAAATAAATAGCTGTTATATAGAAGAGGGCCAAGAATTGAGCCCTGGGGTACGCCGGATGTTATCGTAACAAAATTACTTCTAGCGTCACCTACAACAACAGCTTGCATCCGATTTTTAATTTATGAGGTTAACCATCTAAATAGAATTCCATTCAGTCCTAATAGATTTAATTTTTGTTACGGTATTACATGGTCCACGCGATCAAATGCCTTTCAAATCTGTATAGAAGACGTATACTTGATATTTCTCATCCATACTTCGTAAGACCTAGTTTGAGAAAGCGGCTAAATTTGTGACATTCGACCGATTCTTCATAAAGCTATCTTGCTGACAAGGAATAGATCTGTTTATTACCGGACTTACGTGGACATAAACTAAATACTCGAATAGTTTACACATAGTGTTGAGAATTGATATAGGTCTATAGTTTTGTATTAGAGATTTTGAACCACTTTTGTGTATCGATACTATTAGCGCTTTTTTCAATTTATCGGGAAAGCCACAACAGATATTCATGGAAAGATTTTGCGAAGTTAGCATCACATGATTTTAAAAATATTGGAAGAATTCCAGCGCTACCATCTCCTTTATTCGTCTTTAAAACTTTAAGCAGTTTAAACATTTCGAGTTCATCTATAATTTTTGAAATGGGTGTGCGATATGTTGAATTTTTATTTTTGTTGAATATTTAAGGCCGGTGATTCCTCGTTTTTTCGTAAAAAAATTTTGCAATTTCGAACCCAAACATATTTATACGCCATCTCTTTGGCTAATTTTTTTGTTGTATTTAGTAGTTGCTTGTTTTCTGATATTAAATGTTTATTAACGAAAATTTTTTTGTCTGTCCCATCCATGAACACGTCGCCTGTACGAATCCCCTTTTTATTTCTTATTCCTGAGAGACTTTTGTCCTTACATAGTCAGTATTTCAGTTTGACGACAATAGTCTTAGGTCAACCATTTACGGATTTCAGGGGCTAGATTCGATGTGCAAACTCTGTATCATTGGTGGTAAGTTCTACGCGAGCATACTTAGAAATCTTTAACATTAGCTCTACAGGTTATTCATTAGTGGTCTGAGACAGGTCTACTATTTCTGTATTGTTGAATCGTAAATGTGGACTTGATGGATTTTCAAAGATCAATCAGATATGTTAAAATGCCTTTAGGTAAGAGGCACCTTAATGAAAACGTAACATCACGAATTTGACATAACACCCACGAGAGATCAGTCTTGGAATCAACGAGGTTGCCTGCCTACATTAAAATTTATACTTACATATAGTTCGGATAGGTATACGGTTTGAGTATAGATTTAAGTTCTTGCAGCTCAAGCGGTTGTGCCAAAGCATCAGAATCTAGCGGTTGTGCCAAATCATCACATTCTAGCGGTTGTGCCAAATCATCAGATTCTAGCGGTTGTGCCAATTCATCAGAATCTAGTGGTTGTGCCAAAGCATCAGTATCTAGCGGTTGTGCCAAAGCATTAACAGCCTCAGAGTGAATGGTGTCCAAGTCATTTCTGAAAGTAAATATCTGAATGTATTTTTTAAACTTTTATGAATAATTTTGAATCTGAATAATGGTTTATTTTTTTATGTACAGGTTCTAGTTATAGCGTGTGAAAAGATATTAAAGTGATATTACTGGTAGAGCTCAGCTGTAATCAGTTATAAAAGTTGCTCGTAATTGATGTTCAGAGAACACGTTTCCTTGAGTTTCCGGAAGCTCTTGTGGGTTGGTAAATCATATTAGGCCTTTTTAATCAGTAACGCATTAGAAGTTCCAATGATCTTGCAAATTTCACAAACATTCAACCATATGATAGTTGCTTATTTTAATTATGAAAAAATTAACGTTGACTTAATTTACTGAATTCGGAAGTACATGTGGATAAATAGAAAGGTCGACAGTAATTTTTAGTATAGTTTTTATTAGGTACTATGATTTTAATTTATTTTTAATTGCTAGGCAGCTTAGGGGATTAAGTAAACAAATCTAAGTTAAAAATATCGTTTCTTATTGATTAATGGCACTGTATAAGAGAGAATAAAACCATTTTATATATACATTGTGGGTTCTGGGACATTTTGAGAGTTTAACAAGTCTTGCTCTTCGTTGCGGCGTGGTTTCTGCTGTTGTGTCCTCGGAGGACATAAATACATCCTTAATTCGAAGATTCTTCGGCTCACAACCACTCGTACCTAAAATTAATTGGAATCCTTTGTATTGGTTGTAAAATTTATTAAAGGTATATAAAAATTTAATATCGTAACAACAGGAAGCAGTTCAGTTAATAATATCAAGTTGTATTATAATAGAGTTTAAACAATTGTCGCCTCGTCGATTTAATAAAGTTTAGGGAGGGGGAAAAAATTCCAATTTCCGGAATTAACATTCCACGCGTATGAAAACATCAAAATCGAACTAGTATAATAAAAATGACTTACCTCGCGGTTGCAGAAACAGTAAAATATTGTCAAAATAGCTCCTTGAAATGATCTAAAGAAATGAGTTACATAACTCCAAATGGCGAAGGTGCGATTGTCGACATACCGAGGGTCGATCATTGATAAAGAATTTGTTATTCCCAGTAAAGGTAGTAGGACGATTGCCGCTTTTGCTGCCTTTCTGTAGAAATCAAATATCCATATTTGATATAAATAAATATTGAATTGTTCTATTATTTGAAAAAATATGTAGTGTATGTAGTCTAACAATTTTCCTTTCAGAAAAAATAAGACTATAAAAGTTTCTACATACCTCAGCTTCACGAAGTCTGACCGTTTAGACCTTTTTAATTTCCTGATCAAGGTTTTCATAATTTGCACCAGCAATATCATATTGCACTGAAACAAAACGACAATTTCAATTTATTTATATGTAAATATGTAACTAATATGAAAAATCCTTTAATTTTTAATAAAAATTTTGCTTGGCGTTCGTGGACTGTTTCTCAGGAGTAAAGATAAACATCAAATAGATGAGACCGTAATTTAAATACAAAATATAAGAACGCAGACGAATTTTTAAGGGTCAGCTAATTATAATATAGAAGGTGAACTTAAAAAAAGAATTGTTTAAAATACTCATCGTTATCCATTGCTTCCTAAATTGAGTGATTGAATCTTATCTAAAAAATCGCAGTCAATCAATGATAATTGATGGTTATCGATCTAATTACACTGATATTCCATCAGGAGTACCCTAGGGGTTTATACTTTTACCCCTGCTTTAGGCTTGCTATCTGTACGATATAGAAAATGCTTAAAATATGCCAAATTTCTTATGTACGCCGTCGACACTAAAAATTATATGGTAATCCATATAAATATATATTTACCTGGATATAGAGATATACTCCACCCGCATGGGGGTTTTCGGGGGTGTTATACGTATGTTTCTTATTTGTAAAACAATTCGCCCAAACTAATGAAAATGTTAACCAAAAACACTCTAGCTAGTTCGTAATAAGACAGATTGTGAAAATTTGCAATTAGATCTTGTCAGGCTATGTAATTACTATAATCAGAATAAAATGTACATAAAAGTTTATTAACATCATTCACTCGTATCATATTGCAATATCAGCTGAATGGTCTTAATATTTCTAGAACTGATATTGTAAATAATATGGGTGTTTTACTTGATAGCAAATTAACATACTCAGATCATGTTGGATCGATTGTTAACCATGCTACTCAAGCGCTAGCTTTTATTATCCGTGTAACCCAACCTTTTTCGAGTGCAAAATCTCTATAACTTTTCTATTGCTCTTGTCCGCAGTACATTGGAATAATACAGTTGTAATTGAAACCCTTCTGTCAAATATCAGATACAAAATATAGAAAAATTACAGTTAAAATTTCCGAAACTTCCGCACACGTCTAAATGTGGAAATTAATTCAAATTATTCCCATTACTTTACTTTGCGAAGTTCATCATCTTTCTCGAAAGAAGAAGTTGGCCATGGCCAATATGACAGCATTGAATTAACTACAATCAGCTGGGGTTCTTCTCAATATTGCCGTTTGCAGATGCCCGGTAATAGATTTATTATGCCCGCACTAAAACGGGGTGGTTCCCGCCAACCTAGTTAGCGGGTAAATCTAGGTCACTCCAGTATATCGTCGAGTCCGGGTGTTGCCACTGCCACTGGGTGGAGCTCACGAGTCAGGGGACGCCCAAAGTATGCCGCTCTTTGATTTTGGCTTGCAATACCGTGTGTATGCGGAGAGTTGTCCTCTATGCGAAATATACTCCGCACAATTTGGCGGACGAACACCTCCTCGGTGGGTGCCGTCATTAATTAACAATAAACACCTAGACTTAGAACGCGCCAAACACCTCTCTTTTTTACTTCATATTTAAAAACCAATTATGCTTATGAAATTATAATTTGTAGCATACAAAGACATTATAAGAAATCTCACGCGGAGGTCGATATCTTCCACAACAACAAAATAAAGTTTAAATAAGAATTAATAAAATTATATGAATTTAAATAGTGAATAGGTGGCTTGTAGTTCTATTTTATTCACTACACGACAAATACTCCAGTCTCAAGCGCATATAAACACAAACACACATAATCATACACTCCATTCATAAACACAGACTTAACCCATGCGCAATCTCTCTGGCGCTAATTAGTCTTATAAACAAATGTAAAATCCTTAAATGGTCTTTTCTAAATTTAATTAGAGCTTACGTAAGGGGCTGTGGATTTTGTAAAATAAAATAAAAATTAGAGAAAACTATTTTCTTACAAATTACTTTAACATATTTAACAGTGATGTGTAGATCTTACATTTCAAACTTATATTGAAAGCAATGGTTTATATAAGTATCAAGGAGAGATCACGATATTTTGGAGGCTCCGCTGGTGCAATGGTCCGTTTAGAAATTTAGGAAATTGTCAGGACTGATGGGAGATTTCGGTCGTGGCTAGTTATAACTATAGCTGTAAAAGCGTGGCACTAAGACTAACCGCGCTTTCATCTTAATTATCTCCTCAATTACCCTTACCTTATTTCAAAACATTAGACTAAAGTTGACTTATATTTCAATAATATAATAAAATTAGAAAACTTACAATTACCACAACCAGTCGTGGGGCTTGCAAAATCCAATAGGTAGGATGTAAATTATACCCGTACCAGCACCTAAAAATAGATCCATACATTTAGAATTAAAAAATATTAAAAATAAAAGTTTCTACATGCAATAAACATTTATCTAAGATGCAAATGAGATCCAGGTTTATTGATATTAAGGCTTCGTTAAAAAATAGCAAGGTATGATGTAAAATATGAATACATATCGCTGCTTTTAATATTCACAAAATCCAAAATTTTGAAAGGTATAGTTGCGGACACAAGAAAAAAGCTCATTTTAACAAATAGGAACTATAAAAGTTAATTATCTCATTAGTTGATTTTAACGTCTCGCGTCATCTTTAAACGGGTCTAATTTAGAATTGCTGTTTCGATATTGTGTCACTTTATAATTATCCTTTGTTTCACGGGAATTGAGTACCTTTAAACTAAAATATCGAAGACACTGACGTATAACGAGTGAAGTATAAAATATTAATTTTGTAAGACAGTATTTCAAAGATTATTTATTACTGTATTACCTATATGTATTAATAATACGTATCTGTATTAAAAATGATATGACAGAGAGATCTAACCATGAAAATTACAATAACTTCAGAATATTTAAAAGAGAAGTTGACCATTATTTATACGTAATGTAGATAATCATTTAACACATTAATGTCAAATTATGAATTTTTATTTGGTTTATAAAGCAAAAGAACTCGCATTGGGACATACATTAATTAAACTCTATAGCGACTAATTTTATTTTATTAATTTCCCTGATCATTGTAAATAAACTGTAAATGAATGTGAATTAGCAGCGCATGTATGCAAATCTTATGTAGATAAACATGTATTCGGTGTAGCACTTTTTAATAACACTCAAGAAGATTTATATTAGTTACTGACATATAAAGTTCACAAACATCAATACATTTCGCATAAAAAGCAGAAAGATGCCAGCCAAAGCTTAGGGACTAATAAAGTAACGAAGGTTTTTCTTACGACCTATGTTTTAAAAATATATGTATTTATTTGTTTTAACCATTTAAAATCAACGTCGGTCTAACAATAACCTTATGTACATAATAGATGTACACATTTGAATAACAACATCAAATCACTGGGCCCTATTAATAAAGTCGGATCTACAAAAGTACATCCAGAATTTGAAAATCTGGTCTTACTTAATCCAACTTTTTTAATAAGGCAATCCGTTAAAATGCATATTTCAAAAACGCTTAAATCAATTCAACAACATTTAATTCGCAATGCGCTCTTATAATGCAACAAAGCAATGCGATGCTATCCACAAACACAATATTTACAGAAAATTATATATACGTTTTGACTTACGTATTTAACGAGTTTTGTTGGTTATAGTAGTAACCCGTGACGGTAGCCCAAATTATTACATTTAGCAAGGGTAAACCTAATGCCAGTATCAGATATCGCGATAGTCGGAATTTTTGTGGTGTTACATTGGTAACATAGCTGTAGATAAAGTACCCTTCTGAGAGGAATGAGCCGAACATTACAGATATGGCATACTCCAAAAACACATAAAACCCTATACACACGTGGTCCTAAAAAAGAAAATAACCTTCATTAAAGAAGTATTAAATCATCAAAAATAAGTTCTCATGGCATAAAAGTTACGTTGCAAAGGATTAAAAAAAATATATATTTTGTTTTCAAAAAATGCCATTTTCGTAACTGATTTATTTAACGTTTGTTTTATGAATAAATACTTCGTGATAATAATGAAGCTCTTTAGTAAGCATAATCAGAAAAATGTCAGCCAAGAGTCTTTCCAAGACTATCACACTGAAAGAACTATTGTTACTTGGGATTATTCATTTACGAATCACGCATTACAAAATTATCGGCATTACGAAACACACAGGACAAATCTGACGATAGTTTATGTATGTTTACTATTTTAAGAGAATCCACTACGTGAAATGATGATCAGAGTTCTTTTTAGCAGATAGGTTTGTTATAGTTCTAAATGATATATTTTTTGCAAATTCCAAACCCTAATAATTATATATTTTTATAATTATTGTATATGAAGTAGTATTTAAAATCTCGCGTTTCCTTAAGAGAAACATTCAAAGAAATATTCATTCTCACAGTACTGCCGCAATATATATATATATATATATTAAATAATCTATATCTATATATATTTGGTAGGAATATTCCTTTTGCCGAGTGAAGGTCAGCTAAGAAAGGATTTTTCGAAATTACACCCGCAAGGGGGGTTGCGGGGATTATTAAAAATAATTCAACTTATCACATTAAAAAAAATTCAAACTTCAAATTTACAAACTATAACTTGGTCAGTATTTTTTTTGACATAATGGAAACTATCAAAAGTAAATTTTAAGAAAGTCCACCAACACAGGACAGTGCAGGTAAGTTTCTATTTTGTAAAACAATTTGCCTAAATTCATGAAAATGCTACCAAAAAAAAACATCACACGCAAACGAAGTCGCAGGTTCAGCTAGTATCTTATATATCCGTGAGAAGATTCACTTATACAATAAAAAAATGTGAAATACACTAACTATATTTATTAAAACTATATTTAAAAGAGTAACCGTTGAGTTTCTTGCTAGTTTCTTCTCAGCGGATTCAACTTTCCGAACCGGTAGTATATTTGTTACCAACGGACAGACTACTGACGATTCAAAAGTGCTTTTTGAGCCTACTTGAATAAAGAATATTTTGATTTTGATTTTGAAGGCCTCGCTGACGCAGTTGTGTGAATACTCGTTTTACTAGCGGAGGTCCCGGGATCGATCCCCGGTTGTGCGAATTGAGGATATAGCATTTTCTAGTTTGGACTAGTGGGAGGTTTCGGCCGTGGCTAGTTAGTACCCTACCAGGACGTACCGCCAAGCAAGAGATTTGAGTTCCAGTACGACGTAGAAACCATAAGAGCTAAACTGCCTCTTAATTACAACACTTACCATTAGGCGTTAATACAGTAAAGCCTGTCTCATTGGTCTAGTGGTTAGCATATTCAACTACAGACATGAGGTCCTGGATTCGAGTCCCGGGTCGGGCCAAATCAAAAATCAATATTGAGTTTTCTATTAAGATTTTCTTAATATTTGCCCGAAGACGGGATGTTGGCGGTGTGATCCACCCCCGTGCCTCGGAGACCACGTTAAGCCGTTTGTCCTGCGTCTGACCTCTCTCCGGTCGTGTCGCATTCACGACACATCGGACTATGAGAATGAAGGAATAGAGAGTGCACTTGTGAACTATGCCTACCAATCCGCAGTGGAGCGGCTCAGGTGGGTCTATGCTCTAAAAACCCTCTCTCCTATGAGTGAGGAGGAATGCACCCAGCAGTGGGACGTTAATGGGCTGCTACTTCTCTTTTTTTATAGTCAAGCGCTTAGACTCGGCAATAAAAAAGAGTTGATAACGACGTTAAAAAAATCTTTCATCTATATATATATATATATATATATATATATATATAGATATATAAGAACNAATTAATGAAAAGGAAAAAAAAAAAACATTCCACGCAGACGAAGCCGCGGGCAGCTAGTATATATATAGGAACACAAAAAAAGTCCACAATTAAAAAAAATTGGTTTTATTAAAATCTACTTACTACACTTCTTTTGTTATTTTGCGAATAACGGCTATTTGCTAAAAATGGTACATTTTTGAACTTTTGATATAACCGGAAAAGTGAAAATTTATATCAAAATAACAGTCAATTAAGTTAGAAAAATGGTGATTAATATCGCGTATTTCCTCCACGAACTCTTGTTAAAGTTTCTACCCGTCTAAGCCTATTGAGAATGATGTTATCGATGGTCTCCTGGGATAATCTCCGCCTTTCCTCAACCACGGCGATTCGCAGTTCACCCACATTGGCAGGAGCTGGAATTCTGGACTTTACTTTTCTTTTCAGCAAGTCCCAAACGTGCTCTGCCGTGTCCTGCTCTTCTCACATAAGTACCGGTCTCCCTTAATCGTTGGATACTGCGATGAATCGTTGAAACTGGTCGACGAAGATTTCTGAATCACTCTGTTGGTTTGACCATTTCATCGCATTTCGAGTGCCCTGGTAATCCCCGTCAGGCATAATTCAATCCTCAACTCCAAAACGATACGCGATTTAAAAAAAGTAACAAAAAACAGTATTTCTCACTACAGTAACAAAAAGCAGTACTCGAAGTTCTGGTCAAATAAGGTGTATTTAAAAAATATTTTAAAAAATGTATTAATTGTGATGTGATGTTCTGTTGTTTCCTTAATTTGATTTGTTTTTTTTTTAATTAAATGACGTATAAACCAGCCAATAACCATATGCCGGTACCTTTATATATATATATATATATATATATATATATATATATATATATATATATATATATATATATATATATAAAATTTACATTTAGGGTAAATTTTATATCTACTTAAAAGAAATATAAAAACAAGCTCGCTGTACAAAACAAAACAACATCAATATTTCGCCTCGCTATAAGAAACTTCGGCTTCGACAATAACATGTTTTTATTATTATGTAACAAAAGTATATCGCCAAGCAGAGTGAGCTTTAAATTGTAAATTTAATAACTATTTATTTGATAACAATAATAATAGTGTAAAATAGTTTTTTTAAACTACTATATATGTATTCTTGTATGTTTTTGTGTGTATCTACATGCTATTTGCTGTACTTATATGCTTTTTATATTTATATAACATTGCTGTAGATTCTAGAAACAGTCTACATAAAATTGAGAAATCATTCTATAATTTGATGGACTACTTAGCAGATAAAAAAGTGGTGTGAATGAATTGCTCTAATCGATATAGAATAAATTAAATATATATATTGTAATGATGATGACAAAACAGCTACAAACGACTGAGTTTCTTGTGGGCTCGTCTTAGATCAGGACGGGAAGGGACACTCGTAACTTTAGATTGTAAGTCGTTCTTTAATATTACCACCAGTTGTACATTATGTTCTGAAATAATATATGTAAAAACTATAAAAAAAGGTTTGATATCAGTATCACAACCTTATATGATACTGATATCAAACTTTTTTTTTATATTCCGTTTAATATGCCGGGGTGTATATATTTGACGATTCAAAAGTGCTGTAAAGGCGTACTTGATTAAAGGTATTTTGAGTTTGAGTTTAACTTACATTGTCGCTCATTTCGTTGTACGGTTCGGTGCTATTAGTCGCCTTCTGTATTTTAGAACATTCCTGATCAATATATATGCCGAGATTAACAGTCACGTACATCAACATTGACGTAAACAAAACCGTATGTAGATTTGTTCTCGCGTTTCTCAAAGATCTGAAACAAAAAATTATACTACTTCTAAAAGTGAAACAATACTTTCTTCCAGCCCTCGTATGTAGCATTACAGTTGTTGCAAAAATGGGCATAACGTGAGAGACGTTCGGCAGAGCAGCTAAGGCCATGGTTAGCAACTGCTGTATAACTTGCGTCTTGGTTTCATAGAACCACAGAATGTTTTATTTATTGCATAATACTACAAATTGTCAATAAAATTGGTTGCCCCGTTCCGAAGAGTGGAGGCACACCTAATTTTCACATCATATAAATTGACTTTATTGTATTTTAGGTATAAGCCAACATACGCTTACGCTTTTTATATTATGTTATTTTTAGTAAGTAGCAGCCCACTGTCGTCCCACTGCTGGGCACAGGCCTCCTTACTCATAGGAGTGAGGGTTTTTAGAGCATAGGCCCACCACGCTGCTCCGGTGCGGATTGGCAGGCATAGTACACTCTATATTCCTTCACTCTCATAGTCCGATGTGATGGGAATCCTACACGATCGGGGAGAGATCAGGCGTAGGACCGACGGCTTAACATGCTCTCCGAGGCACGAGAGTGGATCACACCGCCAACTTCCCAACTTCGGGCAAATATTGAGAAAATCTTAACAGAAAACTCGATATCGATTTTGAATTGAAATTTAAAAAATGTTGATAGTACTTTTACCACATTTGTAATGTTTGTTAATTTAAATTTCATCAATTTACATCGAAAGAAGAAAAACTTTCAATCAGTATTGTTACAAATAATATGAAAACACAAATTGCAGGGTAAATTATGATAAAATACTATAAATTTAAGATAAAATGTAAGGCAAATACTTACGGAACGAAGGTATAAATCAATATAGCAATAATTAAGCATATAAAAGATAAAGTATATCCGACCAACTCCATGACGCGCGTATTCTTTGCAATTTCTTGTTTCACCTGTGAAAAATAATGTCTTAATAAAAAAAATAATATAATATTAATTTTGTCGTTTAATTAGAATAAAAATTGTAATATTTCTTTCATAAAAATCATGGAACAGCAAAGTAACATAGAGTAATTAATGATGTTTGTAAACAATATTTGTAAACAATAACAAATGCGGTTAAATTAAATCCCAAACCATTTTTGGTGAGCTATACCGATAACAAAGCTCTTTCACGGGGTTCCTATTTTAGTTTTTTTTTTTCGCTGGGAAAGTGTAGGCAAGATAATACCCACTAAAATCCAGCGGAACCCTCTACATCTTAATGGGTGGGGGGCCAGAAGTTCGCTTATGCATTCGACTGAGATGGCTTCCTACATAAAGTTCAAGTAAGCTGGTGCAGGTGGGCGACCATACGTCTAACGCGCCTGAACCTCCTCCGGCGGAGAGGGACATGACCAAAATTAGAGACTCACAAAACGAGGCGAAAGCCCTCCATACCGTTTCGCTACCCACCATAGCTGCGACTATGGTCGGTAGTGCGAGATCGTCTCCGACTAGCGGCAATAGAAGGTGGCGTTCCTATTTTAGTAGTCCCACTCTCACAGATCCAATATTGCCCAGAATTGTACTTTTTTTTTATTTATTTACTTCATTGCAAAATACAAATACCACTTATTTTTCATCCACTTCAGAAATTGCCTGTAATCTACTAAGTAGTCATTTGGCCAGATGTTAATAAGTGAATGTCTGAATCCTGTGTTATCTGTGTACACAACTGTGTTAGTATATCACATATTATTACTGCGGATTTAGTTTGTATATAGTTTATGAATGAGAAAGGAAAAGCTGGAAAAAAGTAACAATAAAACACAATGACTAAATAAAAACCTTTGTTATGAAAATTACTTACAATATCCTAATGTATATATAACTCTCCTCTAAAATAAACTTAGACGCTCACGCTAAAATAAAAAGAAAATTAATTTTCTTAGAGGCTATTAATAAATCTAATATATTTTCCTATTTAGGAAACAGCTAACCTAATGACACCTTTGATGTGTTTTTTTTCGCGCTGGGAAGTGCCTTTACGCACCCCGATGAAAGAATTTCTCCAATCGGAAGTGGGAATCTCGCAGATAACAGAATACCTACTAAAAGCCAGCAAATCCCTCCTCATCCATGAGTGAGATCACTAGAGGTTACCTAACCGCATTCCACGCTGGTGTCCCGGGTGTCACCGACTATGAGGTCCTACCACTCAATAGGGTGAAGCATGAAGGGTATACTCGTACGTGCGACTTCTACCATCCAGCGTCCTCTAGCATCCAGGAGAGCTTTATTTGAAGTAGTTAGAGCACTCGCCCACACGGGTGCACCGTACAAGCCCTTAATAGATACTTCTTCTTAGTTATATCACTCTTGTCAGAGTGGTCGTGATTATCAAGTTCCAGCGTGTTCGGCCGACTGTACCCGCCGCACGACTTTCCGCCACCTTTATCTGCTGGTTGTTAATCGGGGACAATCATTTACTAGAACGCCCACCGCAGCTTTTACTCGATTCGTCCATGGCGTTGGGGATGCTAGCCACTATGCCGGCATAAAATAGCTGGAAGAGTGATCCTGGACTCCTCATGTTAGGCATCAATCTATCAAGTGCGGAAGCGGCATTCATGAGTCGTGGGATAAGCTAGGTAAAGTGTGCCCGAAATCCCCATCGGCCATCCAGAATTAAGCCGCAATACTTCATCTGAGCTTTTAATTTTAACCGCACAACCGTGGTATCCATTGTGAGCGGAGCCCCGCGTGGAGGTCCCCTCCGAGGTCCATGAAAGAGCATGCACTGTATGCATGCATGCACAAGGTCTTAGTGATGGATACCTCTAAACCCAATCTCTAAATCCTTTCCATCGCCAGGTTTGTCCCCACTTCGGCAAGAAAAGAAGCCTCCTCATAACTCTTGTCGCGAGCCGCGATGAGGGTATCGTTAGCATAACATACCAACCCCATATTTGCCTGCGGAGGTCATCGCAGAAGCCAGTCGAAGCCAATGATCTATAACACAGGCCCCAGCACTGACCCCTACGGCACACCGTTGACCACTCGATGGCTAAATATATAACCGCCACTCTCCCATAGGATCTTTCGAAATTGGAGGTATCCACCAACAGCCTCCTGGGATATGAAGGTACACGATGATATTGCAATGCCTCCAAAACTAACCCATATGGAAGTCCATTGGAGGCATTTGCTTTATCAAGCGAAACCGCCAGGACCACCTCCTCACTGGTAATTGCTTTAGCTATCTGACTTCATAGGCATTCCAGAGCGTCGATGGTAGAATAACCAGGCTGAAACCCAAACTGAAGGCTGACAGCACGGTCCCAACCTCCTCAAGGTGCTGACAGATACGAGAATGCAGGATCTTCTGGAAGATCTTTCCCATTGCGTTCAGTAGGATGATCGCTATATATCCGGATGAGGAGATTTTGAGCCTTAAGCAGAGACCGCCACAAACCTGATATATCGATAGTGCGAAATGTTCTCCACCTCGTCCTCAACTCTCCAACCGTTTACCCTATTTGCGACATCTTGGGTGGCAAACGATGGGTCCATCACGGAACCCCCAATACGCCGCACGTAGGTGTGAACGTCCTCCTTGCTAAGATGGGACAAGCCACAGAACAGAGCTCAGGTATGGACCGCCCTCTCTCTTTCGCTTGTCGTAGGGTTACCCCACGCTTGGGACATTAAAGTCGTTTAGGGATAAAGTATCCTGGTGAACTCGCGCGTATCACTGCCCCGAAATGTGAAAAAAGGTCTCGAAGTCAGCCAGGGGGCGGTTGGGGGAGAAGTACAAACCAATGACAATATACTTCCCTCACCCCACTACGACGAATTTAGATTTTCTCTCTAGAACTGTTAGAGATTGTCCGCTATGTCCTAATCACGACTCCCACAGAGTCATCCTAGTTCGCAATCCAGTGCTGTTCAGGGACAAACTAAGGCTCACAAACAACTGCCAGATATATTCTCCACTCCGCCATGGACTAGAGCATAAGATCCTGAGCTCCGGCGCGGTGGTTTAGATTGCTCTGGAGTATTCTAAAATGCCCCCTATTCGTTGAATTTCAGTATCATCACCGACTCTGGTCCCTGACTACATAGGTCCCATTTATTTGGGTTTGTTTGTATACTTTATTGCACATCAATAAACAACAATTTAACATATTAACTTACTAATAAATAAATGTACAAAAGGCGGTCTTATCGCTAAGCAGCGATTTCTTCCAGACAACCTTTGGGTTTAAAAAGCAGCGAGTATCGAACCTGATGGGCAATGGCATAAACATACATATTAATATTTACATATTAATACACATATAACATGAAAATATAAGAATATATATAGCTTATAAAATAATAAACTTACATATATTTAAAATATATCTAAATTATACATAAAATAATACATAAATCGTCTAAACTTTAGTCTTCAAAAGAAAATGTTCATTTAGCATCTTTTTAAATGCCAGCAATGATTTTGCTTCTTGGATTTTGCGTGGTAGTGCATTCCACAATTTTGCCGCCTGCACAGTAAAGGAATGCTCATAGAATGCGGTTTTATGGATCGGGATTTTTAATGTTAGATTCTCCGATGAGCGTAAAATCTTCGAATGCACGCCAAGGAATTCAAATCTTTCCTTTAGATATCGTGGGGTATTAGGACGAAATAGGACACAGTACAGAAGAGAAAGTATATGCATATTCCGGCGATGTCGTATAGGGAGCCACTTGAGCTTTTGACGGAAAGAAGATATATGGTCATATTTACGCAAGCCAAATATGAACCGGATAGCGAGATTTTGTAGTCGCTCAAGTTTATTTAGTAAGTCCTCGGTCAAATTGTGATAGCTTGCATCTGCATAATCAAGAATAGGTAAAAGAAGAGAATGCGCCAACATGATTTTAGTAGGAATGGGCAAAAATGATTGTAACCTCCGTAATGATCTTATTGAACCAAATATCTTATTGCTTACTTGCTTAATATGTGGCGACCATGACAATGTCTGATCGATATGTAAACCTAAATCTTTGACAGTGTCGCAATAAGGTATTACAATATTATTGTAAGTTACGGGTACGAGTTGCTTTAAGTCAATCTTTGCAATCATTTTGGTGCTTCCAATTATGATGGCCTGCGACTTTAACGGATTGATATGCAAGCCAAAGTATTTACTCCATTTAGAAATGGCAACAAGATCTGCATTAATCTCATCCACCGATTTCGATAGATGTTCTATTGTGGTAGAGCGATAAATTTGAATATCGTCTGCATACATGTGATAGAGAGAAGAAATTTCTTGAGAAATAGAATTAATGAAAATGGCAAAAAGTAGAGGAGATAAGACACCGCCTTGAGGAACTCCGGTGTCAACGGCGCACCAAGATGAGTAAGTCTCATCAATTCGAATGCGCTGCTGGCGACCAGTGAGATAACTCTGAAACCAATCAGTCACCGATGGAGATATGTTAATAGAACGCAGCAAACTCAACATGATATTGTGGTCCACACAATTAAAAGCATTGCTGAAATCGAGCAAGGTCAAGATGGTGAGTTGTTTGTTCTCCATTGCCCATCGAACATCATCGGTTATTTTAACTAAAGCTGTAGCCGTACTGTGGCCAGCACGGAAACCAGATTGGTAAGGACTTAGGATGGACTGTGTGTTAAGGAAATGGATCAATTGCTGAAACACTAGTTTTTCTAAAATTTTGGATAGGAAAGGAAGTATGGATATGGGGCGGTAATCGGATAAGTTTGATGGCTTACCTTTTTTAGGGATAGGTATGATATGCGCAAGTTTCCAGGAATCAGGAAACTTACAAGTGCTGATGGAATAATTTAATATGTGTGTTAGGACAGGACAAATTGTATCTATTATAGGAACGACCATATTACGACTAATACTGTCAGAACCAATGGCATTCGATGATATGGAGATTACGCTCTTCTTAACATCACATTCGGTGAAAAATTTGAAAGTAAACGGAGGAAAATTAGATGTAGGCAATGATGATAACATATTGAGAGTGTGTTCTTTGTCAGCACTGTCAATTGTATCGGAATGAGAGAAATGTTTGTTTAGAAGTTCAATATCAATATTGACAGAAGCTTTACTGGAGGGTTTGCCTACTCCCAGGGTTTCAAGGAATTTCCATGTTTTAGCAGCGTCGCCGTTTTCGACTTTTTTATGGATATGGCGTCTTTGTGCGTCTCGACACGATGTATTGCAGCGATTACGCAATTTGTGATATTTCGATCGATTTACATCAGAATTATTCATCTTGAATTTGTATTTTGCTAAATTCTTTTTATTAATCAATTCCTTTATATCGCTAGTTAACCAAGGTGCTGGAAGGTGTTTAACTCTAACTGGTTTAATTGGCGCATGTACATCAAAAAGTTGAATAAGCATGGAATTGAATATATCCACTTTATCCTCGATCGAGTCCGCATTAGTAACCGCAGACCAATCAAGCCGCTGTGCATCATCGCAAAGACAATCTTTGTCCATTCCTCCAAAATTACGTTGTAAAAAAATTTTTGATTTAGCTTTAGGAGGACGAATTTTATAAGAGAGATAGATCAAATCGTGATATGAGAAGGCGTCGGCTTGAATTTGTCCGAATTTCGAAACGAAATCGCGGGAGGAGACCATAATTAAATCGAGAAAAGATGGAGAACAGCCTGGAAAATTGTGTGTAGCTGAAAGAGGCAGGATATGCAAGTTGCAGGCTTCAACTATTGAGAGGAGTTTTTGGCTACGCGAATCGCCTTTATTTAAACAAGTATTAAAGTCACCCATAACTATAGTGTGGATGTACATTGGTGTAAGATTTTCTAGGAGAGTTTCAAAGGAGTTAAAATAATTTGGAACAGAAGGTGGGCAATAGAAAACTCCAAGGAGTACTTTAGAGTGAGATAACAAGACTTCAATTATCAAATGTTCGGCCGCATCAGCTAAAGGAGGTTGTGTAGAAGAACTAATAACTGTAAAAGGAAAATAGGAACGTAGATAAATTGCAACTCCACCACCTCCTTTACCAACACGGTCGTTGCGGATTAATTGAAATCCTGGAAGAGAGTAAGATGTAGAAGGCAGACAAGGTTTGAGCCACGTCTCGGATATTAGGATAGCGTGAATATTACGCGATTCAAAAGATGCAAGCATATCTGGAAAGTGTGCCGGAATACTTTGCGCATTTATATGAATGACGTTAAAATTTTTCAGTGAATCTGAGAAAAATGAATTAAGGGCGACATTAAGTGGAGTGAGATTTGTACCGTGTAAGCTTTCATCGCTAGACGAATCATCATAAGAGGGAAGAGACAAGATCTGATCACTATTTATAGACGACATATTATCCTATTCTATATAACATATAATAATACAATTATAAATAATAATAAAAACAAAAATTACAACTAAATAAAAGAAGAGGTGATACTAACTCGTATCAGTCAAGTTATAACCCGCCAGTTCTGGAAGATCATCTCTGAGTGACCCTTATTTAATATTAACATATTAGCCAAAACATGCAGTACAGGGTAAAATAAAAATAACATCAATTTAATAGAAAAAAATAAAACAAAAAAAGAACCATAAAATATATCGACAAGCTTACCCATCATTAACCATAATTTAGGCAGCTTGTTTTACCGAACGCAACACTTTACTATAACTGTTATCTGTCAAGTGCCAACTGTCAATCGATGTTTGTGTCAGTACTCACAACTTTGTCAAAAAGTTTGTAAATCTTACCTACTAAATACGATTAACTGAGAATGTAATGACAAAATACAAATAACAATCACATAAAAGAAACAAAAAGAATATTTACGTAACATACAGAACAAAGATAAAATAAAATAGTTATGATCGTCCTATCACAATCTGTTCTTCACTATTCGCTTGGATCGTGAGATGACACTTTTGTACTTCTTTGAAGCCCCTCCAGACCCAGTAGACGGTATAGAGGCATCAGGAATGGGGTCTTTAATTTCATCAAGATCTGCCATGGTTTTTATACGGTGCCGTTTGCCATCAGGACCCATCACCATAATCAACCCATCTCTGGTCCAACATTTAGCCACACCGAAGCGTTCGCGAGCAGCTAAGAATATTTTATGGCGACTCGGGGTCAGGAACTCCGAGACAGTCACCCCAGAACCCTTTAACCTGGCCTTAGAAGACCAAACTTTGTCCTTAAGTGAACAGTCTTTGAATTTAATTAATATTGCACGGGGCCTGTCAGCAATTGCACGCCCCAAACGATGACAGCGAGTAACTGAATCAGGTGTCAAGGTTGAGATTTGAAGATGGTCTGCTAGAACATTGGATAGACAGGCTGTGGTATCTTCATTGTTAGATTCACTTACTCCATGTACCAAAAGAATTTTCTTTCTGGATCTCATCTCCAGCTCATCATATTGCCTTGCTAGGAGCTCCACCTGCAGTTGAAGATTTTCCAACACAGTGAAAACAAATGATCTAAAGGCACTAAACTGGGCGTTTATGTTGGATGAAGCACTTGCTGCTGGTATAGCACCCTTCAGTTCCTTTTGGAACTCTTCCATCCTTGTATTAAAGTGTGCAGCCAAGTCATGTAAAGAACTTTTTATAGATTCCATGTTAAGTTTTTAGAGGGTAAATAAAGGATATATAATGTCAAAGGTGTTTTACTGTGAGATTGTTTGTGCAACCAGGTGAGGATACACTGGCAGGTATAGTAAGATCAATAGCACATTTTATAATAATATTCACTAAATAAATTAGTTATTATCAATTTTTAAACAAGAGCTTAGAAATTTGTGACTTGATGTTTGGATGCCTACCCACCAAAAAACACTTTTGGGTTACACTTTTTCTCCATCATAACGTGGTCTGCGCGACGTCTCAAATGTGTACATACCGCGAAGCGAGCATCAATTGTTAATAAAGACGATTTATGGCCGGGAGGCTAACTCTGAAGGAAACCAAAGTCCGATCCACTGTCAATGTACGAACGGCACTAGTGTGCCGAAGATACACCTTTGATGATGGGACGAAAATAAAATCGATTCTGGTTAAAATATCACATCTTTAAAACGTTTTTTAGCATCATTTATGCTCCATCATGTTATTACAGCTAAACGATAGTAATAACATGACGGAGCGTAAATAATGCTAATAAAATGTTTTAAATATATGTTTTTATAATCAGGCTCGTTTTTTTTCGTTGCATTATCAAACGTGTCATTAGTACTATAGTCTGTCTTCGTTTTCGGTAGCGGTAGCGTTTTGAACAAGTACACGTAAGTTGTTAATGTGAAAAATCTATTGAAGTGGATGAATCTATTTCCTGTCGTAAACTATCCTTTTATGCATATTAAATGTATAAAGTATCTTTCCTTTCTTTTGTCTCTGTATTACAACAATACATGTTATAATATAAGCGGACACATACAATTTCAAAAATAGCAAATTTTTTAAGAAAATTAATCCCCATTTATTTCAAATTAATAAACACAATCATAATATACATTTCATTAAAATAATTTTATTTATATAAAACTAAATTTTACTAATTACCAAATAATATAAATGCTAGATAGTTCAAAATTTACCGCAAAGGGAAATAGGTTATTGCGGTGTAAAGATTCGTGAATATTATAACTTTATCTGGTTAAATAAATGGTTTAAGTTGCGCAAAAACATTTCTTTTATTATTTCCATGATATTGTTGATAATCAGAGAGTATTTAATCTTAACATATTTATTATATTATTACATGTTCAAATAATTATTGCTTCATAAGGCAATTTTTTTTTAAATTTGTATCCTGTGTTTAATTTAGTCATGCTGTGATATAAGTATATATACTTGCTTCTTATAATTAAAGAGAAACATGATAAGAAAACATTAAAAATTTCACTATAGGGCTTCTAAGAATAACCTACAAACTACAAGTGGGCGGGGGGAGTTGGGTGGGACCAACGGCAGCAGCGCCTCTAATACGTTAACGTAGATTCAATATCTAGTAGAATCTCTAGCAATAACCTTATTTCTATATAAATCTACGTCTATAGGTATAAATAGATAGTGCTATAATCCGTACTAATTTTTATATGACATTCATTGTTAAAAAATGGTACAATCTGTACGCGATCCATTATATTATCCATAGTAGTCATTATCACGATCCAATGAGACACAAATTAAATTCAATTTATATCCTGTTCCTATTGTTTTTTTTCTACCTTTTGTCTTAGAAAATTATAGTAATGTTTTGTATATTATTTCACGAGAGAATTGTCATGCGGGATCAACAAATAAATATTTGAGATTTAAATAAGCTATAGGGAAGTATTTTTATGTTGCAAGCTATTTTAATTTAACCTCGTTTTTTTGGGATATAATATCAGCTCTATGAAACTTGGATTGTAAGTAAATAGCCAAACTTGTCGACAACTATTCGTGCTTGGGGCACAAGAATCACGTTCCATCCACTGTCAGTTTTCTTTTCCGTGGTGTCTTAAACACACAATGTTTAATAAAAGAGAGTGACCATGAATTCAAGTTTATATTTAATTTTAGTACAAGCAACTCTTTCTATGTTATTTTAAATTTATTAAAAATGTTGATGTTAAAATATGCATGTTATGTTTTTAGAACTCGAGTAAAACAAAATTAGTATTTATCTAAAGATTCCAGTAAATTAAATTATCTCAAAGCCAAAATATTCATGTTAACAAAACTTAAACATTCCTTAATAAATGGAGTATGCAAAAAACTATGTAAATTGAACAACATCCTTACCTAAATTTAATATAAACAAAATTTGAGACGCAGTTCTGTCCGTCTGTTCGCGATTACTTAAAAACTATTGAACGGATTTTCACAAAATGGTAGAGTGGTTCTTGGGGAAGGTATTTATAAATAATTTAGCGATGTTTTGTGTAAATGTTTTTTTTAAAAAAGGGTTACAAAGTTTTTGCTTTACGTATTAATATATAGATTTCTCTATTATTTCATTCCTAAACCAAAACTACTGTATTCCTATTTTTCGTTTTACATCCTTCTCTATTCAAAACTTTATCGTTTTAACGGCCTCGCTGGCGCAGTGGTGCGGCTACACGCGTTGCTAGCAGAGGTCCCGGATTGGATCCCCAGTAGGGTGAATATAGGAAATGGCATTTTCTAATTGTCGTGGCTCGTTACCACCCTACCAGCAAAGACGTAAACAAAGAGATCTGTGTTCCGGTATGATGCTGTGAAGACACCGTAGGAAAAAGATTGCCTCTTATCAGATTAGCGCACTTCCATATTAGCTTAGATCACAGTCAAGCGTTAAGTTGTTAGCAATAAAGAAATATGTAGAGAGTGAACAATTATTCGATAATATTTAAAACTTCCATCATTCGATTAAAGACTCTTTAGTTTTGATGTTTATATTGAAGAGTTCTTCAGTAATTTACCCCTAGTCTGAAGAATATTAGTAATATGACCTTATTTTGACTAATGGTACAACCTTTTTGGAAATAATTATGCGAGGCTTGTAACATATACAAAATGGCGGCGATTGCATAACTCAATAGGTAGGAACGAATGAAAGCGTTGGCGGAACGTTTCAGCGCATGCGTATTACAGGAGCGGTAACTGCGTAGTTACATTTTAAGGTCAAAGTCGCGGGGTTGCTGTTAGTTTGATACATACGAAACCTGTTGCAGCTTTATGTACAATGTTTCACGGGCTTTCCTTCAATATCTAATACCGTGACGTAAACAATAGCACGACCACGGTTAACAGAGTCTTTAGGGAACGCCAAATCATGGTTAACAAATAAGTAGGTAGATGACAATACCTAAAGTTTAAACTTTCTTTACACGGACAATCACTTATATTAATTTTATATTATGGATTAGTTTCAAATTAAGCATTCATTTTTAATTTTCTCTTATTTATGTAGATTAGGCATACAATATATAGTAAAATTGGGAAGACCTGACCCCCAAGTCGCGGGCTTACCTAGATTAGGGCTCGAGGGCATTTTAATTATGTCTCTTTCTTTTTATGCTCAAATAAATAATGTTATTATTATTTTTTTGCTTCTTATTTAAGTATACACAAATTTTGGCGATTATTCTATGGATTTCATATAAAATTATTAACAAGGCAGTAACCGGTTATGTACACGTACATCGATTTATAATGTATCAACGTTGCAATAATTAACTAAGGCATTTTTCTTTAACTTTAAAAATTATTTTATTTGCCGTGCTTTGCATTTTATAATATGGATTGTAATATAAAAAATATGTACATAATTAAATTAATTATTTGATCTACAAAATACGTTTACATTTATCACATAGCCGTAATTTAATTTAACTGGCATTTCAAAATGATCATCACTCCTGAATTCCAGCAATCATAATAACAAGATATTAGTAAATATGACTGAAAAACATATTTTTGTTCTACACAATAGTCATCTTGATTATTTTTTTATTAAAATGAATTTGAACGAAAGTATATTCTCCCCGGGGGTGGGACATGCATATATAGAAAAATAATTGCCCTTGAATTTCGGATTTTAACACTGGGTAATATATATGCTATGATATTATTTTCTACAGCATTTTCACCCATCAATGAAAATAAAATGGAGATTATTGGTGATCAAGGGACCAACTTTCGAAATTTTACATTATTGTGTTACTTATTATTGCCTGTGCTTTTAGAAGTGTGTGCTAACTAGATAAGCGAAGTTTTCTGTCCTGATAAAAAAGTGCATTGTCATGTAACGAAAATTAATACTTCAAAAATGCACAACGTATTTTCGAATTTCAATATATTTTGTGTATTCTAATGCAAATCTTAACCGTATTCAATTTTTAAAAATTTCTTATAAAGGTTACAACATTCACGAAAATATTAAAAAAAATTACCGTTTTATACATAAATAAATAGGAAAAAAAGAAATTGAAAGACATAAACGACCGTACGGCTACTCAATGGGTGAGTAAAAGAACTTTTTCTGGAACAAAAGTAACAAAAATATAAACAATGATAAAAGTTAATTTTATACATACCAGTTCTTCTATATCCGCATCGTTACCCATTTTGAATGTCTGTCACGTCGTATAGAGACCACAGTATGATTACACAGGCATAAACACTTACGTCACGCGAAAAATTATTTAGAGCACTAGGCGTTTGCAACGATACGCCCGCTGCGCGGAGATTCAGGCAATGTAATGGTCATAGGCTGGCTCTGGATGTGGGAGTGAATGATATGACGTTAAAGCGACAAGGCATATATCACTATCTCACAACACTTGCAGGATCCTGCATAAAACTATCGATTTCATATGCGCCGCGAATGCGCTCTAGCTATGTGAAATTTTCCCTCCATGTTTTGTACATAATGATGTTTTGCTACATAATGAGCAAATGCCTAATATAAATTTTTCACCACCAAATTAAAATTACGAAACCAAATTAAAATCATCTGGTCATCAATATCATTTTTCACTATATGCGCTTCTATCATAACTTTAGATTCAGGTACGTTGGAGGATCGTATGACTAACATAAAGATACATTATATAGTTATTCGTCACTTAAACGGCTTCTTAATTAAAATTATTTACAATGCAACTATTTTAGTAAACATATTCCTAGACCATCAGTTAGAGGAGAAAAACAATCGAGTCGAAGTAATTAATATATAGTTACATCTTGCCAACTTAATTGTTTATTTAAAATCAAATTGCATTGCAATTCTCTTAGCAAAGCTATGAATCAAAGTACTTGACAAAACTATAGAATAATGTCCTTATTTACCACAGAATCTTAAAAATATTAATAAAAAATTAACTACATCAACAATAATAGATATTATTTGATGTTGTCAACATTATGCTAATGTATTAAATATCGTTTCCAAACACCAGTAAAATTTCTTAATAATTGAAGTACAAATATTTACACTAAAAACAGAACACATTATTATCTGCAAAACAACTTGAACAACAACAAAAACAGTAGTGAGCTTTTTAATAAATGCCTTATTCATCGCTCTCGTTATAAACTCAACCATGGACATCAACCAACTCAACAATGGATGTCCACTGTTGGACATAGGTCTCCTCCAAGGATGTCCATAACACACGATCGTGTACCGTTTGTGACCATCGGCTTCCGGCAACCCATTTCAGATCATCTGTCCACCTGTTGAGGGCTCTGCCAATGCAGTCTTTACCGATACGTGGTCGCCACTACAGTACTTTGGGGTCCCAGCATCCATCGGTTCCTCTAGTGTAATTTCAGCTCCGCGATGCTTCGAGCTATGTCGGTAACTTCTGCGGATCTCTTCGTTTTGGATTTGATCCTGCAGAGATACCCCAAGCATAGGTCGTTCCATCACCTGCTGTGTTACCTTAAGTTGTCTTATAAGGCGCATAGTCATTGGCTATATCCGGCAACCGTAATTCGTCAGATTTGTTATTAATTAAATCGACCCAACTGCACTTACCCTTCGTAGATATATTCAACTCCTATTTCGAGTACCGAGTTTTGAACTATTACTGGATGGGGCAGCACCAATGAAAGTTTGACATGATTTTAGTCTTGCTCATGTTCATTTTCTGGCATATTATGGTGAGATTTTTATTCCTTACATCTTATGTTAAAAATAACTGACACGTTACCTGTAACAAGTTGCTATTGAACAATTCAATGAATATTTTCTGGAGGTCGGGCGGGAAACATGGTGTGTAATTCGTCCATCCTCTTAAACTTGACTCATTCGGTCGGCGTCCATGCCAGAGTCCGTTCTCTCCACACTCACGGTATGCAAAACCTAAAAAACGCACGTTAATATGTATAGTTTAAAATATAAAATATTACTGCAAATTTTACTATAGTTGACTTAAGGTTCAGGCTTTCTTTAGCTGCATCAAAAAATACTTGAATTTTTCGATCACTGCCAGAAAACAGAACAACTTAGAAAAGGTAGTAATCACCGGTAAGGTTCGCAGTCCAATGCATTGATCCGATCAGATACGCACTATTTTAAAAATTTTTGTCTACGATATCATACATGTCACCGAGATCGAATCCAGATTCCGTTCCTTAATAAATTCGATCTTAGAAAGTTCTAGACACGACCCTCAGGTATGAGAAAACGGGTCAAGGAACACGAACTATTCCTATTCATTCTTACCTATTCATATAGATAAAATTATACTGTCCGTTAATTTTTTCAGAGCAGTACTTTATAAGATGTTTACATAAAAATATACTTTTTCAATATTCCTCTTTTTGTCTGCCTATTGGCACCCGCTAATCTTCGGTAACTAGTAGGTAATCAATAAAAATAAAGACTAGGTGAATATTCTAAAAGATATGGATAGTATGATAATCTTAATGCCCTCGTCATAATTACTAATCATATAGAAACAGAGAGTATGATCATGGATTTGTAGCATAACACGCCATCTGAAAAAAATATAAATTCGCAGGAAATTTTAAACCTCAAAACAAATAAGAGATAGCAACGCAAATTATAGCGAATAACAATTGCACCAAATCAGTTAAGGAAGCAATCATATTGCAAAACGAAAATAAGTTGAACTTTTATCTCCACAGATTATTGAAAGACCTTTAAGATGACGACGTGCTCCGCATTGAAGAAAGAATGGCAGATGGGCTATAAATAAAATAAGACAAGTTAATAGATTTTCTGAGCATCTCTAAGACTTTTCACAACCAAATGTTATAGAAGAACTCGATATCGTGAAATAATTGCAACAAAAAAAGAAGAATACACATAAGAAATAAAACACTTCTCATTAAAAGAATTGTCACATGAAAAAGAATTGAATTTAATCCATAAAACAATTCTGTAGTTAGTGACAAAAATCTGTAGTCAAATTACTAAATCTCAAAAACGCAACATTTTGATATAAAATTGTACACATTGATATAAAATGTATTCCTGATAGACAAAAAGTAGCCGAATGAATTATAATAGTTAAGCCAGATAAATTAGCGCAGGTGGCGGCTATACTGTAACTCTTTGAAAAAATTCAGTTTAAAAGATTAAAGCCACTTATTGAAGACAGAATATTAATTACTGATTATCAATTTGTTGTTCGTGAAAGGCATTATAGTTTAGGACAATTATTTATTTATTTATTTAATCACTTATTCACTATCATCACAGGTAATTAAAACAGAAAAAAACACTTTGTAGCTGTTTACGTACTGTTCTATTTCTTGATGTAAGTCAAAGTTTTGGTGAAGATCGAAACGAACTGATACATAAATTCGTAATTATGATTCTAGTATGCTAGAATATGTATATATATAACAGTGAATTTAACGCCCAACATACAGTCGCTTATGAAATGCTGTCGTATCACAAAGAGAAATATGGGGTGAGAGCTAAAAATTTGAAAATGAAGTCTGACAATAACCCCAACTAACTAATTCCATACTAAACAGTCATATTACGAGTTTGGACATATATTATACATTTTTGGTACCAAGCACCTTACAAAAATATATTTATTAAAAAATAAAGTACGGCATGGAAATAGTCAACGCACATAGCAGACAAGTAGGTACGTAAGAAATAGCGCTATTCATGAGGACTCCAAAATTAAGCGAATACATTGAAAACAATTGAAAGGCTCATCGCCGTCAACTTTACTATCAGGTGCATCTTAAAGCTACGAAACTTCAAGGCAAGTCCCAAACCAAAAGAAAACATAAAGAAATAAAACCATTTCAACTAGTGAAAGTGAAGTGCCATAATATAATATTATTTTTAAGCAAGAACACAAGAACAGTCAGACCGCCCATTGTATACTAGAATTATTTTAAGTTAAGTAAACTAAGGGAATTCATTGGATTGTAGACGTACATATGTTTAAGTACATTGTATGTATAAAACTGCGATTAATTATAATCTACAAAAAATACATATACAATATAAAATATACTAGGATTGTTTCCCATAAAACTGTATACAGTTTTCGCATATTCTCAGTGTAACTTTGTTTATTTAAGGTAAATAATAATTGGGTATGACGTTTTAGTATTAAATTTATAATAATCACATCAAAATACATCTAGTTATTATGCATTATGCATTATGAAGTAGTCTAAAAATTGAAGCAATTTGGTGTATTAAATAAATGTAAATGTAAGTACTTTATTATCAGATTAAGTATATTACTACTGAAACACGCCCACGATAAAGTTGTTGGATCCAATGTATGGAACTCCACAGGAGATCTTGTAATACCACTAGAATCTAACAAAATTTTCAACTCATGGTTTCACTTATGGAGTCCTCCCTGCTGTACCGCATGAGTCAGGGTTCACGGAGGCATGACATGTATCGCTGTGCGGATGTGAAAAGAAACGTCAACTGCGAGCACTATAGGGGGGCCCTTCGTTCTCTTCTGTAACAAAGCAGAAACCGCAAACAATCAAAGAGATTTGGCGGTCTTGGAGCGGCCTGGCAGATATCTTCTCTTCCAGGAAATCGAAGCCGTTCCGCTAGTTTAATCAAGACCAATTCGTAAGTGCCGTTTTTAATTATCTCAACCCATACTTACGCATACATTTATTTAGTCTAAATCTATTAGACTATTCTTACGTAGGAGGGGGGAGGGGGGGTTAGGGTTGGATTGTTATAAAGTGGGCTGGCTATTTAAAAAGAAGTTTAAGTGAGTTGAAAAAACATGTGTGAATTAATGATTCTGCTAATAAGTGTTTTAGTTTACAGATATTTAACCTTCCCTTAGTAAAACTTTTCTAGTAAACAAAAGCCAATGTCGCTCGGCGTCGCCATTCAAGACTCGGAGGTGCAAGATACACAATCAGTCGGCATGGTGTGCTGAAGTGATGAATCCACTAGAGAAATTGAGGAGGAACCCTCTAAATCGTCTATATTCGGTCAGAACGTGAACCAGTGTTTAGGAAAGAATCCAGTGCTCCCTTGAATGCCTAAGCGAGGAAGGACCGCAGTCGCAGCATTTACTCCCACTACTGAGCAGTTTTACCCGCGTTTGACGAACCCTGGGCTAAAGTATATGTCGGTGCGCGGCCTCAGCGAAGGCAATAAATTCCCCAGTTACATTAAAGTAACTTTCTCAATATTCATTATCAGATAATATCAACAAGTTCACAACATTTACTTAAAACAATTACTAGCAATATAATGGCATGCAACAGAGTGACTAACAGAGTCTCACAACACAATGTCCTCATCAAATGAGAACCAGCCAATTTATAGCGCAGCGATTGCTCTTGATATATCCGGTGTAATTACAATACAAAACAATATAATGACAAGATGTCAGGATACGATCATGACAATATAAAGAAACATGATTAACAAATTATTAAATTCAAACCTGCCGACATATACTTATTTCACGAAGTGGATTTATTCGGGGTTGTTGTTTATCAAATCAAGGGCTGCCAACTAGTGGCCCATAAGACCCTACGGTGCCGCTCGCAGTCATACAAATACGAGTAACCATGAATATAATGTGAAAATTTGTTTCTATTCTATATTCTATAAGAAAAGAGTCCCGACATTTGTATTAGATCAACAGCTCAAAACCAAGTCAACGCCAAAAGAGAAAAGATAGGTAAATGATATTAATGTTCACAGACGCGTACAAAAGATCCACAAGGGTCGAAGTGCATCCACTGTCTCGGTGGGCCACCGCGAAATAATGTTTACAAAACTTTAGAGCGGCGGTAAACTAGGGGGCACGAGGGTTTAATTTCCAAATCAAAAAAAAGAAAATCCTTAGTCCTTGATTTAAAATGTACGGAATTCATTAGATTTAAACCTTTTTTTATTATAAGCCCATTTGAATCGATTCGATTTATTATAAGCCCATTCGATTTATATTTAGTCTCCACATTTATTTAGAACTATAAAGGAATACCTCAACAACAACTATTCAATATAATGTATATTCTCACTTGATGGATCGCTGAGACGTGTTGTAGGGCAGTTCTGTTGCACTGCAGTGTTTGCTCTTGTTGGTGGCCAGCATAGAAATTTGTCAAACATTGCGTTGCAGTATATTAAGTCTGAAATAAAATGAAATGGTAATTTAAAAGCATAAAACAGAAATAAAGGTAATCTGGGTCTGCAGACAACGTAACTTTCGAAGATTAATTAAGTTTTGATACGAAACGTCTTTCCCACACATTTTTTAAGGGTTATCAATCTTTGAAAGTCACTTTGTCTCAGGGCCCTGAAGTTAAAGCCAATAAAATCTTTTAGTCGTCGTCTTCATCGTCGTCTCAACCGATGAACGTCCACTGCTTGACATAGGTCTCACGTAATGACGTCCACAAGGCCCGATCTTGCGCCGCCTGGTTCTAGCGGCTACCGACGACCCTCTTTATGTCATTGGTCCACCTTGTGGGGGTCTACTTACACTGCACCGTCTGGTGCAGGGTCGCCACTCCAGCACCTTCCTCCAAAAAAATATATGTAAATATAAATTTAAATCTTTTAGTACAGAAATAATAAAATAGGTTGCTTAGAATTAGTTTTTTATATTTATCTTGACATATGTAGTGAATGTCTTCGTCCATTTTTTGTCTATTATCCCTTAATACTAAAGTTTTAAGACGAAAGATAATGATATTGTACAAAAATGTTGCCATTATTGATCGTTCACGTTTGATTGTAACCACACTTAATGATGAATAATGACTTAGTATAATATGGCAGCACGCTAACATAAGGTAAGGTAAGTAAGTAGCAGCCCATTAACGTCCCACTGCTGGGCACAGGCCTCCTCGCTCATATGAGAGAGGGTTTTGACGCTAACATGATAGGAGGTAATTCGATTCATTACAATTTTTAGAGGTGGTGGTGGAAAAGTGACGATGTGGTCCTCAGGCTGCACAATCTGCCACAGTGTAGTGCTCTGAGTCTATAGCTGCCCCTCACTGATGGCAAAGGAGTGACTATAACCTCCCGATTTAGTACAGGAACGCAATGCCCGGTCAGAACCTGCACGCCCACTACTGGGCCATGCCCACTACTGGGATCCCGTGATTCTCCCTTTATTTTTGGACCAGAAGCCAGTTGACCAGGGCTTTGATCCTGCGGATCTCAGCATCGAGCCGCGCGTCATGCGCCCTTGTGCTGATAGAAAGCCGCAAGGTCTTCCGCCCGCATTTCCCGTTGTGGATCGTCTGCCAGAAGGGTTGCCTTAGTCCAGTATACTGTACGGTACCCATGTCCAAGTTGTTATCCTCTGTGGCATGTGCAAGCAGAGCATAAAAGAGTAAAGTAGGGATTCCTTAACAAATATCAATAATATAACCAAAGGTGTGAAAAATAAAATCTAAGTGAAATACAACTTTTATGTTAACGAAAATAAATCTATAGTCCGACGTTACAGTAGAGTTCCCACTGTCGCAAGATCGGTATCTAGGCGGGTGAAACCGCGGGGCATTGCTAGTAACTAATAATTTCAGAATTTAAAAAATAAGTTTTAATGGAATATCTAACTAGAAAGTATAAAATAATTATTAATATTATATCTTTACGATTAGGCTAACAAGTTTAACAAATAATTCATATTACTGTTCAAAAGCGTGGGGTGTTCAATACAATACGTGGGGTGCGTCTTTTACTGTATACAGTATTTTCTTTACTATGGTACACGTAATCGTGGACTTAAAGAAGTTGGACGTTCCACATCTGCCACGCGTCCTGTCACGGGAAGGTTGTTTTTCTTGAAACTAGTACCCAGAATCTTTTGATACGCTCCTGAAAAAGTTAATCTTAAACAAGCTTTAATAATTTGTTAATATACTAGGTGGTTTTCACAAGTTTGGTGAAGACATTTGCGAGAATCCACAGTAAGGGAAAAGGAGTATAAAAAAAGCAAAACAGTTGCTGTCACTATATATTTCGTGTACTGCTTGGTAATAGTTTCTATGGAAACCATATTTATTTATAAGCTATAAACAACAGTGTGTTTGTGGATATTTATCTCCTTTCAGTAGGTTATATGAATATATGTCTTATAATAGACATATTATATTATCCTTTAATTATCAATACAATATTTCAACTCAAAGTAAGTACTACACAATCCAATAATCATACTGATAGTTAATATAATTAACGTGTTACATGTAATTAATATCAATTATGGATTTGGAATATTGCCCAGCGATGTTGGAATGTCGAGGGGTTTTAAAGGTAGGAATTGAACATTTCATTAACAAGCGTTGTTGATTAAATTACTCTTTCTATTGCCGTATATCTGAAATAGGTACTTATAATGGGATAGAAAGGTACTAAATCATTCATTCGAATTTACGCGAACAAATAAAACAATTTTCTCTGTATGACATTTTATAAGGAAATTTTTTATCGCATTGTATACCCATAATTATACAAATCAGTTAGGGTAGGCAATTTAGGGTTCTGCCATTGCCGTCGCGTTGTCAATATCATCATCTTTTACTGCACCTGGTGGTAGTGCCAGCAGGCGCTCCTAAGGCAGGGTACACCCGGTGCTATCAGATCTAGGATACTGGCTAGCTATGCCGTGAAGGGGTGTATGCGAAATTATTCGCGTGGCGAAGCATTCTCTACGGCGAATGACGTAATTTCTGACGTACTTCGGAGCTTCTACAATCAGGCGTAGGCATTTAGTTTGCTGGGTCTGCAGCCTCTTCCTCCACTAAGTACACTCTCGTGGGTTTTTCTCAACTGCGTGGAGTTGAGGAATGCGGGCCTCAATGCAATGCCTCCTTGCCCGGATATTTACCTCAGGCATCAATTTCACACCTGGTAACCTGTTTTGCTCGCTATCAAATGGGGTGGTTCCCGTTGGTTACGCTAGGGAGGCCATCCACCTCCTTTAGCGACGAGGTGAGGACGCTGAAGGAGGCCGCGGAGCGGCGTCGGGAGGCGTATCCCGCCGCCCACACCCTCCGTCGTAGGCGTCCGGGGCGACGACGTGCGGCTCATGACCGCCGTCTTCCCTCTTAGCACTAGCCTCTGGGACGGCGGACCGCGGAGACCGTCGTCCCACGTAGTGAGGCTCCATAGGTTATCGGGCGGCGCGCCTTCGCGCTGCCCCATAGGGAGCTCGATCCTTAGGATCAAGATGGGGGCCCCTCACGAGGAGTCACGGCGGCGTGCTCAGTTTTACTCTAGAGCTAACCTGTCGCGTCGCCATTTGTGACAGTGCGTAGGACGGCGGGTCGTTTTTAGCCGGTAAGAGTCCGGCATAACTGGGACGTCCGCGGCGTGTCGGTATCCTGTTAGGATTTTTTTCCCGTCTTGACAAAAAAAAAGGGAGTCCATCCAAGTCGATCTAGTGAGTTGTCCAATTCGGGTAAACCCACTGCCATTGCGTTATCTTCACCTTCATTATCGCCTACGCTAGGAGGTGATGACAGCAGAAGCTCACGGGGCAGGGGACGCCCAGTGTTTGCTGCTCTTGGGTACTGGCTGGCAATGCCGCGGAGGCGTATGTGTGTGGGTAGTTATAAACTCTTAGATCTGTGGGCTCCTCTTCTGGTATCATGGCCAATAAGAGTACCAGGCAGTAGCCGCATGCGTCAGTCTGGAGCGATTCCAGTAGATTTCCAGTTTGGCTTTATTAAGAGACTTGTAAAATGCGGCCGCAGCAACATTTGAGCCGCCGCAACCTGGCGCACGGCGTGAGTCATTGTGTCCCCCAGGCACAGCCCGCGGTCAATGCGGCACCCCTAGTAGCGAACTGAGGTCTGCTACTCAACGTTCTGCCCCCCAGATGTGCGATGCGGCTCATGACGGCCAAATATAATGGCCGAGGTCTTATCGACGTTGACAGACATCTTCCACCTGTCCAGCCAGTCCGGCAGCAGATCCAGCAGACGTTGCAATATGGTAACGGCTTGTTGTTTCGAGTAAGGCGACACGATGTAGATGCTGTCGTCGGCGTTCAGCGATAGTAGCACGTCCGTTTCCTACTCATCCAGAAGATGGTAGCGGAGGGTAGGGATATCATCCGTGTACGCCGCGTACCGGCTTGGTGACAAGTACCTGCACTGAGAAACTCCCGCACGGTTTTCATGGGGCTACGATTTCGCTTCCTCCACGGCAACGTAGAAGCGGCGCCCCTCCAGGAATGACGCTACCATACGCACGTAGGCAGACGGTAATGTTGTGTCCAAGAGCTTCGCCAGGAGGCCGGCATGCCAGCCGCGGTCGAAAGCTTTCTCCATATTTAAGAAGACACCGACGCATCTGCCGCCGTTCATCTTACTGGCGATGTGGTATAATATCGTGACCAGCTGAAGCGTCGATGACTCACTGCTGCGAAATCCGAACTGTTGCTCGTGTGCAATCGCCCTTGCGGAGAATCTCGTTGAAGTGTCCCGTGAGCACTGCGAGGCCCATCTTAGGCTCCTACCTCCTACTCCCGATGGTGTTCCATGTTATCCCTTCCACAAAGTACATATTTTGTAATATTTTAATTCGTATAACACGAGATGGTGCCACTGTTAAAATTACAACCCACGACAGGGTTGTAATTTTAACATATTTTAAATGACATTCATTTAAATTTCATAATAATCAACGTAATATCGAAGAAGCAAACAAACAATGACTTCCCCTCGAACAACACACGTGCCCTCATCGTATGGTTACGTTAAGTTTTATTTGTGTTAGCATTCGTTTTGTAGTAATTTTTTATGCCTACCTTTCTGTTTCGTTGATATTTAATATACGAGACTTTTTGGACATAAACTTGTCTAAAAAAGGATATTAGAAAAAAGGAATTAGAAAAACCTTATTGATGAGTAAAAAAAATACTTTTACAAAGTATGGTGATTAATTATATTAGTTACCTATTCAATTTAAAGGGTATCATAATATCCGTCTGCTTTAATGTATACTTTTTTACTGTACTATTTTAAGAAACAATTTTTATTAACTTTTTACATATTGTTTATTCCTTGTTGATTGGCAATGTAATGAATGATACAATTATCATATAATTTCAAACGTACACAGGTCAAATATTTTTCTTAGGAATTGTGTACTGAGTATACAATAAGTGAAAAACGCTATTTTTTAAAAGTCCTTACGGGAGTCATTGTAAGGGAAATGTCTGTGATTTTTGCTTAAAATAATGTTTCATGCTTATTCCTAATTTAAAGTAAATATCATCTTTTTAGCGAGCATATAGTCTTATCTTAATTCGTAACCATATTGCTAAATTTATGTATGTAAGGGAAATGTAACGACTTTTCATTTTAAGTATCCAATAGCTACTAAGATTATACATACCAGTCCGATATCATTTGAACAACCGACAGGGAAGAAATTTGATAAAATTTGATATATTATTACTTTTTCACTGGTCATAAAAAATGTCCATACAAACATTACAAAAGCAAAACAAAATAATCTAACTCAATAGAAATATTTTTTTTATCGAAGAATATCTTCTTTATGTACGCTTGAATTGAGGAGTAAGTTGGTCAATGCGTGACGAGAGCGTCACTAAAAGTATGATCAGGCGAGGCGAACATACTTTAGTCTAGTTTACTTAGTCATTCATTTTATTTTTCACTTTATAGACTTAATATTTAATTTTTTTTCCTATGAACTTACAAACTATATCTGATATCATTTATTACGTTTATTTTTCTCAATTATTTAAAAAGTATTTAAATATTAACAAGCAAAAACAAAAGATTACCCAAAATCTGTGAGGGTTATTTAGACGACGATATCTTTATATGTTTCTTAAAATACTGATCAGGTTATAGTATATCTGCTTATAAAATTTGTAAAAAGTTTGTACTAGGTACTTAAACCTTTTTAATTTTTAATAAATTTAACACCGTTTAAATTATATAGGTCTGATATGGGTGAGGAAGAGCCAGCTTCATTAGATGGCCAATTCTTTGAGTTCGCAAAGATGATGGACAAGAAGAGGGATGGAAAAACTATCACATTATACCAATCAGACTTTTGGATGAGACAATGCAAGCTATTGGATGATCGTAAACTAACAATGACCGATACAGGGATTTTATTTAATAAATTCAGGTGAGATAAGTTTAGCCGCTGCTGTTGGAATTTTTGTCAAAAACACTTTATTCCGCATAAATAATTAATACAATAAAACTAACTAAAATAAGGTCACAACGAAGTAGTATCGGTTGTCTTAGTTGTCGTTAAGTCGCGATTTCTTTCCGACAAACTTGGTAAAAAGCTTCAAGTAAGGAAGGACGTAAATAATCACGTGAAAATACACATTAATATTTACATACTAACACATATATAAAATATAATGATAAATATATATAAACATATGAACACCGTGTTTTTTTAACATAAAACTCTATAAAAAAATTAACAAGGCAATTTAACATTTTCTACCTTCTGAAAATTTAATTTAGGCCTTGTTTAAGTAAAAAATCCACAAATAAAGAACTTATGTGATACAAAAATTATAGCATATAATACACAAAACAATATTGCCTGAAAGTCATAGCAAATAAAAGTTATTGGAATTAAAGTGCGACTTCTATTATCGAATCCGAATGCGCTCAACTGTGACTCAATATAAAATTAATTAAATGGTCGGAATTTTATATCCCCGTATATATTCTGGATTAAAAGTTATTTCTTATAAAAATGTCGCTTACTGCCAGTGAAATTCGATTCTGCCCTTCCCAGGATTAGTTGCAACGAATATAACTAGACAAACAGACCAACAAACGAGAATCGTGTCTAAATGTATAATTTAGTAAGAAAAATATTTTTGAACTATATAAACACACGCTTATATTTTTATTAAATTATTTATGAAGAGACCATAAAATCCACAAATAAGTTTTCTTGTATGGTACTTGTATGAAATTTAAACTGGATTAACTATATTACATTAGATAATCCAGAGCCGTAATATGTGGTGGGCGCCTGAAATACGGAATTGACTTACATATAATTTTCGTCTAGTTTCGTTTCGAGTTTAGTTTCGTTCGTACTTAAATGCGGCAGCTGGTTCATAATATTTTACTGTACTCCTAATTTAAAATGACTCTTATGTGTATATTATGTTACAATAATCATAATTTTATAATTTAACTATATTTGAACAGGTGGAAAGCTTTGGCATCATCACGGAATAACAAGCATATATCCCGGCATGATACGCTAACCCTGAAATTGCTCCAGGGATATGCAGATTTCTTAACGAAGATTTTTTAAAATGAAAAGCACAATCTTAAATTTATAATATACAACAACAAATTGGCACACAAGTTTTACAGATAAAGCTTAGTGGTCCTTGTCCGGGATTCGAACCGATGACTCTCAAAAAAAAAAATGCACCTGTCTATCAATTAGGCCATCACAGCTAAATCGAAGTGTGCTAATCTGGGAAGAGGTAATCTACCTCTTATTGATTTGTTTCACAGTACCGTTCTGGAATGCGAATCTCTTGCTTAGCGGGTCGTCTTTGCTGGTAGCGTGCAAACTAGCCAAGCCATGGCTAAAGCTTGCTAATAGTTCAGAACTAGACAAATTAGAAAATAGGAATTCCTAAATTTGCCCTGCTGGGAATAAAACCGAGGTACAATAAAATATTCAAAATTTACGGTTGCCTCATCTTATCTTGTATCTTTAAATTTGAAATATGTATTAAAAGGATATAAATTTCTTGCTCAAAATTTGCATTTAATAAAACGTTTTATGAATTTCGAAGTGCTCTTTTAAAACATAAGGGTTTATTAAGTATAAATAAAATTAAAATTTAATTTTTACTTCTATAGATACATAGGTTTACTACTTTTCTGTTTTACTGAAAGTTTTAACGTCGCTGAAATGGAGATAAGACTTCTAATTAAAAATTGATATGATACTGCTTTTTTTTCTTAATTTGTATTTTTTTATAAATAACAAATTGTCGTAATCACTTTGGCCGACTATGTAAAAAGAAACTTGATTTTTTTACCTGTGTTATAATTTCTTCTGCCGGTATTTTTCGTTTCTCTAAGAAAAAGAGAAAGAACTGAATACACTACACTCAATATTACGTAAAATATTCTTCTGATATCAGTTACAACTTTAATATGCTTTGTTGTTTTTGTTAATTACATTAGAAATTCACTTTTTATTACATTACTATGAAAAGATTTCTATTATTCGTAAAAAAAAGCTTTTATGCTCGTTTTTTTTAAAACTTTCCACGGAATAATTTATTCATAGCATGTCGTTGACGCCACCGAACCTCGTGTAACAACGCATGGAACTGTGCGTCCTCGGGGTTCAAATACGGTCCTATTCGAATATTTTGGAGGAAAGAGTAGCGGGATATTGTCTATCCTGTCGTGTATCTAATCCCAATCTATCTGACAATTCTGAATCTATCTATCTATCAATATCTGAAAATGTTGAAATTTTATGTTGAAAATCTCATTAAACATTGTATATTAAATTAGAAATTAATATCTTATATGTTTTATTTGCAGCTTTGTTCATTTTTAGTAATAAACATATCTTATATTCCATTGACATTACATTCGGTGGCAATTTTTAGGGAATTTGGTAAAGATACTACCAGACTAAATTTAGTTTTCTGCTATTTGTATAAAGGTTTCTATGTGAAAGTTTATTTTTAATTTGAAAGATTTAATAGAGATCTGTGAAACAGAATAATACTAATAAATAGGAAATAATAAAACAAAAATAGTCGATTTTTCTGCACTGTGTGTCGAACGTTTTCTTTATAATAATTTTTGGAGACAACGTTATATTGGAAAGGACTAGAAACAATTATAAATAAAACTAAAATGGAGAAACTTTTACTTCTTAACATTATGTATAAATCACAGGTGATCACATCGTTGTCGTAAAATATAATCCCTTAAAAAAAGTGCGTCCATACAAAGTACACATGTTAGAAGTGAAACTTCTTTGCCAAACTAATTTTTAAGTCTTTTTTATAATAATACAAATCTAAAACTTTTTGTCAATATTAGATTTTATTAATTAAATTTTGTTTTTGAATTTAAGATTTAGAAAAGAGAATTTATGATTTATTTTATATTTTATGAAAAATAGTACATTTGTTTATCAAAATTTACTGATTTAAAATTCACTAAACTGAACTTCAAGAGACTAAAGTAGTTCCTTTTGTATTTAGGCATGTCTAGCGATGCAACAGTTACAAAATAAAGTTAATTTCAATGCGCTCCTGTGAGTTTTCACGGCAGAGCTACGAGCGCCTGTATTCGATTCATGCCCCATACACCTCCTTTGTACGAAGAGACAGTTATACGGAGGGGGTGAGTCCAGTTATTAGGATTTTAATTAAATCATATGTTTCCGTTTCGGGATTAAATTACTTTAATTTTAATATTGATTTTAATTTATATTGCAGACTCTCCCAATGGTGTAGTAGTCCTTAGCTTATTAGCTGCACAGATATATGCTCCTTTTTTCTTTTATATACTATTAGTTATAAAAACTGTGATAAAGAGCAAATAAATTTTTTATCTATCGGGTTCCGGGTAGAGCTAATTCTCAAATCGATATTGGGTTTTTATATTAAAATATTCTCAATATTTGCCCGAAGTTGGGAAGTTGACGGGGCGCACTATCCCCGTGCCTCGGGAAGCACGTCAAGCCGTCGGTCCTGCGTCTGATCTCTCTCCGATCGTGTCGGGTTACTTCTCTCTCGGGTTCGTCTCAACTTGAATTGAGGATTACGGGCCTCAGGGCATTTGTCTCATTACCCGGGCTTAGCCTCGAGCATCACACGGATGCTCGGTAATTTATTTTTGCCCATAGTATCAAACGGGCTGGTTCCCGCCAGAAATACCACTGAACAAACAGCAATGAAGTCACTCCGGGTGTAACAGCTGACGGCACGATTTTTATGCCGTCATAACCCACGTTTGATGGTAGTGAAGCTCACGAGGTTAGGGATGCCCAGTGTTTGCTACTCTAGGATAATGGCTGGCAATCCCATGGAGGTGTGTGTGTGCGGGGAGTTGTCAGCTAGGCGAAATATCCTCCTCGCCTGTATCACATCATTCCTGACGTACCTCGGAGCTTCTACTATCTTATGTAGGCTTTTGTTCTGCTGGGTCTGCAGCCTTCGTCTCTGGTATCCTGAGCAGAAGGAGTACCAGGCAGGGGCCGCATATGTCAGTCCGGAGTGGTCGTAAGCCCCGTCGGATTCCCGTCCCACTGGCCGCGGCCAAATATTTATTGATTTTTTCTTTATTCAATCATCATTAGGTCTGTAATTTTAATTTTAGGCGAATTTGAAATATGTATCAAATTTTAATATAACGCATAATGGCGTATAAAAAACTACCATTAGTAATTAACGCTTGCAAATCCAACTTGCCTTTGATTTCACGCATAACGAACGTTTCACGGGACCACTAATAGACATCCGATACGCAGAAATCATGAAAGGGACCATGATGACAATGTTTGCACTTCAAAGGTTTCATTACTGCGCATAAGAGCTGTCCAGTATTTTGATGCAAGGCAACCAAAGCCGCCCGAATTTATATTTGACAAGCGTTTGATGATGTTTAGGAGGGTTAAAGCGTGTGTTTCTAATTCCAATGTTTTGATTTAACTGTGATTACAAATTGATAATACGCATTGAAAATGTTTTGAATTAATAACATGACAGAATATTCCGGATAAAAACTACTTAGTCTCTATGACTATAACCATCTGGATCTATCCATATCTAAATCTGTCAGGTCAAATCTTGTCAAAATAGGTTTTGGTTTACATTGACATTGACACATCAATTTTTAATATATACAAAAAATACTTACAGTCTAATAGAATCCTACTTCTACTTTATATATTTTATTAAGAAACTTATCCTATGACTTATCCTTACATATTATAAAGTAAAGCCCTGCTACGGGTCTTGTTTGTCGGTTCGTGATAAACTTAAAAGATATTTAAGAAATTGTCACCAACGTGTAAAGTGTTTCTTAAGAGAGGTTTATGTATATAATTTATCAAGGTTTTATTTAAATTGGTTGGTATAGACATCGAGTTGAAAGTATCGAAAAACAAAACGCCACGTGTGAGCTTCTGTCGATCACGCCGTCGTTGATATCTCAAAGGGATTAGGAACCTTTGAGATATATTTCCAACTTAAATACCCTGGTTACCGTAAGTATCAGGTACATTAATATTATCTTTAACAGCAAAATTATGAAATGGTACAATATTATGTGTACATATTAATCAGCAACGTAATTGGTGGATCTGTTTTTATGCCAAGAATTCCTATTTAAGTTAATTTTAGGAATTCAAACACAAAAATGTCTGTAAGGATATGCTTTATAGATAACGAAACCAAGGCGATGAGCCCCAAATTGGTTTCACTATATTAAAGGTGTATATTTAGGAATAAAAAGAAAACGTTTTGCAACTTAATATTTTATTATAGATTAAAAACAACAAAATATTTCCTTGTGGCCATCTTTAGGCGAGACCTTGGTCCAGAATTGCACGTCCATCGGTTGAAGCGTAGTGAAGGGAATATTTGTTTTCCTTTTTTATAAACTTTACTTTTTAAAAATGAACACGACTTTTTTAGTTTGACTACAACTCCTTTCGGAGTATAGATATTTAAATATATTAGAATCTCAGCAACAGTTCGGGAATGTGGGTGTGTGGAACCCTTTTCATCCGTTATTGGAACATCCCTGGCGCATTTTTCTATGATATCCCGGATGAGTACAACTGAAAGCTCACGAAAGTGGAAGGACTTGCGTAAATAAGCACTGTCTTTTATCCCGTCTCCTCCGGCAGTGAGGGTATCCACTGCATTTTAACTCTCTGGTTCATGGGCTACCTTCACTGAGATAACCCTCTCACAGAAGAGGGCCACTCCCGTCATCAAAGAGTTGCGTTATTACATAAAAAAAAATATTTTGTTTTTTTTTATCAATAAGCAATGTGTCTTGATTTTGAAAAAAATATTAAGTAATCTGATATTTTTCCAGTAAATCAGAATTAAATTGGGATGAATGGAATGAATTTCTCACAGAACTATGTGATGTGAAAGGATTAGACGAGGAAAAAGTGCGAGATACTTTAACGAACTGTGGCTTACCAGGCCAGACACCCGTTATTGTGCCACAGTATAGAGACTTCTTTTTGACATACAAACCAAAGGAGAAAATGCTGTTTTAAAACCGCACATAATTTTAATTAAAATATTTCAATCGCAGTTTTTTGTGTCGTAATTTTTGAAGTTATACTTCTTTTGGCACGTTAGGGTAAAATGATACTTACTTGTTATATATATTGTGACATTGAAAATATCGACGTGATATATTCTTACCAAAAATATAACTTTACTCAACTATAAAAAACAGATTATAAACTATTTATATCGAATGAAAGTTAGTTTTCGTTTATTATTTTGCCTTTTCTATGCAATCAAGCGTGCACTTCAGTAAGATATTAAATAATCGTGCTATTCAATGATATTGTCTGATAATTTAAAAGTTCCGAGACAAAGTTTATGCATATCATTGTTTAAAAAGATTTTTGAAAAAAAAATATCTTTATATGCCCATGAAGTATAACTTCTAACGCGTGTACATAAGTACACTTTTTTTTATTAATTTATTTTAATTATTCACGTAATCTACGTATGTGCATTTGGTAACGAATGTATTACTATAACGGCATTTAATAGAAAGCCAGCCACGCTGCATAATTGGATTTGGACAAAATTCTGTTAAGCACCTTGATGGTTTATGTGTTTCAATTTAATAATTCTCGTTTACCCGTAATAGTTTTGATTGAAAAATCTGTACAGACTACTTATTGTAATTCCAGACTGTAATTTTGCTTTCATTTTGGGCTGCCTTAACTTATTACTGAAGTTATTATAAATTAGTTAATCTGCAGACTTTTCTTTAATATATATTGTATTTTAAAGAATATCAAGAAAAAGTTAGTTTTTAATTCTAATAGTTTTTTTTGTTGTAAATGGTTTGCTAGTTAAAGTTTCACCTTATATTATATTGGTTGAAGAGAGGACGTTAACAAAATAAACGGTTATGAAGTAATTGTTCTTTAGATATATAAACGAAAGGTAGTGAATTAATAGAAAAATAAACATACCTTTACTGATAGTGTAATTTGCATACTTGACTAAACAAGCTTCTTCTGATTGCGGGTTTTTTTCTAAGTCAGTTTTATTTATTGTTGTAACAATTTGAAAGGGCATTGTGAAAAGAAAGCTCACGCGCCTGAAAGCAATAAGAAAAAAATAATGTTAAAAAATATATTCTTACTGAGATTAGCTTAAAGACAAGTGACAATAAGTGAAAATTAGTAATAAGAATGCCAAAGAGTAATCACTCAAGTCAGTTGCAAGTTATTTGAAGAAAAATAAAGAGCTACAAAAATATGAAAGGCGCTGTTCGTGCGCAATATCGAATGGCTCAAGAGAAAGCCTTGGAAATAATATCGGATCACTAAAATGTTTCGATAATTGACTCCCTTAAAATATTCTAGATATTTCTTAATAAATTTAAAAGCGTGGTATAAAGAAGACTTATATTTACTTAAAATTACATTTGAATCATTAATTAGACGATAAAAAAGGCTGGGTGTAATTTTGTTAAATCTAAACAAAATAATTTACGATAATGTTGTAATGCTGATAATGAAAATATCCGACAGAATTCGTTGTGGGTTCTCAGAATTCCTTGTAACTGTAGGTAGACTATATTTCAATGTTCCGAGTGCCTTTAAAGACCATTTAAAGAAATACGTTTTGACTTCATTTCATTTAAGGAGTAAGTTATTTGAATAGAAAGAACGTGTAAATATATACTCGTATGCAGATATTTCTGTAAACTAAAAAATATTTCAATCGTGGAAAACAGTATACGATATGAATAAAACGGCGTCAAAGGGCAACTTCCTTACAATTCGGATGAATGTAAATACGTAGAAAGTTCGACGTTCCATGTCCAACGATTCAACAAAAAAAATTTTTTCACCATACAACGACTACATGCATCAATGTCGAATGTTAAAACTTTTATACACTACGTAAAGCAAAGCTTATTAAATGAATTTTAAATTGTCTGCTTTAGTTACTTTACGATTGAATGTAACGAGTTGTTATGTTGTATAAAGTTAAATAACATAGCTTTAGTATAATTGTGAATTATTAATATTTTTAGTGGTACTTCTTTCAAGAAGTAGCTTCGTTTTCGTCAGGTTTCATAATAAATCGTTTTAATTAGCCATATATTTTTATTGCTGACATGTTAGCGCTTGATTGTGAATACACCTGATGATAAGTGATGATACAGTCTAAAATGGAAATTCTGGTAAGAGGTAATTTTGTCTCTTATGGTTTCTACACAGCATTGTACCGGGCTACAGATAGCTTGCTTGGCTGCACGTCTTTAACGCTAGAGTGGTAACTAGCCACGGTTAAAATATCTCACCAGTACAGATTTAAACAAACTAGAAAATGCAATGTCCTATATTCACCCCACGCAGGGATTGAACGTAGGACCTCTGCTACCAAAGCGATCCAGCACTACGCCAGCGAGGCAGTCAAAATGTCTTTTTAACAAGCCATGATGGTCCAGTGGTAAGACACAAAAAATTTTCCAAAAAAAGTCATGTTTTGGGCAGGCACTACAAAATTTTCATTATAAAAAAACAAAAATTAGAAGTGCGTGCCTACTAAGTACACATGTCAGAAGTGAAATTTCTTTGGCAAACAAATTTTTATGTCTTGTTTACATTTATACAAATCTGAAACCTTAGATTTCCGAGACAAAGGGAGGGAAAAAGGTTAGGAATTTGTCATTGAAATGTTAAAGGTGTCGTAAATTAATACAAATAATTTATTAAAATCTCAAATAACGAATTGTAAATAAATATGCCACGCGTTTTTTGTCAATATTATAAATTATTTATTAAATTTCGTTTTTGTATTTAAAATTTAGAAAAGATTTAAATATTTTTATTTTATTTTATGAAAAATTGTACATTAAATTATTAAATGACAAGTGGCAAATTAAAATACCACTTGCTATTTGTAAATATTAAAAGTACCTAACCTTCAAACGAATCGGCATAAAAAACGCTGCACATCTTCGTGACGCTAATCACGCGTTTAATCCGTAAACATTTTACCTTCGTGCGCCGGAAGAAGTTTCACTTCTATAACATCGTGAGGTAACCTACATATCGCAGGAGTAATTCTGTCATATGTGTTACCAGGTAACCCGCAATAGAGCACCGCGGTGTTTATCTATTTATATATAAGAGATATTTAGGTATCTATTGACTTATCACAACATCCATAAGGCGAAGAAACTTGAAATTTGGTAGGAAAATTTCTTATGCCGAGTAGAGGTCAGCTAAGAACAGATAAATGAATGAAAATGCTACCCAAAAAACATTCGACGCAGACGAAGTCGCGGATTCAGCTAGTGCTTTATAAATTAAGAGGTCTGTGCCGAACAATGGAACGTGAAACACTGCTATTTAAATGGTTACAGATATATTTTTTACATTTCAATCATTATTAAAATACATTTTTATCATAAAGTTCAATAATTATTTTAAAATGGAGTTAATGTAATAGAAATACGTTTTACGTTTCTTGTACTATTTGCTATTAGGGTTACTAATTAAAAGACGTGGATATTATATAACAGCTAATTTTAATAGAACTCAAAAGAACAAACCGATAAATAAGCAAACAGTCCTGTCCCATACCACCTTTACTAGTCAAGCCAATCTATGAATAGCAGTCAGGGACTTACTACATTATATAACATAATTAAAAGAATATTTCTTGTATATTTACTTTTCGTACCATCAATTATTTATAAGGAAGTGTGGCTACGTTTTGCTAATTGCTACAATAGTCTGCGCTTTCAAAGCAAAATCATCTACCTCAAAATTAGAAAGTTTGTCCACGTGTGGTATGATACGACCATGACAACGAATATAACATTACACGCTTCGTCTCTTTGAGCACTCGCTTAACTTTATCACGTTGAATTTTCATGCAGATGTGTAATATTTTAGACTAAATATGTTCTTACTGAAAATTAGAATTTAATACAGTTATTAAATTCTTGCATTTCATTTCATTCTTGTTCTAAAAACATTGCAGTCAATGTTTTGCATGGATACTTCGGAGAGTTGAGAGTTAGTATCCTATGTGACTAATAGTTCTTTAAAAATTCACCATCGTGCTTTTTGTCCAAGGAAAACTTCTGCAAGGAATTTTGAGGCATGTGTACCAACACATATAGGAGCAGCTTGATGGGTATAAGCTGAAAACGCTTTCTCTCCTATGAGTGAAGAAACCTGTCCCTGAAGAGAAGTGATAAAGATATCGATAATTTATAACCATTCTCTAAACAATATATCTCTTTATTATAGAAAAATCAAGAGTTGTCACTTGTAAGGACATCGAAGAATTGTACAAATCGTGAAAATATGTCTATGAAACGTAATGTAACAGTTGAAATATGGAATTTGAAATTGAAAAGTGTAAGATAATTTAATTATAAATAATTCCATACCAAATAAACTACTCAAAAGTTAAAAACCAATGTTTCGTAGCTAAACGTAAACATGCCAATTTAGTATACATACTTACTATATTTATTACACCAGACGCAGAAGTGCGTTAACATCCGTACATTGAAACGTAAAAGTAAAGCAAAATTCGATCTTTCTAAGAATGTAGTTCACTCGAAGCAGCTAGAGATTTGTAAAATTGTGGAAAATGTGATATAGAAGGAATAAATAATTGTATCGAGACGAGTATGGCTTTGCTTTTACAAATTATTAGTTTTTCGATGAACTAGTGCTTTTAATAGGAAGTGTTATAAGATTGATACATAAATACATAAGTACATACATAAGTATTTATTAATACGTTGCGTATAAATAAGTCAATTATATGGGGTAAATCCCGATTTCGAAGAAAATTTGAAGATTTTTTTATTTATTTATTACAGAACATTACAGTGGTATATTAAATACATAGGAATGATGATCCTGCAGTAGTATAAACTGTATTGCAGTGATCAACGTCCTCCCTTATATAAAACTCGCGTTTTCCCTAGTACTAAAACAATTTAAAAGATCGTCATATGAAAGCGTCCAGTGCAACTTCTGCATCGATGAAATAAAAAACATGTGTTTATTATGTTTATTTTAATGGCAGACAACTAATTTAGCTATTACGATATGAGTAAAGCAGTAAATATTTCTGTTACATAAAAGCAACAATTCTTTCAAAAGTAACTGTAGACGTTTCTGTAACAAACTTTCAGAAGATGTTCTAGAGATGTCACTTAATATATTCAAAATATTTAACAAAAGAAAACTAATTTAAAATTCATTATAATTTGAGGCATTATTTAGAAGGTTCTGGTTTTCTGTATTGGATAGCGATTGGAAGTGAATTCTCGCTGCTGAATATAGTAAGCATGTTATGGTGAGTCAGACTGGAGAGTAATTGCCTTCTTCAGTGAGGCTGTTACCTTGTAGTAGTAGACAAGCAAAGGGAGATGGCGGTCGGTGTTCCACCTTTCCGTCGGAAACAGGAGGTGCCAGTCGTCGGTCCCGCACAGGGTTCAGATCCGGCTTGCTTAAGAGTACTTCCCAGCGATAAAAAAATAGACGATACAAAACCATAAAATTAAGAACTTTCCAACTTAAAGAAAATAAATTGAAATAATCTTGTAATGATGATGACAACAAGAGGCACTCAACTGATTATTTGGGTCCGTATCAAAACAGAACGCAAAGGAACGAAAGTCATTTTTTACTATCATATTTTATTTGTCGTATCATTCTTGTAAGGGGTGTATAAGACTCAGCGTTCAAAACTCTTCAAGCTGGATATACATTACTTTTGTTAACTTTTTATGAACGCCTGATTTCAAAAGCTTGTATTACGTAAATATTGTAGATATTGTAATTAAAGTGTAATATTGCTTTCAGTAAATTTTTAATTTTTTCTTGTACTAACAAAGCCATTTTCGATACTGGAATTGCATTTGAGCAAATATTTTTCTTCCAACAATATTGGATTCGGTCAAAGCTTATTTGATGTTGCTCAAAGGGATAGAACCATAGCCAGATATTCTGTTTGATATGGTTACATATTTGTTTGATATGGTTACATCCTGGGAATTTCGTTTATGCGACCTATGTGACCATAGTGTTATTAGATATATATTATTTCTAATGTCTTTTTAATAAATTGTCATACATATACGAGTATGTGTATAACTAACTAACTATGTGGTATAGAATATAACGTCTGTTATACAGAAATTTAAACACATGTAAATGGAATGTTTAAGCTCGCCGTAGAGCTTTCGAAATGCAACTAACTCATGGATGTTACATATATGGTTGGCTAAGTTCTAAGTGCTATAATGCGAGACATAATTGTGCTTCAACTTTCAACTAATCTGTTGCGTATGATCTATATCTTTACATAGGTAAGAATATAAATATTTTATATAGAGGTTTTAGGTTTTTAAAAATTAGGTATATTACTTTAAGTATTAAATCTTGTTTCTCAGATGTTACAGTAAAAGGTGGCTTTGAAAATATATCGTATAGTTTTAGCGTTCAATACAGCCCACTTTACGATTTATAATAATAGATTTACTTTACTAATGTAATCACAGGCTCAGTAAGCGATGCTGTAAATAGTATTATCTTCTTCATTCAATTGGCTATAATTAGTAACAGTATAATTTGTATGTGCTTCAGTGGTGATCTGATATGTTGTGTACAAGATAGAGATATAATAATCTAATGAATCAAAGAAAGGCATACCATTGCCTGCCCTTAGATATAAAAGAGTCAGTGTTAGTAGCAGTTACTTGATTCTGGATTGATTTTTCATAATAAATAGTATCATAAACACGAAATATAATACGTATATCGAGTTATAATATGTTAATAAATAAATTAATAGTTTACGACTTGTCTATGAATAACAGTGGAGTATCGACAGGGGCTAAATTATATGACATTCGGATAGGATCGTTGCGCACCCGAGGGTGTAGCTAACGGGAGGAAAGGGAGGAAAGGGTGAGTATCAGTGCATCCAGGCGACAAAATTCGTTCCTCGCTCTAGACCCCGAGTATTGATGTAATACTTATATACAGTTCTCATTATCCAGATATCCAATAAATTACCGTCTATTATCCTTATACAAATTTCCCTTTTATACTTTGAATGCCTTTCTGTCTAGCGAACGTTATTAATACTTTTTAGTTAGTTAGACTTAGTAGTCCGCAAGGTAAGAACGTGAAGATATTCTTCTCTTCATTAGAAGATGTTCTTCATTAAATTTAAGAGTGACACTATATTGATCGATATTCACCACAAAATCCAAACAGTTAAGGCCACAGCTGAATGTGGGAAAAACTCGTATACAAGTCCGCAAAAATGACGCTGTGACAAGATGTAACTTAGATAGTTGGTTTAAACAAGTTGTTTAATTTTCAAACGAATCTCCTCTAGAATTAGCCTTTTTGGCTTGTGTCACTGTTCTTTCAAAGCTGCGATTCTTGCGAATGCGAATCTTGAATATTTATTTCAGAATTTACATGCTATAGAAATTGATTTAGATTTTTAGTTTAAGTAAAGTTATAAAAAAACTTATAATGTCCGATCTACAAGTCTGTTTTCACGCGATATAAAATTACTGAACGGCTGTTCATGCAAATCCGTACATAGAGTGATTTTGAGGAAGTTTTATGCATTTATTTTGTTAAGGTTTTGCATAAATTGTTTAAAATATAGTGATAAAAATTTAATCAATGACATTTATCTATCTCTTAAGAATAATTTACTATAAGCATTTTATCATATAAAAATGGTTACGTACAATGTGGTGTTGCCAGTGATGACCTACGGCTCCGAAACGTGGTCGCTGACCATGGGCCTCATACGAAAGCTTAGAGTCACTCAGCGTGCGATGGAGAGGGCAATGCTCGGAGTTTCTCTACGCGATCAAATCAGAAATGAGGAGATCCGTAGCAGAACCAAAGTCACCGACATAGCCCTACGAATCGCGAACCTGAAGTGGCAATGGGCGGGGCACATAGTCCGACGGACCGATGGACGTTGGGGCCCGGAGGTGCTGGAGTGGCGACCCCGCACCGGGCGGCGCAGTGTAGGGAGACCCCCCACAAGGTAGACCGATGAACCCCAGAAGGTCGCCGGTTGCCGCTGGAGCCAGCCGGCGCAAGATCGGGCCTTGTGGAGGTCATTACGTGAGACCCATGTCCAGCAGTGGACGTCCATCGGTTGAAGCGAGCGAGCGAGCGACAATGTGTTGATTGGAACGGTTTTCAAACGGATACAGTATTAATCCTTATGAACTTAAATATCCTAGTAAGTTACTATGCACATCATTTTGATATTTTACATTATATGATTTAAATGAAATTGAAATAAATATAACCTACAACAGATAAAACATATGGGCATAATATGTGAATTGTCATATTTATAAATGGTTTGCAGCTAGTGATCGAGATATGCTAGATTACAAACTACGAAAAGGCTCAGTAAGAAACGCCTAGATTATTTTGTTTCAGCATTGTTATATCCTATTATGCAGTAATGCTTATCAAATTTATGTTATAATATCCAATTTAATCAGTGAGAGAAAGATTTTGTGCGGTGAAAATTATGACAGTCAATTATGTATATATGTTCAAAAATTGTTGTATGCGCATAAAAAAGGTATACATTTGAAAAATAAAAGTGATTGAACCTTATATAAAATAATTCATAAAAAAATATTATAAATAATGTATGCATAGGTTTCTTTTATTACAAGGCACACTGAGGTATCTCGTAACATTATTTTGAAGTATAATTAATATGATACAAAGGTTGAAACAGAAAGAATTTCTCGTAAACGAAATAATCAAAACAAATTCCACTAGCTTTATGAAATTGCGTTTATTGTGTAGGAATGGAACATAAATGTAGCTGCAATAATTTAGGAGTATTCAATTATCTGACGGCGGGCGAATTTCCCAGTAAGCACTTCATATGTGCGACCATTTCCAGGCATTCACATATTTTAATGAAAGGGCTTGTTTGAAAACTTGTTTAAGAAATAGTCATCGTTACATTCAAAGGAGATAAAACTCAGTTACATATGAAACTGAACTGTTTTTCAGTACGAATGAAATAAATCCCACGAATGAACAAAGCCAATCTTTTCTTACTTTCTCAAGAGATTAGAGATTTTGTAAGTTTAAACAAAACATGTTGTATAAATATATATGTTCGTGTGGCATACATTGTATCAATCATATATTCAATAGTAAAACAAAATAATACACACCTCGTAAAAAGTTGGTTGGATCAAAAGCTGTAGAAACAACAATTTTGTTATTTAGTATGGAAAGCGCGAATATGGGTTAAGGACAGCACCGAATGCTCCCGAAGACAAGACTCGAGTGCGCTATGGAATGTTAACAGATTTCATGATGCGTGGGCACAGTATGTTACACCACTACATAATTTTTACTATTAGATTTGTAACATGTTGGAAAAAGTAATACTCTGAGCTATTTGATTGCGATTGGTTAAATTAGCGACACAGTGGACCTCACAAACGGTTAGCTGAGTGTCGAACTGTCGATTTTTTCGGATTATAGAGTACTGCATAAAACCTTGTATAATCCGGATTATTTTACAAAATACCATCTGTAATCCCACAGGTTATAGATCCAATGGTAACATTCTATAAGTATTTTATACTCTGAAGTACAAATCATATCTCACTATATATGTATTTATAATTAATGTGTTAGTTTATATTATATGTATGTATATTATATTTATATATTGTATTATATACGTATTCTATTTATTATTAGTATGTATGACCTCTTTATGCACCACCTATCTACTTTTGCACAATTTCCTTCTCCTTAAGGTTGTCTGGAAGAAATCGCTGTTTAGCGATAAGACCGCCTTTTGTACATTTGCTGTTAACTTAAACCATATTGTGTAACGCTGTTTCTTTTAAGGTGTACAATAAAGAGTATATTATTATTATTATTATTATTATGTCGAATTTAATAAATTAAACAAAATTTCGTTCTTGTATGAACCATTTTGGTTCAACCCATTGCAGATTTAGTTAATAGCGCGTCGAGCACGATAGTTCTAGTGCGTACAATTTGTTACTTGTTCAATCATACATAAAAAAATGCAATAATAATAGACAGCTTAGATTTCAAGGGGTGCCGGATTAAACAGGGGGCGGATTACAGGGTATCCACTGCATATTGTAATTATTTGACTATATTTATGGTCAGTGATGTTAGCATCAAAAGTTTATCAAGTAATAATCATTAGTATTAATAACCCGAGTGCACTAATTCAAATGAATATTTATAATATACACCAGCTATACTCAATCTGCGCGGGTCGAAAGTGGCCCACCAGGCTTTTGTGTTAGATCGATCTCCTTTTTTTAACGACTTTGAGTTTCGTGCCCATTAAAAAAGTGAGAGTGCACTGAGCAAATAGGTATATATATGCGTGCACATAATCGAATTCATTAAATATTGTGTTTAAAAAAAGATATAAAGATGCTTAAAAGTCATGCTAATTCGCGTAGATTAATTTTCTGCTATTACTTATGTAACGTGTCCTTAGGTAGTAAATCAGAACATATTAAATGCTAACCATTAATTTTAAATTATTTGTATAGTTGATATAAACTGAACGAAGTCAATAAATAGACCAACCAGGTTCAAAAGTTTTTCATTACGGAATATATTTCATTGACTTTGAATTTGTTTTTATTATCACCTAAATAATTGGAAATATATCTGCTTTTGACCACGGAGACTGCAATTTATTTGAAAAGTCATGAAATATTAAAATATACACTATGAATCCGTTCATAGATATTGAATAAAAATTGGTAACAATCGCGAAAACCTAAAAACCATTATTTCATTATTTTTCCGGCCGCGACACCAAGAAAACAAATTTTAAGCCTCTTTGTAAAAAGGTTGAGTACCACTGATCTGCAGAAATGTAATAAATATGTGCCACGTGCCGTGAGCCCACCCATACCTCATTATGAAACTTAAATTATTTCGATTAATTAAAAACGCAATTATGTATGGCTTATTGAAATTGTATCTACAAAAGCGAGGGAGAAAACTAATAACAATGAATTACGTGGAGTCCATAATTAAAATAGATTTAATGACCATCACCCAACTACATACAAATTTCAAATACAGTTTCCATAAATAATATCAAATATCAAAAGAACACCAATTAGTAATAGAAGATTAAGCTTCTATTTTTATGTATTGGCAATTAAAAGACAAGTTTTATGAACAAAACTTTATATTTTAATGATTTTCTATATATTGAATGATATGGGATTTGTATTTTTAAATTCAGATTTAAGGATTTGTTAAAAAAATCTTCGAATCTCAATAATAACAACAGTTTAGGATATAGAAAGATCGAGAAGATAAAGAAGCAAGAATAAAATCTCAACCATGAATATTTCTTATACTGCTATGCTGCAACGAGGCATGATTGGTCTAGTGGTCAGCTTATTCGGCTACAGATATGAGGTCCCGAGTTCGTTTCCCGAGACAGGCGAAATCAAAAATTGATATTGAGTTTTCTGTCAAGATTTTCTCAATATTTGCTCGAAGTTGGGAAGCTGGTGGTGTGCTCCATCCCTTGCTTCGGAGAGCACGTTAAAGCGCCTGATCTCTCTCCGGTCGTGTCGGATTCTCGTCACTTGGGTCTATGAGAGTGAAGGACTAGATGGTGCTTTTTTGTACTATGCCTGGCAATCCGCAGTGAAGTAGCGTGGTGGGTCTATGCTCTAAAAACCCCTCTACTATGTGTGAGGAGGCCTGTGTCCAGAAGTGGCACGTTAATAGGCTGCTACTTACCTTAATTACTGCTATAATGTTATAAAGTAAGGGAGTCTAGATTTTCCCATAAAATATTAGAGATTTTTTCATTATCCGATATACTCGTATACCACAAATGCAGGAAAAGAGCTTTCTCGCAGCGAAGCGAGTAAGAATAATTTCTTACTAGACAATATAAATTGTTCTAAAGAATAATGATTAAGCGCTGACCTTGATCGCAATAAAAACAAATATTTTATTTTGTTTCATTTGTATAATGTTGTTATATAAGTTTCAACGAATTCATGAGTAAAATTGTATCACAACATGGGTCATTACAAACGAAGGCACGACATTCTTTTGGTACAGGAATGATGACGTCACGCCTTCTGGATGTAATCAGTTACCACAGTGCACCTATAACGCTTTCAATCAACGTATGTGGTGTACAAAATTATTTCGACGTTCACATAGATACCGTCATTAGTAAATGTTAAAACAATCTATATTTATTAATACGTGAAGCAAAAACATTGTATACCTTTTTAAGAAATTTGCGCGGACGGAGGAGTATGAACTTTACCCCACTTATCTATATGTCTATATTTTATATATATAAGAGATATCTAGGTATTTATTGACTCATCAAGATATCTCTGGACCCATAAGGCGTAGAGACTTGAAATTTGGTAGTAATATTATTTTTGCCGAGTAGAGGTCATGTTTTTTATGTGTAAAACAATTTGCCTAAATTAATGAAATAGCTACCAAAAAAACATACCACGCAAACGAAGTCGCGGGTTCAGCTAGTGTTTTATATAGAGGAGTGACTACATTAAATCTACATAAAACTATATTAAATCAATAAAAATGTTACTGTCAAATATTTGACACACAAACACACACACACAACTTGTTTATTGATGAAATCTGCGGTCAATTGAAGAATAGATGAATATTGTTTGTCAAGGACATTTAGCAGATGATGGATGAGTTTTACCCAAAAACCTCGTCACAATATTTGATCAGAATGAATTCCCAATAAAAATCACCCCCCTGTTTTCGGGTCCTAATCAAAGCATATCGATCTTCGGAAACTGCTAAATCGAAAATTGTAGGTGATTTTATTACGAACAACTTTGTTTTTTTTTTACCATTTTAAAATAAACTCATCCTTAAATTCAAGATGGCTGCCGGTATCGCCTTCCCCCCCTTTACCCCCAATTATTTGCGACGAAAAATTACTACTTTCAATTAACGTAACGTCAGCCCCCTTTGAGTTTATTTGACTGGGCTAGCAGTCAATTAAGTTATATACTCGTATGTGAGTCTATGGACAGGACTCTATTTCAATTTTGGTTACCTCAGAATAAGGCTGACGAATCGTTGAAAGGACGGGGTTTAATTCACTCATCGGATTTAAGTTGACATGTCGACAATAGGTATTCGTCCCTCCCATCAGTCACACAAAGGCTACTGTGTCCAAGTCCCCTTTGTCTGACACTTTTTCGATTTGTCTTAGTTTTATTTTCAGATTAGACATATGTGTTCAGTTAGTTTAATACATTTAATTAGTAAGTCTTTATAAAAAACGTAACTTTAAACTAAATTAACTTTAAACGTGACCCCTTACAAGTGTAAACAAATATATTAAAATTTGGGCCAAAAGAAGAATATTTTGTTAGTTAAAGAGGATGTAATCTAATGTTATGGCTCATCTTGACTTTGAATTCGTGTGAAAAATGATTACTTATTACGAGATCACTAAACTATTTGCCGGGGAGGCTATAATTTTGCTATATACGTTTCTTTCACGACGTCGTACTAGAAATATCTTTAAAACTATTCTATTTGTTAAAAAATGCCAAAAATGATTCGGAGTTAATAATTCAGTCTTAAACATGTGTATAGTTGGAGAAAGAATAAAATTCGTTTTCCTCCAACAAGTATTAAACTTTTTTCTAAAAGCGCATAGCAGCCCTTTAACGTCTCACTACTGGGCACAGGCATCCTCACTTCGAGGAGCGAGGGCTTTTAGAGCATAGACCCACTACGCTGCTCCACTGCGAATTGGCAGGCAGAGTACACAAGTGTACTTTCTATTCCTTCACTCTCAAAGTCCGAATGTGGCGGGAATCCGACACGACCAGAGAGAGATCAGGCGCAGAACCGTCGGCTTAACGTGCTCTCCGAGGCACGGGGGTGGATCACACCGCCAACTTCCCAACTTCGGGCAAATATTGAGAAAAATCTTAATAGAAAACTCAATATTGATATTGAAATTGGCCCGACCCGGGACTCAGACCCAGGACCTCATGTGAAGGAATAGAGAGTGCACTTGTGTACTATGCCGGCCAATCCGCAGTGGAGTAGCATGGTGGTTCTATCCTCTAAAAACCCTCGCTCCTCGGAATGAGGAGGCCTGTGCCCAGCAGTGGGATGTTAGTGGGCTGCTACTTACTAAGAACGTTTTCCAGATATTTTCTAACAAATAGTCGTTGATAAATACAACGTCGGGCTGAGTACAGCTACAAATTTCGTCGCAATTGAATTGTCGTATTTGTACATATTTGTCAATTACACAGGAATTAGAGAGGGTAAGTCTATCACAAGAGAGGCCTGTGACGTTATTAAACACAATCAGTTGCCAAAACTGCACACAAATAGGGAGTTGATGGGACACGGATTCAATGAGACGGGAGTATTAGTGGTTTGATAATCATCATGTCATCAATATACGCTTATTTGCACGAATTGATACAACATAGGCTTTGTGTAATTACCGCGTATCCACCAATTAGTAAAATATGTTACTGTTATAATGTTATTTAATACACGGAAATTATAATTTGTAAATGATATTATACGAAAGTTAATCTATCGATTTGAAATAAAAGACTTTTAATTTATTGTTATAATTTTTATTTCTTAGGTTATATGAGATACATTCACTCTTCTTTTTCAAGTTTTCTAATTTGTTTACACAGTGAACTGTCATTATTTTAACTATTCTGTTCAAATAACATTATTATAAAGTGCTTGATAGTTTATAATTTTGAGAAATTTTATAGGCAAATCAAATTAACATAGCATGTAATGGTTTTTCGACAGGGATGTGTTGCGTCACCATGGCTGTTCAACCTATTCATGGATAAATGTTTGATAGATTTAAAAGAAAGTATGTATGGGTTAAGAATGAATGAATTACTCATCAAATGTTTACTCTACGCTGATGATCAAGTAATACTTGCGTCATCCGCTAATGAGCTACAGGAGATGCTAAATATTATGAATGAAGCTTTGAAAGGGAAAGGAATGAAAGTGAATGTAAACAAAACGAAAGTTATGCTTTTTGAACGAGATGAATCTATGATGAATGGCAATATTTTGATAGATGGGGAACAAGTGGAAGAGGTGAAAGAATTTGTATACTTGGGATCTAAATTTACAAAAGATGGAACATGTGAAAGTGATATCGAAAGGAGAGTGAATGCAGGGAATATGGTAAATGGTGCTCTGCATGCTTTTATGAATAGCCAGATGGTGTCTCAAAGGGCTAGACTGGCAGTGCATGCTGGAGTGTTGGTGCCAACACTTATGTATGGTAGTGAAAGTTGGGTATGGCAGAAGAATCACAAAAGTAAAATAAATGCGGTAGAGATGAGAGCGTTGAGAAGCATGAGTGGATTAAAACTGAGTGACAGAGTGAGAAATAGTGTGATAAGAGAACGTTGTGGTATAAAAGAAGACGTAGTGACTAAAATTGAGAAAGGTATGCTTAGATGGTTTGGGCATGTAGAGAGAATGAATGAAAGGAGACTGACAAAAAGGATTTATGAGTCAAGAGTGAATGCGAAAGTTGGAAGGGGAAGACCAAGGCGAACGTTCCTGGACCAAATCCAGGACATTTTAAATAACGGCCAGGTCAAGAGTACTCTAAACCGACGAACTTGTATGAAAGGTTTAATGAGATTGAAAGAAGCGAAGGAGATATGCAAGGATCGTGGCAAGTGGAAGGATGTTGTCTTTGCCTACCCCTATGGGAATGAGGCGTGATGCTATGTATGTATGTATGTAATGGTACAAATACAAATATACTGTAGTCTTGAAGGAAATACCCCCTAAAAAGTAGAATTTAATTTTCGTTGATTTATCTCGTTCCCATACAATGGTACATACACTCTATATATTTTTCCACACACTATATTACTAATAAGCAAGAATTGACCGCGATTTAGCTTGTATTATGCATTGGCTATACGTTATCATATTCTTGATTGTCTATCTTATTAACTCTGAAGAAGGCGAATAAAGAAATAATTGCATATTAACGAATAGGTTTATGGAATACGCGCAATTGTGACGGGTGTATTAAAATCTAAAGAAATCATAAACAGTAAAACTATTATGTGTTAAATGACTTCCGACAAAGTCCCAGAGGGGAATAAATTGTCAATTCATACCCTAACCGCATCGCCCCCTCAATGAAACGAGATACAAGCTATTGGTTACTAACAATTTATTTCAAAAACAAACAATTATTTTTCATTTATCTATCTATATGCCAACACTTAGTGTTGATAGTGATTATTTTTTTATATTGCTGACAATTTAGCGCGTGACTAGGATTACACTAATTTGGAAGCGCGCTTATCTGATAAGAGGCAATTTACGTCTTTTGGTTTCTACACAAAATTGTATAGGAACACAAATCTCATTGCTCGGTGGAACGTTTTTACTGGTAGAGGATGGTAGTTAGCCTGGAAAATACAATTTCCTAAATTCACCCTACCGGGGATTGAACCCGGGCTCTCTGGCAACAAAGGGGTACCTGCACCACTGCGCCAGCAACGCCACCAAAATACTGTTGGAACAGTTACATTCTTTCTTGTTATTTAATCCATAAAGATAATGATGTTATTCTTTATGGCTGAGTTTAAATAGAAATAAATAATGAATTTCATGTTATTAAAAGAGTTAAGAACTTTTTTTACTGCTGACATGGAAGGGCTAGACTGCAATCTCACCTGAAGGTGAGTGATGATAATCTAAGATGTGGTAAGAGGTAATTTATCTCTTATGGTGTCTACAGAGCATTGTACCGGAACAAAAATTTTTGCTTGTCTTGTAAGGTACTAACTATCCACGGCCGATGCCTCCCACCGCTCTAGATTCAGACTAATGTAATACTATAGAAAAGGCAATTTGATAAATTTGCCTTTCTGGAAATCAAATAGCGGAGGTCTGCTGATGAAATGGGAACGCACTCAATAGTGCCATTATGGCCGTCAGAGTTGTCTTTAAGTGAAGAAGATGAAAATTAATACATTTTAAAACTGTCTTGCAATGTTAGTTATTTTCCAAAAAAATAATACGCTCTACGTGAAATTCTATGAAATAAATACTTCTCCAGAATGTGATCACATAATATTTTAGAAAGATTTCATCTATACTCAAAGCCATCATCGATTTAATCCTTTCTCGGTTTTGCAGGATAGCGTTAATGATAATTTCTTAGCGATATAAAAGACCAGAAAGTCCAGAAAGTCAAAAATTTCTTCAAATATATAATCTTAACTCACACCAAAAAAGATTAGCCTTCTATTAAAAAGAAGCTACTCACAACAACATAAGAAATCAAACGCGAGCTAACTTTTAAAGAAAAGGGGTTTTCACAAATTAATGCCGGGCGCGATTCTACATCGCGGGTATTGCTAAGCGAATAAAAGCTTTATACCTGTTAATTTGGCATCTATGATTTGTATTTCCGCCCATCATTATCTAGTAAAGTTTGAAGAGTAAAACCCGAGTAGCAGCTATTCCTTTCAGTCTACAAGTTCTAGTCACCGTTTGTGAGCGGTGAGACAAGACATTGATGATTAATTCAAGATAATGTGTTAAAAGTTGTATAGAAAATTATTTTCATGTCATGAGGTGAGACTTGTTTGGCAAAAAAAGTTATTATATTTGTACAAATTATTATCTTGTTTATATTTATACAAATCTAAAAGTTTATATTTCCAAGACTTATAGGGAGGGAAAAAGAAAGATATGTTAGGAATTTAATTAAAGTAATTCTCATTAAAATATTAAAAGTGTCGAAAATTATTACAAATAATTTACTGAAATCTGAAATGACTAATTGTAAATAAAAATGCCACGTGTTTTTTGTGAATATTAGAAATTATAATTAAAATTTTGTCTTTCAATTAAAATATAATTATTTTATGAAAAATAGCATATTAAATTATTAAATGACGAGTGACAAATTAAAATGCAACATGTTATTTGTAAATATTAAAACTACCTAACCTTCAAACGAATTAGCATAAAAAACGCTGCACATCTTCGTGACTCTAACCACGCGCTCATGTGCCTAAAGAAGTTTCACTTTACTAGTTCCACTAATTACTAATATGATACATACGACTCTGACGACCGTACTTGTAGCGGTATATCCAATCGCACCAGGATGGGCATTTTGACAGAAAAGGTTGTAGCAACCTGGGGTTCTAAATAATTTCCAAAATCACTAGTTAACTTGCTGAAGGGGAAACCACTGCAACAATTATTACTTAGAATGTCATCATGGAACTTCGCCGATTCGTGATAACCACGGCCGTCCTATAAAGAGTCCACCTATCTAGAAATAGAAAAATAAAATGTAAAATAATTGCACTGTAATTCTAAAACATTTTGCAAACATGACATTTAGGAAGAGTAATAACAGTAAATAAAAGCTTGCTATTTTTAAATTATGAACACTAATATAAATTACAAAATTCTAAAGACAAAGCTGATGACAATGATTTTAAGGCAGTCTATTTTTTATGATTTAACAACTTACTTTGATTTAGGTAATCTAAGTAATCGTTTGTAGCAATAAATGACTTTCTAGTAAAAAAAATGTAAACTTTAGCTTCAGTTATTATTTATAACTCAAAGGAAAAATTTTCCAAAGTAATGACACACTTCATAAAAGCGTTACTATTTCCGCCAAATAAAACTACATCCCATTCATGTCTTCCTTCGTATGGCAAACATATTGGCCTTGAAAAATACTCATTTTTATATATCATAATAAATATTAACCAATCAAGGGCTTTTTTAATCAAATTTTTTTAATTATAATTGGCTGATCTCACCTAAGGTTGACGATACACTATAATATGTAATGCATTGATATTATATGTGTAAATACTCGATAGTAGGATGAATAGCCTGTAGCCACAGTTGAGTGTTTCACTAGATTTGACCTAGACGTTTATTAATATTAATTCGCCGAGTTACTCTGTGTATATGATTTAATACTCATGTCGCTAATACTTCGATTTATATACCTATTAGTAGTAGTAGTAGCAGACCATTAATGTCCCACTGCTGGGCACAGGCCTCGTCACTCCGACGAGGGAGGATTTTTAGAGCATAGACCCACCACGCTGCTCCACTGCGGATTGGCAGGCATAGTATACAAGTGCTCTCTCTATCCCTTCACTCTCATAGTCCGATGTGACGGAAAGCCGACACAACCGGAGAGAGAGATCAGGCGCAGGACCGACGGCATAACGTGCTCTCCGAGGCACGAGGTTGGATCACACCGCCAATTTCCTAACTTCCGGCAAATACTAAAAAAATCTTAACAGAAAACTCAATATCGATTTAGAAGTGGCCCGACCTGGGACTCGAACCCAGGACCTCATGTCTGTAATCGAACATGCTAACCACTAGACCAATGAGGCGGTCTTATACCTATGTACCTACAATTTTGTACGGTATATTTACGCCAGTACCTATTAGCCGTTTGGCGTTGCGTTCGGTGGGCGTTGGCAGAGTACACACACAGCGCTCAACATAGCGTTTTACGAGCGCGGTCAGGATATCCATACTACTGGCTCAGTCCGAAAATGAAAACAAAAAAAAAAGAAAAATGGACGTCGAAATAACTGGGTTGTTGATTTTTGTGCCGTCGTCTTTTATAGCGACGGTAGGGGCAAATTAAATCAACAACAAACTCCTCCCAAATTCTGTTTTTTTTTAATATTATATTTTTTAAACCGGACATTCCATGTCTCATATAGCTGAACGCTTTTAGATTTCATCTATAAATAAGTCTGTATCGAAGTGCTCGTCCTCCATTTTGATGAATCTTACGTCCACCCTACACGAAAGCAAGCGATCAAATGTACAACGAAATGGCGGCGCAAATTTCTAAAAGCGCGCAGCTAACGCTTTAGAAACGCGCGCTTGCATGTGTACACCTTCGACCAACGCTTTATTCTCTAAACGCGCGTTATCAAAACGTTCGGTGCAAAACGCCTAATGTGTACTCGCCCTTATTATGCCGAGCTATTGGAACGTCCACAAATGGCGTTTACTTGTATCTTCTGTTTAATTGTTTTTATTTCATTTTTGATACCTGATACGGAAGCATATTTATATTCTATTAGGTACTATGTAGTTAAAAACAGTTGTCGACAACTGGGTGCACGGTAAACCGCTTGAGAGTTTGTGTTTGCACCCCTTAAAATGTATATTTATTGTATTTCTAATGATGAGATAATTCAATTGAAAAAAATAACGTAATCTTTTGACATACGATATGTATATGTAGCTTAAAAATAATGTTTAATAATATTTGTATTAAATTTTTATTGAATAATTTCACGTTTGATTAATTGAAATTTACGCGTGGTTTGTATCCAAAATGAGAATACATATCATTAAATATAAAAGCTACCGGCAACTACAAAATAACTTGCCAATGCAGTACGTAATTCATTGTGGAATTGGATAGTCTCTTTTTCTGCCTTATTAACTATGTCTCAAGATAAGTTAACCATAATTTTAGCTATCACAATTGTTTTGTGGCAAAATTTCGTGTTTAGTGAAAGAAGTAATGTACGAGATTCGTATGAAAAAGTCGTCGAAGAGCAGGATCTCTGGAAAATTTTCGGTGCCATTTCCCGCGCTAAAGAGAACGTACCACTTAGTATTAGAAAGTCTAACAGAGCTGTAGATCAAGTTAAATATTTTTATAAAGCTTTATCAAATACAGTAGATGTTGCGAAATTCAAGAAATGGCTACGCCAAGAAGCTGCAGGAAGTGTAGAGGAATCACCTGCAGCTAATGGTAAAGATATGCTCGCTACTTTGGTGGAAAACGAATTATTAAATGCTTTGTCGAAGAAGTCATCAGCCTTGTTAGATCGACCATATGTCCAAAAGAAAGGCAGAAATGATTTTCTTGTTATACGATCTGATTTAAAGGATCCTTTTGTGACAGTTGTTCCTAATGATATTTATTACAATGTTGAGAAGAAGTGCATAAATTGGCTTGATGATTGTAATCAAAAAGGGATAAGAGATAGGTTATTACAAAAAATTAATGCGCCTTACAAATAAAAGGTATAATTTAATAGAAACACATGTTCATGCACATAATTTGGTTGTATTTGCAAGTAGCTTAAAGAAATAAATTATATTATAGAAGTCTATAATAAAAATTTACATATTTCAATCGGTTGCTCCATAAATTTGCGGATGTTAATTTAACATTAAAATGATTTTAAAATTTCTTTTAATAATAAGTAATACAGTAGGTATTACTTATTAAATTACTATAGTATTTGGACTTTTAATTTAACATCATTTTAATTTAATACCATCGTTCGCAATACTGTAAACTGAATCATATTTTTGTACCTATCACAAGATGTATAGTGGGATACTGTATTTTCTTTATAATAATTTAAAGTTACGTTGAAACTATCGGCGAGTGCTTGTTAAATATGTTAAAAGTGAAAACGCCTGATTTTCCCAATTTCTATATTACGTAGTAATGGAAACATAAACTGGGGCAAATTATATTTGATTCAGTGCATAGGCAATCGAGTGGGCTTAATGTAGTGTGGAACTAAACTCTATTCAGTCATGGATCCAAACAACACTGTTCAAAGTTCAAAGAGAAGTCTTCATATATAACCCTTTAATAATAATTTAATCATCCTGAGATGTTTCTTAAACTAGGCAAGGGTAGGTTATAATAAAATAAACACATTGTATATATACTCTCATTTTATTGTTAATTGTATTTCTTCACTTTTACAGTATACAATTAAACATCATAAACGGTAACGGGTTCAAACGTTACACAGCTTTATTTTGTAACCGGTAGAATTGCAGACGTCGTTATATCATAAACCTATTCAATTAGCATTTTATTATAAATCAGTAGACATTCCGTTGATTGGTTAGTAATATAGTAATAATTGAGTTATATACGAGAGTCGCGCAAAATTCACAAAATTCTTAGCCAAGCTAAATATAACAAACACATTTCATGCAAATAGAGTTTTTATTATATATAAAATCTGTAAAAGGAGAAGAACAAATCACTGGCAATATATTTCAGTTAAATGCAACCGCAGTTAATTTGGTTAAAACAATAGATATAAATCGTCGAAAATACAAATAATCATAATATCTAAATTACTTAGAATTAGAATATTCGTTGCCTTAAAAAAGGTGAGCGCTACCTAACTTATGAATAGGCAAATAAGCAAAAAAAAAAAATGGCAGTGGTTCAAATAATAAAAGGATAAAATCATTTTGGCACATGACCTTATTAGTCGTTCTCACAATGGATACTTTAAAGTGATTCGTTTGTTATTCAAAACATTTTATTATCGGTTACAACATTATTTAATAACTATTAATTAGGGAAGCTTAACAAGCGGGAGAAAACTGAAACCGAACAGTAGTAAATAGATCCTAACTACAATACATTACATTACATTCAAATTTTATGGCACCACATAATGAATAGCTTTACGAAGGGAAGAACTCCACCTGCAAAGCGAGAGACCTACACCGTTCCAACAGCAGTTTCAATTATATAATTATACTAAGCTAGAAGTATTGTCCTGAATCGTGAAATTACCTTAATACTAATTACGATGGTATAGTTTAATAAAATCTCTACTAAGGTTGTAACACGTTTTCAAATTCGGAATATGTCTCCTATCAGTAAATTTTAGACAACAGAATATGACAAGAAATTTAAACAAATACAAAAACTACTTATATACTAATATTTATATCAATTGACATTTATTTTGCTTGGAACTTCAGGTTTATGTAGATAGAGTACAGTATATTCCTTAGAAGAATATGATGAAAGAACTAAGCAGGTTGTCATCTGAAAAAAAAGCACTTTCTTAATATGCAATTTAGTTTACAATTTGTACGTTAGTATCTGGGGCACGCTTAATTTATATTTGCTTGATAGCTTTTCGACCAACAGCATCATAATGAAATCCTTATGGTATGAATCAAATATTTCTATAGATATTTTATGGCCTACTTAGCGAAACGTATACGGGAACTATTATGCCAGTATAAGTTCAGGGGTTTAATTCCCGGCACTATTTTGTTCTGTTGTTGATGATTTAGTCGGGAGTATTTACCATTCCACTGGCAAAAATATTGAGCCAAGAAAATGATATATGTTCCATTGTAATTTACAACCATTCAAAATATTCGTTGTTCAAGTACATTCAAAAAGCACTTTTGAATCATCAGTAGTCTGTCCGTCGGTAACACCGGTTCGGAAAGTTGAATCCGTTGAGAAGGAACGGGCAAGAAACTCAGCGGTTACTTTTTTAAAGATAGTTAGTTGTGTATGTTACAATGTCTAATATTTTGCTTCTGTGTGTAACTGAAATCAAGTATAAACATTTTTATCGCTTAAATAATCTTCATCAATTTAATATGCTTTTGTATAGGGATGTTTTTGATGTATTTTTAAAATTATGCGGTATATTTTTGTTAAGTTTATTAATTGAGTAGTAAATTTACTTTTTAGCCTACCTAGGTCAAAAGTTCGTATTTCGGCTTTATTTTGTGGGACGAAAATACATTGCCCTACAATTAACTAAATGGATAAATTAGTGCGCATGTTTAAAATTTTGCGACAATTGGCTAAATTTGCATTTCTTTTAAATGATTACTTGATATAATATATGAATAAGTATTTGATAACTTGTTTCGCTGCGTCATCAAAACTTTTAATTATTTCTCAGTCACTAATTCTACTTTTGATATGTAACTTTATTATTTATATTTCTACTGAACCTACGATCCTGGTCTGATGTTATTGTATATATGCACCACGTGAGGATAATATGGCATTGCAACCCGCGTTTTTGTCAAAATATCACGCGGGTTGCAATGCCATACTTTCCTCCCTAGGCGTGTAATATATTATAACTTAATGGTACATTATTCGCTTTTTTACTAATATACATTTTGAAATTTATTCTTGAACGGTAATTTATTTTGATCAAGACTAATGGTGAGTGATGATACTCTTCATGATAGATTGTAACTAGCCAAGGCCAAAATCTTCAAATTAAAAAAATACAATTTCCTATACTCGATCAAGGCTTTCGTTTGCGAAGTGATTAATTGCACCATATGTTATGCAAATCAATTATAATGTTAAACTTGGTACAATAGCCTAGCTGTTAGTATAGTACCACTAGTGTTTAGTTAGTACACTTTAACGCGTTCGTTTGTCATCTTAAGAAAATTGTAACATATTTTTATAAGCTTATTAATTTCTATAATACATATTGTAGTGAATAAGGAAAGACGGATTATTACTTTCTTGCAATACGAGTAGCAACTATTAGGTCCCTATTCTCAAAAATCCAGTGGGAATTCGCTATAGAATTGTAGCGAGATCCCCGCAGTCCAATTATCGAAAAAGTTTCAATTTTCTCTTGTATTGTATTGCTAGCCTAAAATTTTTGATACTACGTTAAAGAAAAATTAGCGTTTGTTATGGTTAACTTATATACCATTCAATACTCGTATAAATAAGTTTTAAAACGAGAAAAGTGGATTCCATGTATTTACTATATATGTTTTATATAATCATAAAACCAAAATCAAAAATGTCTTCATTTAAGTAGGCTCAAAAAGCACTTTTGAAACGTCAGTAGTCTGTCCGTTGGTAACATATCTAGAGCTAGAGAAACTCAGCGGTTACTCTTTTAAAGATAGTTTTGTATGTTACAATGTTTAATATTTTACTTCTGTGTGCAACTGGAACAATTACATTATATGTCTTTTCTAAAAGGATGTTTTTGACATATTTCTTAAATAAGGTTAAGGCAAATCTAAAACTGATAAAAAAATAGTATGTAAAATATGGCATTATCCGTTTGTTTTTATTTCTTGTATCACAATTGTGTATTTCGCTTTTTTTGCTGTTAAAGTGCAATATATATTGGGCCGATATCGTAAGAATTAATGTTTTTGTATTTATCTATTGGAGAAGCACGATATTATAATTGATATATGCCACGTATTGCCCTTTTTTTGTAAAATAAATATAGTTACAATGACTGCCGCTTTACCCCATAACAGTATGCCGTAATGCTATGATAATAAACGAAATACACCATTTTGGCAGTTTCGTCGTCGTCGTCACTTCAACCGATGGACGTCCACTGCTGGGCATAGGTCTCACGTAATGACGTCCACAAGGCCAGATCTTGCGCCGCCTGGCTCCAGCGGCTACCGGCGACCTACTTTATATCATCGGTCCACCTTGTGGGGGGTCTGCCTCCACTGCGCCGTCCGATGCGGGGTCGCCACACCTTCGGCCCCCAACGTGCATCGGTCCTTCGGACTATGTGCCCCGCCCATTGCCACTTCAGGTTTGCAATTCGTAGGGCTATATTGGTGACACTGGTTCTACTACGGATCTCTTCATTTCTAATCCAATCACGTAGAGAAGCTCCGAGCATAGCCCTCTCTATCGCACGCTGAGTGACTCTGAGCTTCCGCATGAGGCCCAAAGTCAGCGACCATGTCTCAGAACCGTAGGTCATAACTGGCAATACGCACTGTTCGAAGACTTTAGTCTTTAGGCACTGAGGGATAGCTGACGAATTTCGTTCGCTTGGTAGTTTCAACATCATATGATTAAGAAAAAGTTCATTTATAAGAAATTGTATTTTTTTTATTCTATTTCTTCATCTTGACCGTTAACAACGCGTTTGTTAAATCTCGTATCGATATTTTATTATTTACGAGGCTTAGTGGCTTAATCAAAAGCAAATAAGCTTTTTGAGAGAACTTGACTGTGTAATTTTTTGTATTTATTTTTATTGAAATTTGAATAATTAACCTATATTGAAATATTTATTAATTTAAATATTGTTTTCAAATAAAACTATGTGAGTTTTACCTTAAGTTATAAGTGTGTCGTTTCAGTTTGTTGACGTAGTCGTCTCGTAACTAGGGGACCCTGAGAAAAAAATAATACTTTAACAATGATATTTATAATAATAATAATAATATTATTTTTGTTTTATTTAGCTTTTATTGTGATTATTTGTAAACTTGCCAAATGATTTTATTGTTTTGTTTATAGAAGCGATAATTCATGATCACTCCGAAAAAATAACCTGAACTTCTTTCTGACGTTATGAAGAACTAAGTCTTAAATGCTGAATACTTTTCCCGGAGTATAATTGAATTTATAAACAACAATATGCAATGCAATTTATAATAAAATCGTAGTATATATTGAATAAATTCAACGGAGTTAAGGAAATATTCTCTCTGCTACAGTTTAAATGACGCTTAGACCAATTTTTGACTAAGTACCTACTGCAATACCTATTCTAGATGTTAAATACTTTAATCTATGTATAAAATAACTTAAGACACTATTAGTAAATGAAATAGAAATATGCTATTGTTTACGTACCAGTTCCTAATTAATAGTGGATATGTGAAACAACCTGAATTTATGTAAAATATTATGCATCGTATAGCTTAAAAAGGACGGCACTAAGGTGAAAACAGGACCGTGAGCAGAAAGTCTATTGTTTGAGTTGAAATAGTATCTAGGTGGGGGTGACTCAAAAACTTCGAATTCTTCGAAGAATGGATATACGTCGGGGAACATGGAGCTGAAGATATCCAAGCAGCATGGAATAAACAGTTGAACATTGTTAGTAACATTTTATATGAAATGGTTTTTAAATTTCCATGATTGTTATTAATGTGATAATGATGTCTAAGTACTTGTAAATAATAAAACTGGACCGGACATAAGTAGTGAAATATTATATTATTAAAATTTATACAAATTGAGACTTTAAAATATAACTCAGTCGTGATTTCATAAACGTGATTCACTTATAGGCCCGGTGAAGTTATATTACACATTCTAGACCTTGGCCCTTAGACAACGTAACTTTCGAAGATTGCTAACACTTAAAAATGTATGGGAATGATGTTTCTTTTTTCGTGACTTTAGCAATCTTCAAAAGTTACGTTGTCTAAGGGCCTGACGTAAATGAATAACATTTTATTACGATATTGGTTAAATTTAAACAGTTCTAAAAACTCTTTTTATCAAATCTTTAATAAAATTATATGAAAATTTTGAATTTCAATTGTCTTTGTGATAATACATTATTTAATTTAATGAAAAGGGTAATTCGATCGTATTACCTAACGGCAAAACATCTCTCATATCAATGTTGTACAAAATTAATGTACACTCAGTTGATTTGCTAAATAATTTTTCTAGTCTACGTTATTTACAAGTATAAGTGTCGCTATTTTTTAACTAATGGCATGAATATCGTTGTTAATGAAAAAAGCAGTAAATTACTAAATTAGTTATATTAAATATTTATATTTACAGATGAATCTGCACAACTGTTCACAATATATTTTTTTATAATTAGTAGGTGTGGTCTTGGTCAACTAAAATGTTAAAAGATCGAAGCTTTATACAGATATCTATTAACATGGATTTAATTATTATATAATTATAGATTATAATTTTATTTCACAAATATTTAAGGTTGTTTACTATTTTGAAGGTCCCGCTGGCGTAATTGTGAATAAACGGGGAAGTCGTGATTGGATTTCCGCCGGAGCATATAGGAAATATTAATTTTCTAATATGTCTATGTCTGGACTGGTAGGAGTCATCGGCAGTGGCAACTTACCACCCCGCCCCAAAATTTCGGCTCCGAAGCTTTATGAGTTAAATTACTTTTTACCAGTGCAGCATTACTGTCTAAAACCGTAGTATCTATCTATATTGGTCTCCTTCGCGTCGGATATGTAATTTCGTTATGCATGCCAAGGCTTTTGTTTTACTTACTCTCTGCACCGCTGTGGATTTCTACCAGCGACTGCGAAGTTTCCGAGGTTCAAACTACGAACACCCACGAACTCAACCCCTTCTATACATCCGACTAGGCCAGGATAATTGAATTCTTTATTCCTGGATTCAGGAATACCACCTTAAATAATAATATATATTAAAAATGTGATAATTGCTAGAGTCATCTACGACTTGACAAATATCGTAGTATTTAGATTTTATGATATGTTATTCTGCAAAATTAGGTTGTGTATATTAAACAGTAAATACCAATTCATATTCAAATTCAAATGTTATATTTTTCAAAAATCTCTTTAAATTTAATGTAATAAGCTATCGCTATAATTTAAAAGCATTTTCGTAAAGTATATTAAGAAACGTTTTTTGTTGAAAAATCCTATTATTTGATTGATGAGTATTGAAATAACTCTGACAATTATAATAATTATTGACATATATATACATTATAATTTGTTAAACATTTTCCCGCTATAAAATGGCAAATTCAATTCCTGTATTTAGGAAATAAAAAGAATCGTGTATGCAGTTCATATTTTACACCACATCGTTTTTCTACTTGCAATTCGGACGTATAAAGACATAAGATCAATTTTACTATTTTACATCGCGTTCTTTATTGTACTTCGTAGAAAACCGATAAAAACGACAATTAAAACTTTGCTCACATAAATTATAAGGTGATTGAAATAAATAAAGATTAAAAGCTGTTGGTGTAGTTGAAAAATTTGCCATTATTTCATTTACCTATATAGATATTGGAATCTGCATTCATTACACTAGAAATTCCTTCGGTGATAGATGACCTGGTTTCTGTGTCTACATTCAACTCCACGTGGTTATCTTCATAAAGGTGTACATAGACCTAAAAATTAAAAATAACAGTGATATAACATACGTTACTAGGAAAACATATATGATAAATAAAAAGTATATAATTTATAAATGCCCATTGAGTAAATATTTTCAAATGTTACGTCAACGTTTTGTTAATAAAAATATTCGAAGTTCACTTTTTACATATAATATAAATATTTTCAAATGAAGAGTCAGAAATTATAAAACTAAATTTGGCGCAAAAAACTTAAAAAAATTGATGGTTGGTTGGATTGGTGATATCATTTATTAGACTACATATTACTTTAAGACAATTATTTAACGCATGTATTGTACAAGGTTGCATTAATGATATAAATTCTTTTTGAATGTAAAATTTCTAAAAATATTTCACGTTGAAGTGAATTGTAAATGCTATGGAAAAACGGGTAAAACATGCGGTAATTTAAATGTGCAAAAGACGTGTAACATTTAATATCGGATTCAATTCAAGCATTATCTTTATTTATATTTCAAGGAATTGAGTATTACGACGTAAAGGCATATTATTGTAATGCCAATCCTGTCATACAGTTCTGTATACTAAAATTTAATACATGAAGACAGAAAAATACGGTTTTAAAAACATGTAACAAAATTTATTTAATTTAAAACAAAATATGTTTTGATTTATATTCTTTTTAATATATAAAATTTTCTTACGGTATGACGTTCTCCATCAACGACGACGACGTCAGGGACAGAAAGGCTATTTCTGCCTCCTCCTAAATCCCAATCCAGCACCACAACGCCATTTTCAACTGGATATTAAGAAGTTGTGTAATGAAAATCAACAATAAAAACATCACTGTTTGAAATTGTGTAAAAAATTCGCATAAAATACCTCGTAACAGGATGAAATCTCCGCTGGATCTCAGCTGTGCCTCAGCCTGGTATAAAAGCACACCGTCTTGGTATGTATGGAACGCAAGGGCAAATAGTGCTGGTTCTATTGCTAGCATATCATAACGTATGTAACTTGCGGGTAATTCCAAATATCCGTTACCGTTGAAACCAACGCTTTGTAGAAGTTTTAACTCTGTAAAATTAGTTGTTTTAACAACCAGAACAGTCAAGAAGTCCACCTGTTAACGCTCACGAAAGTAAGCATGGACACATACACGAAATATTTAAGTTTATTGTAAATGTCTATAAAGCGTCCTGTTCACTGTTATGTAAATAGGGGTAAGGGAGCGATATTTCTAATACAGGTCATCTTAGTATAAGAATTAGTGTTTTTTACGTAATTTAAACTGAGTTTCAGACTTTATCAAACTGTAACAATATAATTTGCAAATAACTTTGTTGTATAAAATAATTAAGTCAATTTTTATACCAATCTAATGCAAAATCTATAAAGTAATTTCATAGAAAAAAAATTTATCCCTTACAGTTAATTTTCAATACGTGACACTGTACAACATTTCCCCAAAATAAATTGAATTGTAAAATCAATATTTGTAAAAACATTACAAGTTTTAAGAATGTGTTTGAATTAAATAGATGGATAAAAAAGGATTTTAATAAAGATTGAAAATTTGGAGACTACGTATTTTATTTAGGGAGAGTGTGAACTACTAGTAAAGGTATGTAGCAGTCCTAGTGTCCCACTGCTGGGTGCATGCCACCTCCCGATAGGAGAGAGGATTTATAAAGCATAGACCCATCACGCTGCTCCACTGCGGGTTCACAGACATAATACATAAGTGTATCCGCTAACATAAATGCACTTTCCATCCCTTCGCTCTCTTAGAACAATGGTACGGCAATCCGACACGACCGGAGAGAGATCAGGTCCAGGACTGACTGCTTAACGTGCTCTTTAAGGCACGGGTTAGGTTAGGTTACAGTGCCAACTACTCAGCTTCAGTTCGCTGGTTTGTCTCGGGAATCCAGTCCATGGTTTCATGTCTATAGCCGGATAATCAGACCACTAAACCAATGAGGCATTAACTAATAGTAGCAAACAGCAAACTTACTCATGTGACAATTGTTTCCTGCAAATCCAAGTGGGCAGTCGCAAGTGTAGTTCATTCTTGCTGTGCGATCAATTTTACAAGTACCCCCGTTTTGGCAGGGACGCGCGGCGCAAGGATCTGTTTGAATCCGAGGAATACTAGGTATCCTACTCTCACAATAAAGGCCAGTGTAACCAGGAGTGCAAGTACAAGATGTAGCGTCACCGCTTAAACAATATCCTCCATTACGACATTGACTACACACACTCTCGATCTGAAAAATATGAAGTTTTGATATGTTATTTTGACACAATTATATTTAATTGTAATCGCGTTACAGTCTAACTTTTAAATCCAATTATTTTAATATTCAACTTTATTTAAAAATACATATATCATTAAATCCTGATATCTTATTCAACAGTATTTGCAGTACTTAAGCATACAAATTATAATTATTCAATAAAATATAGATAATAATGTATATTATATAATAGTAAAGTGAGGTAAATTATATATAATCTTAATTATTTACTTTTGAATTATAAAATAATATGTCAATTTATAATACAATACCAAAATTTACTAGATTGAGCAAATTTGTATATTAAAAATGCAAAACAGGTGCAAGTATCTTCAGAATTTCTATATCTTTTGCGGAATTTATCCAAAAAATATTTATATTATTAAACTATAAAAAAATATTTAATGAAAACAGTCACCCTAAAGTCTTAATATAAGAATCTGTTATCATCATATACGTATATAAAATTATATAAAAACGAAAGTTGTGTGTAAGCCTGTCTGCCTAAAGCACTACAATATACACAATATATTCGAATATACATATATAATATTTCATTGGTATACTTAAAATTGTTATATACTTTATATATGACGCGAATGTAACAAAAGATTTTTGAAATAGGGCACAAAAATGAAAGTGTTGCATAATGTTCAATCGCTATGTATTGTTTTTTTTAAGTCCATTGACTCGTAATTTTAATAAAAATTTTTGGAACTTGTTCTTACCTGTAACTTATAGGATGGAATATTAACGCTAATCATAAGTTGTGTAAATATAAATAAAAGTAAAAAATAAATTAAAAGCTCGTGGGTCTAAGCCGCAGGATAGTGTACAGTGGCAAAAGCCTTTTTAGCAAGAAGCATTCATTGTTAAAGTTGTTTGATTATTACAATAACTTGTAAATTTAAGAATTTTGAACAATATAAGATAAGTAGTAAAGAGGCTAGAGGTAGAATTCAAACCGACAATAAAAATTAAATAAAGTAGCTAGAATACCTCAGGAATGTCACCGCGGTCATTGTTAACACATTCTTGGACATTAGCAGACTGTATTGATGCATTGATAAGATCCAACTGATCACCATGAAGAGTCACCTAAAAAATAAAATAAAACATAATAAAAGTAAACTAACAAAACCTGTAACGGGAAGAAAAAGAAAGAATATTTTAAATTTCATTTCCTAAGGGAAGTTTACTCAAGCCCATCGTTAGATTTAAAGATATTATTTCTAAACATAATAAATTTACCACTTACATCTTTGATGCAACCACTGAAACCGCCTGTAACACCTGTATTGTTATTGAGTATTATTGAGTCATCAACGCCTCCTACGAACATTGGCGTCTCTAAGTTGAGATCCTATAACCAAAAAATATATAATTTAATAGAATTTCCGTTAATAATTTTATCGAGAAACAATATTAACAAAAGCCTTGTAAGTCGCAGCAGTTGCCTGCGCACAGATCACATATTTTCACCTCTTTCTGTAGAGACCAAAACACGTAAATAGTATTGTTAAAATAATTATCATAGTTTGATTTTTTTGGACATAATACTTTTTAACAAGCTCTTTTGACTTGACAATTATCACTGCTGATATTGATTTTTTTACTGCCTCATTGGTGTAGTGGTTAGCATGTTCCACTACAGAGCCTGAGGTCCTGGGTTAGAGTCCCGAGTCGAATTCGAAATCATAAAGATTTTCTCAAAATTTGCCCGAAGTTCGGAAAAATTTGGCGGTGTGATCCACCCCCGTGCCTCGGAGAGCACATTAACCCGTCGATCCCGCGCCTCGTCTCTCACCGGTCGTGTCGGACTATTAGATTAAAAGAATAGGTAAAAGAGTACACTTGTGTACTATGCCTGTCAATCCACAGTGGAGCAGCGTGGTGGGTCTACTTACATTACCTTATATTGATTTAAAATCGCTTCGGTAGGTCGATGCTACCAGGAGATCCTTTTTAGAAACTCACTAGTTATAACAAATTTTAAGAACAATTTTTACACTTATGACATTTTACATATATATAAATTGATTAAAACTAGTTTTATTTGCCTAGATTTACGGTTTACGTGTATACGTTGCGTGTACTTATGTGGAAGTAAGCCCAAGTTGTTTTATATATNACGTATGGGGTGAGCGGTTGTCTGATCCAAGCATTGAAGTCTCTCTATGAGGGTTCTAGTGCCTGTGTCAGAATAAACGGAGCGTACACGGAGTGGTTTCCTGTCGAAAGAGGTGTTCGACAGGGATGTGTTGCGTCACCATGGCTGTTCAACCTTTTCATGGATAAATGTTTGACAGATTTAAAAGAATGTATGTATGGGTTAAGAATGAATGAATTACTCATCAAATGTTTACTCTACGCTGATGATCAAGTAATACTTGCGTCATCCGCTAACGAGCTTCAGGAGATGCTAAATATTATGAATGAAGCTTTGAAAGGGAAAGGAATGAAAGTGAATGTAAACAAAACGAAAGTTATGCTTTTTGAACGAGATGAATCTATGATGAATGGCAATATTTTGATAGATGGGGAACAAGTGGAAGAGGTGAAAGAATTTGTATACTTGGGATCTAAATTTACAAAAGATGGAACATGTGAAAGTGATATTGAAAGGAGAGTGAATGCAGGGAATATGGTAAATGGTGCTCTGCATGCTTTTATGAATAGCCAGATGGTGTCTCAAAGGGCCAGACTGGCTGTGCATGCTGGAGTGTTGATGCCAACACTTATGTATGGTATGACAGTAAAGTTGGTTATGACAGAAGAATCACATAAGTAAAATAAATGTGGTAGAGTTGAGAGCGTTGAAGAAGTATGAGTGGATTAAAACTGAATGATAGAGTGAGAAATAATGTGATAAGAGAACGTTGTGGTATAAAAGAAGACGTAGTGACTAAAATTGCGAGAGGTATATTTTAAACTAACGTTATAATTATAAAATCTGTTATTTATTATTTCATAAATTATTAAGAAATCTTTCTTTTTACGTCGAAATGTTTGTCACTAGAAGACTATGTATGCGTAATATGTTAAACCTTCTTAAATTGTAAAAGCTAGGGAGACGCGGTTAAAAATCTTTACAGGCTTATTTGTTTACGTTAACTCACCATCACCGACATCGTAACGGAACTCAAGACGACCATCGTGAACGGTCAAAGCTGTGAAACCTCCGTAGCCACGCGGGGATTGGGCGCAGTACATTATAATTCCATCAGTTACAGGTGGCTTGGCTTTAATCTTCATTGACATACGAAGGAATCGGGAAGTATTTGGTGGTTTAATTGCCAGATATGCGCTTCCGGTAAAAGCTGGGTAGTCTATGTTTTGCTTCACATCACAACTAAAACGTAATAAAATACACATATTATATACTATCAAAGACCCGCGGTTTCACAGATTTTACTTTACAACGAATATGTATCTAAATAATACATTCTTAAATTTTTTACATCATTTACGTAGAATGTACAACATTAGATATTTAAAAATACACTAAAATTGTTGAAAAATTCATAACTTTAAACAGGTAATGATTCTTTTAAATATTTCCAGTAATTTTCAGCTTGATAAAAATACAAACATTATAAGTATGTCGGTGGGTATTGTTGGTATCCCTGGAATACAAGCTAACACACCAGTCACAGGCCAAGTTCTAAGGGTCGCTACAATTTTCTTTAGTTTGCCATTTTTAAATTCGTTACCTTTTGAGTGGAACGTCTTTTGAAAGGTTTTATTAATCCTTGGAATACGAGCTAACACACCAGTCACAGGCCCAGTTCTAAGGGTCGCTACAATTTTCTTTAGTTTGACATTTTTAAATACGTTATCTTTTAAGTGGAATGTCTTTTGAAAGGTTTTATTAATTAAAAAGCATTGAAACGGTCTTTAATAAAATGTTACCTTTTAGGATAAGGATTAATACAGAGGTAGGAATAATATGGTTTTATTATTGTTTGCAGAGTTATTAACTTTGAAATGCTGAAAAGTAGTCATAGTGGCATAACTACAGTAGTTGGACTTAGGATATTGAAATTTTTTATAGAAATTAATACGTTCTATAATATTGCAGAATATTTTTTGTTCTATAATTAATAGTTTCAGCAGCGTTTTTAAGAAAGTACTATAGACTATGTCGCTCAGAGAAAATGCAGCTTTCTAATGATGAAAACAATTTTTGAAATAGGTCCAGTAGTTTTTGTGTGAAATCTTAATAAACGTATAAAAATACAAATGTTTCCTCTTTATAACATAAGTTTAGATTTATAATTGGTTGTCCGTAAAATCGGTTTACGAATGACCATTTTAACTGATAATGTCATTGAGAACACATTGATGAAAAATTATGTTTTAATAAACAAGCCGATCGCGCCTCATTATAGCTTCGCTTGCACGCTCGACTCTGGCGGAACGTGATAATGTGTCAAGCTTTTTCGTCATCATATTGTGTATATACTACAATATTATCTGTTTTAGATTAAGACTATATTGAAGTGTCTATTAGTGGTTTCGTAACAAAAGCTTCTTCTTAACATGCTTCTTAAAAATTAAAACACGGTTAAGTACTGTTCACTGTTACATTATGTATATCTGTGAGTTCGCGTTAAAATCAAACTGTTGTTTAGATTAAATTGCTATTCAACGTGAATTACGCACACAGTAAACTTTTAAAAAATTAAGTTTGCTTAGCATTAAAAGCCGAGATTATCGATAAATCCATTCGCGAGCGAGTTGTCATGTATAGTTTTATAAGATGGCATATGGATATACTTACTTCTTGCCTGTAAAGGTGACTGGGCAAGCACACTTGTAGCCTTCGAGGGTGTCTGTACACTTTCCAGGGCCACAAAGACCTGGACGACATGCTTCCCCTGTACGGTCACAGTTCAGGCCAGCAAAACCCGTCGCACACAGACATGTGTATCCCCGTTCGTTTTGAGCTTCCTAAATAGTGAAAGTAGTTACATTGTCACTAGACCAATATAATTCTAAATTCCATTTAAGTCCCTTAAGCATTTCAACCATGCTGTTAAGGCAAGCCGAACGCCGAGTACACTTTGGGCGTTTGACGTTACGTTTAGCGGGTGTTTGCAGTGTAGATATACAACTCTCAACACGGCGTTTTGCGACTGCCGTCATGGTGTCCATACTGCTGCCTCAGTCCGAAAATGAAAATACGAAAGAAAACAAAAAGAGAATGTGTGTGTGTGTGTGTGTGTGGCTCCTATACCATTGCTATAAAAGACGACGGTCGTTGTTGTCGTCGCCGTCGCTTCAACCGATGGGCGATTACTGCTGGACATAGGTCTCACGCAATGACGTCCATAAGGCCCGATCTTGCGCCGCCTGGCTCCTGCGGCTACCGACGACCCTCTTTATATCATCGGTCCACCTTGTGGGGGATCTGCCTACACTGCGCCGTCCGGTGCGGGGTCGCCACTCCAGCACCTTCGGCCCCCATCGTCCATCGGTCCTTCGGACTATGTGTCCATTGCCAGTGCAGGTTCCGGATTCGTAGGACTATGTCGGTGACTCTGGTTCTACTATGGATCTTTTCATTTCTGATTCGATCACGTAGAGAAACTCCGATCATAGCCCTCTGAGTGAGTGACTGTGAGCTGAGTGACTCTGAGCATCATAGCCTATAGCATGAGGTCCATAGTCAGCGACCACGTCTCAGAACCGTAGGTCATCACTGGCAATACACACTGTTCGAAGACTTTGGTTTTCAGGCACTGAGGGATATTGAACGAAAATATCTGGCGTAACTTCCCGAACGCTGCCCAACCGAGTTGGATTTGGCGGATGAAGACGACGGTAGTGTCAAAAATATTAACAAACTCCTCCCAATTATATTTTTATAATCCGGATATTCCATGTCCTATATAGCTCGGCACCTTTGGATTTCAATGATAAATAAGTCTGTATCGAAGTGCTCGTCCTGCATTTTGGTGAATATTCGTCCACCCTATACGAAAACGCGCTATCAAATGTACAACTAAATGACGGCGCATATATCTACAAGCGCGCAGCTAACGCTTTCGAAACGCGCGTTTGAACAAAATTCTTAGAGCCGCGTTAGCCGCGCGTTTTCTTAGAAACGCAGTCTTTCTTTTGTACACCGTCGACCAACCTCTTTATTCTCTAAATTCTTTTAACTATTCTATTCTTCGTCATAGAGGTGCCAAAATATTAAAAAAAAAATATTCATAGTAATACACACATCGTAATAGGCTATTTAATTGCACATTTATTTTAACAAAATAGGCACCTGTGATCTTTGAGTGCATTCATTATGTTGGCGTTAATCATTTATACACAGATACATTGAATGTTTAATTAATTTCATATCTTACTTGGCATATTCCACGATTCAAGCACTGGTTTGGATTACAAGAGTCACAGTCCATAACATTGTAAGCGTAATTTTTGCTGGTCATTATCTTCATTTCTTCTTTGCCCAGTATCAACAAGCTTACACATCCAACGAAACTAGGGGGTAAAGATAAATTAAATACAATGTGTAAGTATAGTTATTGTAATTTTGGTTACTTTTATGTTCTCAAAGTTAAGTGGACATTGAATGTGTATAAATGAGCACACGCACAAATTGGTACGAACACTTTTGATTTCTTCAATTTACCTTAATTATAAAACTTCCTTGTCTACTTTATTTTCTATAAACTAACGCGGGATTCAGCATCAGTTCCTCAAATAGACTTAAATCGAATTCAGTATTAGTGAACTAATATTGTAGCAAAGTAATATGGAAGCGTGTACTCTACACTTGACAGCTTTGGAGCAATTTTTTTTTGCGTGCACTTAGTAACATCAGGGTCCACTATAATAATGCGCTTCATATGCTAATGAATATATACAGATCCTGTAGTGCATCTATCATGTTTGCCAATCCCAGAGTACCAGACTGTTGCAATCATAAGATCGCATATTACCTTGGACAACGTTATCTTTAGTATAGACAATTTGGATTTAATATTTAAGTTATGGCAATCAGTGCATGGGCGAATTTAAAAATTGATATTGAGTTTACTACTGGCGGGTACATGCTCTAAAAGTAAAGAGACCAGTGCACAGCAGTGGAACGTTAATGCGCTGCTACTTACCTTACTACATCAGTGCACCACAGTCAGAATAAGGGGCCGTTCAAGTATTATGTAAGCACCACGGGGGGGTCTTTGTTTTGCTTATGTTGGATAATATGGGTGGTAGAAGAGTTTAGATAATGTTTATTTTTAATACTGTGTCAATAAAATCTAATCTCTACCCTGAATCTATTGTTATTTTTAAAATTATAATTATTTATAATAGAAAATATTTACGTAAGCATAGAAGAGGGGGCAAGAGCTTTGTTTACTTTTGCTGACAAAAGGGGGGTGTGGGGATAAATAATTGTAATAAATCTGCTTACGTAATATTTGAACGGCTCCTAAGTAGAAATTTTGTTAATCGTATTTTCTAGTTTGCCTAGATCTAGACAGGTTGGCCCTAGCAGCAAAGACGACCGGTAAAGCTAAAACTTGCGTTCCGGGACTGTGCTGTGTCGAAAAGGTTAAAAGATTTAAATACCTCTTTCTAGGATAGCGCGTCATTGTCTTAGACTCTATCATTACGAATCATCAGATGTGACTCGGTGAAACGCTAACCTGTTAGAAATAATAAGCGCATAACTAATATGTACTTATACTATAGCAATGCTTACCCAGTTGATCGTTCAAGTTCGGGGGCTCGCTGTTCTGGTGCACCACCGATGTACAATGGAGCGTTCAAGTCTAAGACTTCGTATTGGTTAGGGGATTCCGCAACAAACGGCCCAGTGTTATCCACGTCCATTGTCACTAGAAAAACACCCAATTAAATTATAAAACTTGTAAAGAGTCGTTAACCAATTAGACAAAATATAAAATTACTTTCATTCTATTAAGTCATACGTCTTAGACTTTAGCACCTATGATAATCTGGACCTATGATAATAATGTCATAACAAAAAAAAAATTAAATTAAAAGTTTCGAATATTATAAATACTACAACTGCCTCATTGATTCAGTGGTAGCTTGATCGGTTGAGGACTTGCAGTCCTGGGATCGAGTCCCGGATCGGGCATATCAAAAAGGAAATAGAAGATGCAGAGGTACATGCTACTCCTCCCCCTGTAGAATATCTGCAACCGAGGGGCCAGAGAGGAATGCAACAATGAACTTTGGGCTCCCCGCTCATGGTAAGCGACGTTCCCGCTGGGTTTTAGTGGCTATTGCGAGTTTTTCCCCCTTGCGGAGTCCTACACTCCCGACCCCACAGTCGGGGTGCGAAAATGCATTTAACAGCGACCAAAAAAAATGAGTGTCTGATTGTCTTCCGATCGGACAATGAAAGTGAAGAAATAGATAATGCACTAGAGTTAGCGCTTAGATGGTGTAGTGGGTTTATACTCTTGATTATTCTATGATTTATTGATTTATGATTCCATTTATTTGGTCAATTGCACATCCTCAAAAGTGTAAACTTTTATTTATAGAGAAAACTCAAGTATAATAACTCTTACATTAGACGTACAAATAAATGAGCTAAAATGGCTTTACTTAATCGTAATATAAGGTAAACAATTTGGTTAAAAAAACACGGAAAAAATGACGAAAATAGTTTTTCTTGGTAAGAAAATATTTACCTTTAGAACCACTTCTACTTAAACGGATAGTATGCCAAACATTGAGTTGTAATGGACGGTCGCCCAATACAGTGAGATTTGAAACTACATCGAATTTAAGAGTGAACTTCGGGACACCATCAACCAGTTCAAGGATGAGATAATCACCCGTGCCGTCTCTATTTTGAGTATTATACAATATGATTCCATTGTTATCTGAAAAAACATGTTAAGCTATATATTTAGTGTCAGAAAGTGCTGAATTTATACTAAGACTCCTGTAAAAAAAAATATGGATTAAAGGATTGTAAAAGATTTTTTTTTTTAACTGCCTCATTGGTCTAGTGGTTAGCATGTTCGACTACAGACATGAGGTCCTGGGTTCGAGTCCCGGGTCGGGCCAATTCAAATATCAATATTGAGTTTTCTATTAAGATTTTCTCAATATTTGCCCGAAGTTGGGAAGTTGGCGGTGTGATCCACCCCCGTGCCTCGGAGAGCACGTTAAGCCGTCGGTCCTGCGCCTGATCTCT
>JACTOM010000032.1:3182234-3456954 GCA_015832385.1 Elymnias hypermnestra
GTGGATTAAAACTGAGTGACAGAGTGAGAAATAGTGTGATAAGAGAACGTTGTGGTATAAAAGAAGACGTAGTGACTAAAATTGAAAAAGGTATGCTTAGATGGTTTGGGCATGTAGAGAGAATGAATGAAAGGAGACTGACAAAAAGGATTTATGAGTCAAGAGTGAATGCGAAAGTTGGAAGGGGAAGACCAAGGCGAACGTTCCTGGACCAAATCCAGGACATTTTAAATAACGGCCAGGTCAAGAATACTCTAAACCGACGAACTTGTATGAAAGGTTTAATGACAATGAAAGATGCGAAGGAGATATGCAAGGATCGCGGCAACTGGAAGGATGTTGTCTCTGTCTACCCCTATGGGAATGAGGCGTGATGCTATGTATGTAAGTATGTATGTAAACCATAGAAACCATAGAATGTTGGATGAAAATCTTCGAATATACACTTACGTAAAACCCCATTACGATGCTCAGTTATCTGACTAATACTCTTGTAATTAAACACAGAGAACTCCTATGCAAAATTACTTACCTCTAGCATAATATATTTAGGGGTATGCTGTTTGATTTTTTTTATCAAGTGACTATAATTTATAATTAACTCACGTTATACTGTCCGACACCAGGTGGAAGTTGGGAATATTCTCGACTCCATTCAAAGGATGCTGGTTCTTCCAAATCATGATTGCAAGGCAAGTCAACTACATCACCCAAACGGACTGTATATGTTGTATCTCTATCGCTTATTGGATATACAGGTTCGCTTGGTCCTAAAAAATATGTTTAGTTTTATAATTTCCGAAATTGTATACACGATAACGTCTTGTGTGAAAATTAGAAATCCAAACCTTATATGTATGAACATTTTAAAATACAAAATTTGTAATTGTGCTGATCATTTTCATTCAAGAAATTGATCTATGAATTAGTAAATTAGTCGAATGTGCAAAAACCATTAAAGGAGTTAAATAATCGAGAAAAATAAAGATAAAACAAGGCTATTTTAATAGCGCATTAAAATTAGGTAACTATCCCCGCTTACAAATGAAAGTACAAATGAAAATTATTTCATATATAGATCTAAAATATGTATTTCTGTTATTTATTTACCTGGGATGACTTCAAGGTTGAAATCGTCGTGAGATGAAAGTCCAAGTCGATCTACACCACCATTACACCTATAAATACCCGCGTCGAGTTCTTGGACTTCCGGTATTAATAAAAGGGCTCCATCACCATAAATCTGTTATGATTTTTTTTTTCAATAATCTATTAACATTTAAATGATCGCATTTCGCTTCGCTAGCATAGGTTCCGGGTTTGGCACGTCTACCCTGACACAGTGGTAACTTCCACCAGTTCAGTCTCATATAAATTAGAAAATAATATTTTATAAAATTGCTGGGAATCGGACCTGAGACCTCTGCTAGCATAGCGAGAGTAAGACAATCAAGACAGTTACGACAGAGTGGCCGTCAAACAAAATCTTTGTGAGTATATAATCCTAATTACTGTTCATGACCACAATTTTGACCCACTCGAACAACTCTGATTTTAAAGCTTTAGCTCGTTATTAACACAACTTCCCCAATAACTTTGTTTTACACTTACTATGAAATTTACGTATTCGTTGGTTCCATATCTTTCCCATTTCACTGTTACGTCTCTGGATTTTCCCCTACACAATACTTCGACTTTTTCACCAACTCTATATGATTTTCTTGGTTGCTCAATTGCTACTAATGCTGCTGATTCATCACGAGTTCCTAAAATATAATATTATTTAAAGAATGTCTTTTTCAAATAGATTAAATAAGATTGCTAATATTAAACCTGAAATTAAACAATTACTGTCTAAAATAGCGGAACAAATAGTAGAAGTATTCAAATCATGATATCTTAATAAATACCAGTCCATAAAAGAAATATATTGCTATAAAAATACATGAACATGCAAAAGCTAATATTTTTAGTTAAGCGCTAGAAAGTTGGTTATAGACATGCAATGTTATTTTCAGTTGCAAAAACACAAATATCACCTCAATATAATAATAAAAACCCATAGACAATACAAACTGCCCTTCAGAATTTCTTGTAACCATTGGTATACCAAACTCCAACAAATAAATAGATTACTGGCCTAACAACCTAGTGATAACCAAAATTATATAAAAGATACAACAATCCCAGAAAGACAGCACATTATCCCCGAGACACACAACTCCATGTCCCACATCAAATTTACCAGTTGGAATTGAATTTGGATCCAAAAGCATCTTTGATAAGCGCTTCTTTCTCACTATGCAGTTGTTCTCATCGCTAGAGTCCAAACAATCGTTGTATCCATCGCATAAAAGATCCTCATCTATACAACCGCTGTCATCATAACAATGAAATTGCGTATCCAAGCATTCAATACCTTTATATAAAATAAAACATGTCAGCTATAATATTATAAATTAAGTACTTACGTTAGTTCACAACACGAAGCATATAAAAACAACAGTACTAAAGGACTCGACTTAGTTGGAAAATTAGAAGAGAAGTAATTAAAGATATTCAATCAAACCCGCTAAGCATGCTAGGGAAAACGATTTTGTAATAAATTTGGCTTCGAAGCAAAGGTATCATATTTAGTAACATATCGAAAAGTAGTTGTACTGACTACTGGACGACATTATTAGAAAACGTTTGCTAATGCGACTCGCACTGACCCTCGATGTGGAGAATGATGTAATTCGTGTTCTGCTGTCCATAGGGATCTCTAATGTGACAGACATAGTGTCCGCTGTCGGATTTCTGGGCGAGACGTATAAAAAGTGATCCGTCTTTCTTTTGACTGACGGATCTAGGTACTGGTCTGCCATCTTTGGTCCATCGGATCTTCACATCAGGCTGTGTGACATTGCAGCTCAGATGTACGGCGGTCCCAACGCGCGCGTACTGTTCGTTATCGTAAGACTCCGATGTCGCTCGATCAGTATCTTCTATGAATGGTTATTATAACATGCAATCAAGTACACGCATTCACATTAATTAATGTTAAACATTCATTTCGTGTGTTTAAAAATCGATATGATATTATGAAACTTAAATTGTATTCTATTTGATTTTGTTGCATAGCAAATTATTATAATGGGTGCTTTTACATAATTAAGTCGATTGGTGTGACCTGTACATCGGTGATGGGCGAATAATGAACATCATATATTTGTGCAAGTTTCAATAAATAGTATGCCTACGTGCTATATTGTGTATATTGATTATGCAATCAATCAAGCAATAAGTGAAAACAAAGTCAAAATTCTCACCGTTAACGATCACTTCGGCTATTCCAGTTGCGCTTGCAATACTGTTCATCGCAAGACATTCATATTTTCCTGCATCTTCAACTTCGATTTGACGGAATATGAGAGTAGAGCCTCGATACTCAACACGGCTAAAAATTGGATTATTTTCTTAGTATTAGTCTCCGGGTTCGTCCATGTCTCCAATTTTCGAAATAGATAGGTTAACAGAACAAAGAATAGAATTGGTAAAAAGTTTTCTCAGAACAAAACGGTCTAAATCCAGACCAACAAACAAAAAAAAAGGAAAAGATTTTGATAACGTGAACGTAATTCCTACATTTAGAAACTATTTTCAATCAAATCTGTATTTCGATGTCAATCTAATTACAATATTCGATAAATCATTCAACATATATAAATTAAGAGAAAAATTGAATTAAAATCAATTTAATGGTTAATATTTCCATATTAACCTTCGACGCGGAATTTGAATATACAACTAAGTACATATAGATTAATTTGAAATACAGTCTTGGCAATTGTAAAAAAAAAAACTAAAGAACGATTAATTCCTTTAAATTATTGAGAAAAGGCTTTGTGTCTTTCCAGTATATAGGTATTATCTACGGTGTCTTTCAATGAGGAACAATATTTATTGAAAATCTACTTTTAAAGTTAATATTCAGCTCTATAACGTACAAGTAAGTCCGATACCAAATGATCTAAGCTCTGATTCCCACGCAGACATTTTGATAACATCGCTGGCACAAATGCTGTGCTAGTATTTGCTTCGCTAGGAAAGGGTCTCAGTTCGGTTTCTGGCAAGGTATGTCTAGGTATTTTCTCATTTTCCTGAGTATGCACTAGAGGAAGGCTTCGGTAGTGTCTAGTTACCATGCTACCGAATAAGATGAGCCACCCAGCTAAAAAGATTGCGTGCCGTTACGATACTGTGTGGAAATTATAAGAGATAAATAACCTCTTACCAAGTCAGAGTGCTTTCATCTCGACTGTATCGTCGCTTACCAACAGGTGAGATCAATGCCAAACGCAAACCTGTCATGAAAAAAAACGCAATTGCTAAGTGATTTTGACTGTTATTTAATTTTATTTCCAAATAAATTTACCTGGAAGGTACTCTGTCGACTGGTTTCCAAGATATGCTAACAATATCGTCTCCTTCGACGACACATTCCACGGTAGGTGATTGTCCTGGTTGCACGATTTGTGAGGGCGGTCTTAGGGTTATTTTAGGAGGTGCAATGACTTGTAAACTAGTTTGTGCCGACTGTTGGACTTCGTTCGTACGGCGGTTGATAAGAGTACATTCATATTTGCCGGAGTCGCTTTTTGACGTCTACAATAACATTTCGAAATATATTAGTAAATGAATATGTTTTAATGGTAAACTTATACTTAAATTTTAGTTATTAACATTTCGATTTCAAACGCTTATACGCCGGTCGTGTCGATTTCCCGTCGCATTGGTCTATGAGAGTGAAGGAATAGAAAATGCACTTGTGTACTATGGCTGCCAACCCGCAGTGGAGCAGCTTGGTGGGTCTATGCACTCTTTCGTATGAGTGAGGAGGCCTGTGTCCAGCAGTGGGACGTTAATGGGATGCTACTTTTTTATTTTAATGTTTACTTTTACATCGTTTATATATCTTCCAAAATGAGATGCTACAACTTATATTATATTATTTACGGCGACACTATTTGTTAACTAATAACAAAAGAATACCGTTTTGATAAACGGCAAACACCGCATAAGCGCATTCTATGATATAATTATTCTTACTCATAGTTTTTAATGTTTTTTATTTCAAAACCGTTGTTGGTGTATTTTTATTGTAAATAATTAATTAAAATACTCACGTTATATATAATCAGTTCGTTGCCCACTTGTCTTGCATTGTACTGCAATGGTTGCCTATCGGCACGGTTCCAGGTGACATAAAAGTCGTCTGATGCGTTACATCTATACAAAATAATGAAAAATAGTGAAATATTATTGTATAATAACGTATTATATTCTGCTTTATGTCTAAGGCCCCTATCCCACTGGCGTTATGCGAGCGTTAGCGTTTCTTCAATGTTGGGCAGTGACTACGTCGCGTTGACCCGACGTCAACGTTGAGAATCTTTAATGGCAACCATTCGCGCATCGACTTCACAACGTCAATTTCGCCTCAAAGCGACGTTAACGTAGCGTTTTTTGACATCAAGTACAATCACACCGTCCCATTCTGTTCGTGTTAGCCGGCGGCGATTTGCACTGTTCTTCTGGTGACACTGACTCTGAGATTAGTGTCTCAATATTGTATTGAATCACTTTTATTATGATAATAATCACTTTGTATTGAATGCTATTTTGAATCACCTTTCAAAGTTCTTCAAATGTAGTTTCCGACATTCGTGAACATTTATAAAATTTAGACTCACTATTTTTAATACTATTAGAGTACAGTGCAAAATATTCACTTTATTGTAATCGATTGGACCATATAGGATTTTACCAAAACTGGAGATTATTATTTCTTTTTCTTTTACGTAATTTTCGTCAAAGTACCAAAGTCAATTTTGCTGCCAATGCTCGTAACGCCAGTGGGATAAGGGCGTAAGTTTGCTTAGTAATTTTTATATTTACTTGCAATAACTATCCTTGACATACAACTTTGAAGCGTCATTATTCTTTAGTAACGGATCTACCGCTTTGCAACACTGGATCTTTAAAGTAACTCACAAGATAATTTGTAGTTACCTTTTAAAGATATCTATTAGAATGGCTTACACTTACTTAATGTAATATTGAACTGTCATGTGTAAAACTAGAATGATATTCAAACATATTTGTCATTATGTTGTTAGCTAATTTTCATATTGAATATTTTCGATTATTTACGTTTCTCATTTTTAGATACCATATTATCCTATTTATTATAATCAATTCAAACTGTATGCGTAATTTCATTACAGGGGCCCTTTAGTATTAATGGATAAAGAAAATATGTAACTTAAATAATTATTATTTAAAACTTTAAGCATATTTTCGGTTGATGTTTAAATTTTCTTCACAGTAAAAGCCTTTACAATATACTATGTTACAAATTAAATGAACTATTAAATATTGCATAGAGCTACGCTGTTAACTTGGTAAGAATTAAATTAAAGGAAAAGTAACTGGTGTGTACGTTACCCAATGCGTGTTTCCTTTCCTTCTATAGCTCTCATATTGCTGGGTATACTGTCGTCATCTGAAAAGATGTCCATTTTAGCCCAACTTTCTTCAAAAACGATATTCACATCCACACGTTATCACTCTCGTAGTTACCGACTTAGCAGGTATACTAAGCGAATACTTTATATTTTATTACTAATTGTTAATATACTTTACAAGATTAAAAATCTAATTAATAAAACGGACAGAGTTTGAGAAACAACTGATTTGTGTACCCGTATTGATAAAATTTACTTGTTTATAGAAAAATAAGACTTCTAAATTTTAGAAAAGAAATTTGAGCTAAAGCATTCTTTCGACAATTAATTTAAGTATTTTCATTTTTTGCACGCCGATAGGGGTTATTACGCAGTCAACACTTGTACTTGTGTTCTTTATAATTACCAGATTCATCCACAGTATCTCCTCGTTCGACGCTAATAGAAAATTGTTCTTCAATGGTACCAGCTGCGGACGTGGCAGTGCAAAGATACACACCGGAGTCACTGTCACTCAAACTTGGTATAGACAACGTGGCCATTCGCGACGTTGGTGGAACTAGGACACGTAAGTCGTCGCTTGCTGTAAGCAAATCAAAGGTATGCAGCAATTTTTTAAATATTATTCATGTCACGCTTTCAATCTAAATAAGATGGCGACCGAAGTAATTGTAGACTACAAAAACTTGGTCTTGGCACCTACGAGGTGTGACACATCGTATCGAGAATAAAATATATTGTATTAAAAAGAAAATAACACACATCAAACATGCAAATAATTGGTATCAATACCAAATGAACCCCATAGACATAAGGTATTGACACGATGAGCGACAAAGAGGTTGACCGATCAAGAAGTGTTCACGCCAACAACCGGTGTGATCCGCCACAATAGGCGTTTCACATCCAAAATATCCATATTTGTCAATAGAAATAACTAACATACATTTAAAATTACATATGTCACTCACTTTTTATCGATACATCGGGTTCGGGATAACCCTCAGCACGGCATTCAACATTAACACGGTCACCCCGCTGCGCTTGTATGTAATCGCCTGGCAAGATGCTGATCACGGGCGGAGATCGCACTTTAAGGATGGCGGTGGCGTTAACTGATCCAGCGTCGTTGGTTGCTGTACATGTATATTCGCCTTCATCATTCACTTCGATATTGTTGAATCTGAAAATTATAAATGTTTGCTTAAGTGACTTCGCTGATGTAACAATGGATCCGCCTGGGCTGATGTAAGAATTTGGTTGCGTCTATTTAGCTCTCTATCAGTTAAAAGATAAGCAAAATATTAATAATCCGATAAAATGCGCCGTAGGAGCTAATAAGAGGCAGTCGGCAAAATGCTTCTTATAACTATATTACACTATATATCATTTACAACAAGATTATTATACAAAATAAATACAAATTTTAACAAAAAAAGAACCGCCTTCAAAACAGACTTACCAATATATTAATATGATCTAAAAAGTAAAAAATTATTGCGTATTGAAGGCGGTTCTTTTTTTGTTAAAATTTTTATATATTTCTTGATTTTGAGAGAATCTGAAGTAAACTAACAAATTTGTCTCAATATGTGTCCACCAACCAAAAAACGTGTTGCCCCGGCTACCACCACTTTATACATAATACACCTTATAAATATCGCAATGCAGCAACAAACATAGGCTCATTGCTATTTGGTTACAGACAGTTATATTTTCTGCCATAAACAGCACCCTTACTGTAAGCCGTTGAGGAGATCCATTGATCTTCGTACTTAACTACGACTAGCACTTGACCATACCAAAGTAACGGTAGGCAGCTCAAATATCTGGATAACCTATAGAAGATTCTGTCGAGTATCGTTAATTTACTCCTAAGAATTGAAGAGTTGCGTCACTTTGTCATGGATTCCATAATCAGAATCTAACCAAACTATCACAAAACAACGCTTGAAGTATATTATTTCCAATAAAAAAAGAATCATCGAAATCGGTTGGTATAATCTTTAGTTATTCGTCCATTTGTCGCATACATGCTTAATGCAAATTTAAGACTTATCCGATTTCTCATGGGTGCCATCATCAGAACCAGATTTTAAAAAATGAGACCCTATGACGAGCACCACCTTTCATTTTAAAAAATCATCAAGATCGGTCATTCCAGTCGGAAGATATGAGGTAACCTACATAAAAAAAATACAGACGAATTGATAACCTCCTCCTTGTTTTGAAGTCGGAGAATAAAGTAAGTAATTAATGTAGTTTATCATTTAATAAATCATAGTAGTAAATCATTTTGAGTGGATACCTTTGAGTAAATTATAAAGGGCTGAAAATGTGAACAGCGGGGTATAATAGAAAAAAATTAAAGGAAAAGTTGAATTGAATAAATTATTGCACACTACCAATTTTTAAAACTTACTTGAGCACATTATTCTGCAAGATTTGCACATTGGACGAGAAAGGTCGCCCACGATTCCAGCTCCAAGTAACGACAGGTGGTGGGTTGCCGCCAGAGACATAACAATGTAGGTTATATTCATTACCAATAGATGCAAAGTTCTCGACTTGTGGATAAATTTCAACAGTGGCCTTTTCGCGTTCTAAAAAAAAATATCCGTAAAAATAATAGATTACAAGTCGTTAGATCTTTTGAGAAAAGACAAGACACGGGTTTGCTGATTTAATATATATGGATTTAGAATAAACGTAAGCAAGCAAGATATTTGTAGATCAACAAATATTTATCATTTTCACATAAAAGCTAAATTAAATGGTTTGAAATGTAATACAGTATCGTTTTCTAAGGTACATCAGCGATTAAGGGACATTGGCGTTATCTTTATCCAAAGAGACAGAGTAACAAGCCTGAGTAATACCGACAAATCTTTTCTTACTTCTACTTTTTCTTCATCTTTTTACTACCTATTTTTACGGAACTTAGCTTAAATTTAACATTTTCAATACCTACCAATTTTTAAACTATTTGTCAAAAATAATAAAGCAAATAAAAATGATCTATATTATTGACATAAAATTTTCTAATTTTCAAAACTACTATGAAGCATCACTGTATTTGCAATTTAATTTCATAACCATATTTAACAAAGTAATATATGTTTATTCACACAATATAAGTATTTTTAGGTTGGTTTCTTTGTGCATAAGTAATTGTAATTGCTTACTTTCAATATCTACAAAGATGTAGCTGCTGACGACGGGTCTGCCATCGATAATACCTTCGCAGAGATAGTAGCCGCGGTCGCTTTCTTGGGCGTTTGTAATGATCAAAGTGTTTTCTCTTTGACTCGTTCCAGGTCCGAAAGTATCTTGATGCTGTCGATATAAATTTGTAAATAGACAAATAATAGTGTTACGGAGAGTGTTGGAACAGTCCTTCACACGGTGCATCAAGGCATTGACTGGCTTTGCTTCTGTCAAGGCAGTCCCAACAACATACATAAAAAAATAATTATACAAGTCCCGCAATGCCATGGCAAATTTTAAGTAAATGTGGTCTACAGATTGCATGTCTAAAACGTTTGACAATGTAATATGAAAAGTAATAATATGCACTTTGCAAATCTACTAGCCAACATATTACATATCTCTGCCAAGACCCTACGTTCCCGCTCTATACCCATGTCAACAAACATATTAGCAGATCACTAGTGATCCAAATACTTAAACGTCGTGACTCTACATAATGCTATACTACGCGGTTTAATTGGGGGTGCAAAACTTAGGTTCCTAATTCTTAAGGTTACCGGCCTTGAATATGAGTAGTTCACTTTCAAATATTTAAAAGCATTGACTGACGGTCTCAGCAGCACCACTTCACTGGCGAAGCTAATGTTATTAACAGATATTCTAATAACATCAATCGGCCTATTAATATATAAATTGTAGACCGTGGTCACACCATCCTGCCTGACTCCACACTCGATAATATTAATTTGAATATGAAGTATAATCTCACTCTTTTTTTTTGGTGTTTATACCAATATTTTAGTATTGCTTTTTGTACTGCTAGTACTTTTTTCAAAGTACAGTATATAGATGGTAAGAATATAGAAAAAACTATACCTTTGACCATTTTATAAGCGGCGACGGGTATCCATGTGGATTGCAGTCGATAGTTCCTCTCTCTCCAGTTGGTATCTTTAGTTGGTTGACAGACAATGTTATGTTCGGACGTTCACTGGGTGGTGGCGTGCTTGTTGGTATGACCGTCAATACAACTAGCACTGGATTTATGTCATAGGATTCAGTTTGACATATATACACCCCTTGATTTTCTAAGCGTGCAACATCTACGTAAAGCACGCCATTATCAGCTCGAACGTTGGGTAGAAACTGTGTGCGGTCTTGCCTATAAATATTGATAAGATTTGTACTAATTTGATATAACAATTAACCTAAATTTAAGTAACTATTTTGATGTGAAATATTGTATGTGTAGTAGTCATATATATAGTCATATCTCCTATACATAAAATAAAAATTACGTTACCTTTTATAAATGCAATCTTAAAACTTTAGGGGACTCTTTACTGATTTCATATTAAAAATATGAGTTGACATGCAGAGGGTATGGGCAATGACATCCATACTACTGTACTGCTGTTTAAAGTAGTAGGTTCTCTCTTTACAAATCCATTTTATGAAAAACTAGCAATGCCCGGCGGTGTCACCCGTGTAGATACCGATCTCGTGACAGTGGAAAGTCTTAATAGACTTTCGACTATAGATATATTTTTGTTAGAAGTTTTATTTTCTTTAGTTTTTAATTACTTCCTTTCAGATGATTAGATACACACTTATATTCATAATCTAATCAATATACAGATTGAACTTTACAACGTTATACATATTTATTGGTAATACTTTCTCTCAGAACTTCCCTATACACGTCGTTTGGCTCTCTGGAGTTCGATTCGGGATACATTATTTCCTTTGATTGAAATTTTAAAATCCGTTATATTTTTTGAATGGAATGTCCGATTTTAATAATTAAAAAGTATTTTACGGGTATCGAAGCAGTTTTTAATAAAATATCATTTCATAGGATAAGGATTACTACAGAGGTATAAATAAATTGATTTGAATTTTGTCTGCACTTTTAGTAACTTTTAAAATGCAAAAAAGTAGTGATAGTGACATAACTACAGTACTCGGAAATATGGTATCCTGGACTTTTTTGTTGATATTACTACGTTTTATAAATTTGTAGAACATTTTTTTGTTCTATCATCAATAGTTTCCGCAGCGCTCGCGTTGATAGGTTTTGTTTGGGTTACATTAATACTTTGGGTTACTATAATACATTTGTCTTTCTTATTTTTTTTGTAATTATAAAGTAATATAGCCTATGTTGCTCAGTGAAAACGCAGCTTTCTTATGGTGAAAAAAATTCTGAAATCGGTCCCGTAGTTTTTGTGTGAAAACGTTACAAACATACATACATAAGTACAAAAACACATGTTTCCTTTTTATAATATTAGTTTAGGTATATATATTATTATTTTTTATTTTGTCACGAAAAATTAAAAATACCTCTTACCAAAAAAATAGGTTTTTATAATTAACAAATAAAAATAGGAGTTAGAGGGATGGATTTTTTAATCTGTCATGACAAAAAAATATATATTTTTGCAAAAAAATTAAATTTTTTAATTAACAATTAAAAAATAAGGGTTGATCGTAGAGGCGTGAAAATTTAGGGTTGCATGTAATTTAAATTGCTGGTAATTTAAATGTATCCACATAACCTACCATGAATAGTTTCTCAGTTCTAATTTTAGAAGAGTCAGATAACTTTGAATTCATAAGCCATAAGTGTACTCGTATTTGGAACCATTTTTCTGTTCCATTTTGCAAAGATATGGAATATCTTCCCCCACGCCTTATAATTTAGGTAAATTTGATTAACCATAAATTATATCAAAACCTTCTCAGATGTAAATGTCGCGCACTCTCCATGAGATACTAATATTTGTACAATATTGATTGCTTACCTTATCCAATCAATAGTGCCAGCCGGTACGTTGCTTGTGCCTGTGCATACCACGCGTGTGCTTTGTCCTTCACTGAGTGTCGGAGTAAGCGAAGATACCTTAAGATTTTCTCTTTGTACCGGTTCCCTAGAGCGGACTGTGATAATTGCAGTACGGTCCGCAGTTCCAGCAGTATTTGAAGCAATGCATCTATTAAAATATAAAACAATCTTTTCTTATATTGTTGTTAGGAATATATAAACAAATATGATGATGCTAATTACTAGAGTGTTGGCACTATTGTTTCTTTAATAGAGCTAGTAATATGATGTTACGCGTATATTGTTATTTTCATTAAATATGTTATTGAGGTCTGCACGATCGTTGACACTTATTTCTTTTTAATAAAGCTCCAATGGATACAGTTGTTTTTATAATGTGCAAAAGGCAAGTCACATCTTTGACAGCTTTGAATTCATGACACGTAGAGCCGCAATTTGCCAGGGTAGATTCCGTCTACCGATCCTCTGGTGCTTCAGTAAAGGAAGCGGAGGGTATCGCTGGGTTTTAGTGGGTATTCTGGTTTACCAGCGAGTCCCACACTGCCGATAAGATTTTACTCTGATCGGCGTGCATAAAGGCATTTCCCAGCGTTATGGAAAAAAATAAAATAAAAAAAGGTAGAGCCGCAATAGTAAACATAAGGAATTCGTTTTATTTACTATTACAGTGAGTCACAGCGACGCAGGATTAGGTTTAGATAGTTACTCTTCAAAATAATACAGTAATAGTACGTGTTCTGGCACATTACAGTAAGAGATTGACGAAAATTACATGGCAGAGTCAATTTATTAATTATAACGTAAAGGCTAATACTAATTACATATGATATTCAGTAAAATATTTCGACATTTACGTATAGTCAAGTATAAAATTCTAATTTTGTAAAACAGTACAAAAATTTATTAATTATTACTGCACTTCCATTTGCACTAATTACATGGTTTTATTGGCAGCACATTTTAATAGCTAAATGACTTAAAAAATCTATTACCTAGGTTGTTAAACGGAGTGACATAATCATCAAAATTACAAAAACTTCGAAATTTTGAGAATGCAAGTTGACTATATAAGTAGGGAGCCGTCGATTTCAGTACCTATAATATTTTTAATACGAATTTATCAAGGTTAAATACAGGACTTAAAAACCATAGACTCAAATGTTTTATACTACATCTAAATTTCGGGTCATATATTTAACATAGGATATGTACCTGTATTCTCCTGAATCCTCAACCCTGGCATCTTCTATAATGAGTAAAGCGTCGTAAGTTTCACTCGATTGTGGAAGAGCACGGTTTGAGGCCCGCTGCCACATAATCCTTGGCGCCGGGTTGCCAGTGGTTGCACAAGTTAGTTCTATTCTGCTTCCTTCCAGATATTCCTTCATTGACGGATTGATTGCTACCGTTGGTGGAGTCATGTCATTACCTAAAATTTGAGATTTCCAAATTCTGTTACAAAACTTTTATAATTTGACACCATCCACTAGGACAACGGAATTGAGTAGCCCTTGTATAAATACGAGCAAACGAAGAATCATACCTTTTGCGTAGAAGACCCATTCCGGCACAACTAATCCATAATGGTTGGCATGAAACGTTTTTGTATGAATATTAAATTTGTGATTTTCTCTTATACGCTATAGATAAATTCAAGTAATTGTACAAAAATTCCATAAAAACTTGAAACGTCATTGTGAGATAGAGAATGTTTGCAAGCTTAATCATTAGAGACAAGTAACAAATCATTATATTTGTGTAGAAAAGAATACCTGCTAAAGGTTACGGAGCCCCCATATAACAAACATAGCAATGATTGTAAGATGTAACTGTTTTTTTTTTATGGCATTGTGATATGTATACCAATACAGAACCGAGATGATGCAATAAAAATACAGTTTTAAAAAAAGAAAAACTTAAATATCGATTAATTTAAGTTTTTATGGAGCTTTTGTGCAATAACTAACATGTTTTGTAAAATATTAAATATTAGTTTTTACGATATATTCAATTATTTAACAAATCTTGTTGCGCTGATAATGACAAACACAAAGGAGATCGAAAAAGTTCTGGATTGTAACCGGATATTTCGGCTTACGATCACTTCAAACTAAGGAGGAAAAAGCCGATTCACCAGTGTTACTATATTATGCCAATACACCATACCTCTCACGTAGCTATCTAATTTCTATTTGATCAGCCAATATAACCGGATTTACAAAAATTATAATATTCAACAATTTTTTAATATTAAATAAACTGTGATCAAAGTCACGAAATGAGGGATACGCGAGAGCACGTCTGCTTACACTCAATAATGTTTCTTGCAGATTTGAGGCTGAGGGTTTATGGAAAGTAATATTAAAAATACAAAATAAAGTTTAATACGTACTCGGTACTTTTAGAGTAGCAATGGCTTGATCAGTAGACATTCCGTCACTTGTTTGACAGATATACTTGCCACTATCAGAGACTTGTAAGTTAGTTATGAGTAGTAGTCCAGTTGATTGATCTATATGTGTTCTATCCTGCGGCAAGTACCCATCAGACTTATACCAGTTGACTTGCAAACGTTTTGGTACCATACGACTGCTGGCCTGGCAAGTGAAGTTGACAGTGCTGCCTACTTCTTGAATTTTTATAGTCGGGTTCGTAATCCTTACTACTACAGTACCCTTAGATGGTGGTGATCTTGTTGTGATTTCAACTGTTGATTCGCCGCCTAAAAGTAAATATATGATAGCTAAATAGGTCGTAGTAAAATATTATAAGAGTTTAAATATGTTACAAAAAACATCCATCTATACTAACAAAACATAATATAACTAAACGCTATTTGACGCAATAAAACTTGATGGTACTGAACATATAGTAAATGAAAATGAACTGCCGACGCCACAGCTATTTCACGAGGACTCAAGAAAATATCATTCCTTTTTTCATTTCAATTCATTAATAACAGGCCTTTTCTGTTAATCACTCCTAATTTTATATATTTACTAGCAATCTTACACCCCTGTATACCGTATTTTAATACGTGTTTCAATATTGCTTAATACATTTATAATATTATATTAATCTATTATAATTATACAGTTACAATAAAAAATACGCATGTCCCGATACCTACAATATATATATACAGCAGGACTGAAGATTTGTTATTATGAGTTTTACAAAATTACATTAAAGCTTATTTATATACGGCGTATGGGACTATTGAAAATTCCTTTTTTCCTTGTGATATTTAATGTATTTTGTTCAGTGTTTTTCATATTGACGTAACAAAATAAGTACAAAATCTCAAACTTTACTCGTTATCAAGACATTTGTCAAATGTTTACACAAGTAATTATATATCTACGGAGAAATCTTATAGAAACATTTCTTCTGTTTGATCAAATAAATAAATTTTATTTTTTTATTTATAACGAAGATAAAATTTTTATTTATAATAAATGGTTATTTTAGGACAGTTAAATCAACGAAGTGACTGATGATATATATATACTAAAAATTTAATATTATTAATAAAGCATATTTGTAAAATATAAAAATTATTATCAGCATAGTGCCTTTGATTTTCTATATTAGAACAGTGTTAATACAAAATATATATAACATTGTCTGTTAAATAGTGACAACAATTACATACTTATAATAAATGTAAATTCATACCTAATATGTGAGTGATTTTTCTAACTATTTTTAAAACGAATTATTACCAAACGTTATTTACGTTTTTAGTTCAATACATATAATTGTATTTTATGACATCTTAAACAATATTTTAAAAATATGCTATTACATTTGTTAAGTACTAATATCTACATATTTAATTAAAATATTTACAAACATTTTATGTATTTTATTGTTTAGTGGGCGACAGTATAAAGTAATAGAGTTGATAATAAATAATTACTATCCTTCTTAAATTAATTATACAACGAAAGAAGCACTTGACTAGTGTTGAAAATAAGGCATACATACATTTATTAATTATGATAATGCAGTAAATATGAAACCATTCACCAGAAGAACATATTGCTACACGATGATTACATTTTTATAAATAACAATGTTAGACACGAATATAATATGAAAATATTTATTCTTTAATCTGCATTTTAACATATAGGTACGTAGACATAACAATGATAAGTTCTGCTTGATAATTTCAATTGAAATATCTTCGATGACTTCACAAATGAATGAATTCGTTTGAAGCATGACGAACATTAGAGACGACGAGACAAGGGACATAACAATGCTAATAATCGTTATGGGTTTTCGCTACCTTTTTCTGGCAAAGTATTGGACAATACGCCTAATATAATTCCGGTTTTGGTTATTGTTCGGCATTCATAAACTTCGCCTTCATGCTTGGTATTCCAAGTAGTGTGCCATATGTGTTCTCCTCGCCAGCCGTCTTTATAGAGTTTTGACTCTGTGTAATACTTCACCGGCTGCACTTCCCGTCTCGCAAAGTAAAACTTAATAGTGAGAGGTTCAGGCGCGCTGTACTTGCACGTGAAAGAGACGTCGACCACACTTGAATTGCGATATCCCTCGTGTATGTGTGGATGTAGTTCCATAATCAAGCCTAATAGTGATTTTATAACATTGGTTACTATGTATGGTTGCTTTTCAATTGCAATGTTTGCCATAATATAAAATAATCATTAATAATTACTTTTATGCAAGTAACCAGTTTATATACCTTAAAGTTAAGAATTATAATTGCTGTCAGTTTGCTATCAGGGTTTATTAATTATTACTTTAGTAGTAACCTTAAATGCTATGTAGAAATACATATCCAAATTATGTACTTCTATTTCAGTATCCGTATGTTGTTTATCGTTTTATCTTACATGATGATCGTCATGTTTGTATTTGAGACGTTGTTTTAAAATATTTATGTTAAAATTCAAATATGCATCCTTGTAAAATTTTGATTAAATTGAGTAACTTATAATGGTTATTTATATAATAGCAGAGTAAATAATTTTAATAAGAGCAACGTTGCATTTAAATGTTAATGTCACAATTACTTATTGTCACATATAGTACCTGAAGACAGTAAAAAGTGTAATCTCAGCCTTCATATATAGATCCATAAAATAAATAAAACGGCTAGTGTAATGCGATAACCTGGTAAGAACTGAGCGTGAGAAGTTACCATATAAGCTTATACTGGTTAAACATAATATTTGCTTTAAGGTATTTCTTTATGAGTTGACATGTAAAGGGCACTCACCAACAGTAGAACAGTCAGGTCCGGTGTGAGGTGGCCTGCAATTGCAAACAACCTCGTTGTATCTGCCCAATTGGCAATCATGTCCGTTACAATTGCATAGTTTGCAGTTGCTATCCCTGTCTTTGTAGTAACCAGGCGAGCAGCTTTCACAACTGGTTCCGATGTATCCCGCGGGGCAAATACATGCCTAATAGTTAAAAACAATATCTCTATAAAAAGTAATCTTCAAACATTTCTGTTCGTGGGACAACGACACTGTTAAAATTTTCGCCACGCCTAATACCATCCTTGGCTGAGTGGCTGAGTATAAAATAAATAAAAATAATATATCCACCGGCACTATTTCTGCCCTTTATCTAATAAACGTCGTACACACATATTTTAAACATTTTCTTGGCTCGTTATTAATCCCCTTTATAAACAAAAGTATAAAACACATTTCTAATGAATAAGACAAGACGCGTCACTTACCTCGATACCTTTAGCGGCGCGTGTAGTGGAGTCGTAACTAATATCAGCAGTATACATAGAGACGTCAGCAATTGCAGTAGACATAATATTTTCTTTTGTCAGAGTAGCACGAACCAATACTCTTTTCAAATCCCTTAGTATTGACATAAAGTCTTGACGAGTAGCTGAGCCAGGAGAATTTAGGATGTACCACCCACTCTCACGTAGTGGAACTCGATAACTCTAAAAGTGTTATTACGTCGTTATTAACCCCTTAATTAAAAAAAAAAACAGTCTCATCTGTATGCCAAAATGTTATTAGTAAAAGCAAGAAGGTTATTGTCGAGATACAGCAAGGTAAATTAACAAATTATTAGATGGATCGAATTTAATAAAAAAATCAGTATCAAAGGGCCACCGGGAAATTTGTGTAGGAAAGGACTAAAGAAATAACATAGTTCTTTGAACCGGTAAGAAAATGGCAGTTCAACTCGTTGACTTTATGATAGATGGAAATTTCTTAAAATCGCGTGAATCATTTGGTGGTTAATTTTGATAAAATATTATATGAACAAAACAATTGCAACTAACCAATGCTTCATCCGATCTGATTGGGTTTGGATTGGACCAGTATATTGACAACCTTTCTCCTATAAGGATAACGTCCACGCCAGGCTCAGATAAAACCGGATAGCCACTGGTTTTGAACTTTTGTGTTAATGATAAGCTTCCTCCGTACGATAGAACTCGGTTGCCTGTCATAAATAATTTAAGTAAAATAATGGAACAACTTATGACAAGCTTACTATCAACCTGTAACATGTTAGACTTTAATATATTAGCAACTAATATAGTCTAGAAAAAGTTGGATTGCCGATCCGCGGTGGAGCAGCGTGGTGGATCTATGTTCTAAAAACTCTCTCATGAGTGAGGAGGCCTGTATCCAGTAGTGGGACGTTAATAGGCTACTATTTACCTTTTTATAGTCTAAATTGGTTTTTGTAGTTTTGTGTTTAACTGCTCAATATCTAAGATATTTTTCATTCTTTAACAAGTTCCGACACATCACTTTGGAACACCTTAATAATTTTTAGGTATTCCAAACTGTACACTATAGAACAGTGGTATTAACATGATTAAATTGTGTTCTATTAAATCACCTGGGAATACGGGCAATGACCAATACAAGTCTCCAATTGGTTGGTCAGTGAATATGTACATGAGCTCGCTTTCATTAGCCACAGGAACAAATTGATCATTGATGACACGATCAGCATTTAAATCCATTAGAGTGTAACCGCCATAGTTTTCACCAAATATTGGCGCCGGTAAGTGAATTCTTGAATAGTGGGTTGCCTGTAAAACAACAAATATTTTAGCTTTTTATTTAAGTGAATCTTTTATAGGCGCGTAAGCACACATAAGGGTCACGAAGATGTGCAGCGATTTTTATGCTAATTCGTTTGAAGTTTAGGTAGATTTAATATTTACAAATAACATGTGACATTTTAAATTGCCACTCGTCATTTAATAATTTAATATACTATGTTTTATGAAATATAAAATAAAATATTTCATGAATTCTAATAATTTAATTAATAAATTCTAATATTGACAAAAACCACGAGGTATTTTTATTTACAAATCGTCATTTGAGTTTTCATTAAAGTATTTGTATAAATTTTCGAAACTTTTAATATTTTAATAACAATTAAATACATTCAATTCCTAACATGTCTTCCTTTTCCTCCAGGTCTCGGAATACTATAAATATAAACAAAATATAAGAATTTTCACTTCTGACACGTGTACTTTGTATGCACGCACTTTTAATTTTAATTAGATAACAATAAAAGTATTTATTCTTTATTTAGTCCGTGTTAGAATAAGAGAAGGACTAATATGAATTGCCTATTACAATATGAAAGGCAATAAAGCTTAAATTATAAAAGTACTGTTGTGAATACATATTCACAACATGATCTGTGATCAAAAACTTAATACCTGGTATGTGGTAATAACGGACACTTTCAAAATCTTCCACTTTCATAACGTACGCTCATCAATGAACATCATCTTAGCAAAACGAAATACATCTTATTACGAGCAAGCAGCAGTTTTCTTTGACTACTCTTAAATCATCTCCTGAATATTCTATCCCCCGTCTTCTGAGCACCGAGAAGACATAAAAAGTACAATAAATACAATAACCGAAAAGAATACTGTTCAGCGTTGATGAGAGAGAGATCGATTTGAAAGCACGAAAGTTTTGTATTATATCTTAGTGGTGCCTGGCTAGAATTCAAACTCGCGATACACATAGATTTTAATAATAAAATTAAATTTCTTACTTCGTGACAGTCACTTGTGACCCCAGAGCAATAGCAAGCCGTGCAACCCAAAGGATTGTCGAATTCGAGACCAAACGTGCCTGGTCTGCAACGTTCGCAGGATTCGCCTTCCACGTTTTGTTTACACACACAATATCCTTGAGAGTCACAGGGCATGGCCTCTCCACGCGGGTCGCAACTAAAAATATTGTTTCATTTAAATTTTAATTATAATTTCAAATTATTTTCTATATTTCGTCGTATTGAAAACTAAACTTTAGATAATGGAAATAGCGTAATAGCATTTTGCCTTTGTAATCTCTCTAAATTACCCATAATATAAAAATAAAATATGAATCCATTATTTTAAGCTATAACTTACTCGCAAGTTGGCGGGGGTCGTGTCTCACTGCCGGGGACACAGTTATTATTTCGATCAAGTTCATAGCCTGCTATGCAGTTCTCACAGTTAGGGCCTTCAGTATTATCTCTGCAGTCCTAAAAAACTCAATTTCATTCAAATCACAAATTTCACAATTCAGTCAAACTTAACTCTCAATGTGCTTGATGCACAACTCCGATGTGTCCTCCGAAATGTGCCTCCGATTGATAATATTTATGTAATAATTTTACTTTTGAAATATTGGCAAGTGGTTATCATAACTCTTTCTTTAAAAATACAAATATTAGTACAATATTTTATAATCTAACAAAAGGTTCCATGACTATACTTAGATTCAACGGAAACGTTTCGGCAGTTTATGCGTGAAAACGTATACTGGTATAGAAACAGATAGTGTAATTCTCGCATTTGTAGTATTAGTATAACTTTACGCTTTTTACTTACGTAACATTCTCCAGTTTCCGGATGACACTTATTAGAATGTCGGTTGCAATCGCAAGGAACGCAGTGTTCCAAATAAAGCCCGCTCGTACTCCTTGGGATAAAAATAACAACAATTATGGTAGTATTATAAAAGTGCATCATTGTTTTATTTCAAAGAAATTAGCATAATATGCTGCTTATCGAAAATTTTACAAATAAAACCAAACAAGGGTAGTATATGCCTGACTAAAATGAAATTTTTAAATAACCTGCCATAATACAAAATAAATAAAAGATCAATAATTATAACTTCTAAATAAAATTAATAAGAAAGATTGTATTTTATTATGTATGTGATTAATCAAAATTGGGATTGAGATACATTTCGTTAAAACAAAAAAAATAACAGAACTTGTTGAAAATTATGTTAATAAAATATATTAAAATTTTTTGTCATCCGTAAAAAGATCTGTTTAATTAACAACGAAAATTGCCAACCTACGAAAATATTAAAACAACGTATATGCTTACCTAGTGTGTCCAGGAGCGCAGTCTTCACAGGAAGTTCCTTTGTATTCTGCAGGGCATGCACACTGTTCCACGTGTTGAGCCATGGGACCATCGCCATATTCATCTGCTGTTTCTATACTAGCACTTTCAATAGAGGCCATATCGGTGTCTGCAGAATATGTTGCTTTAATCAAGATCGTCTTCACATCAGCCAAAGCAAGCAGGAAATGCTCTCGAGTTACTGGTTTTCCATCAGATCTAGAAATTGAATAGATTGTAAAAAATTATACAATTTTACAATTTTTATTTTCTGCTACTAGTTCACACTCTTCATATGTTATATATGATAAAATTCTCAACCGCTATAAAATAGTTTATTATTCGTCCATTCATTATTTTAAAGTTGTAGAGGCTGACACTTGATGTTAATATAGCTTTTAAAAAATTTGCAACAAAGTGTTTGTGAAGTTTTATTTTTTTATAGTAATATACGTATAACGTAGTAATGCACGTATACCTTTGCCATCCCAATTCAATGAATTGAACGCTGGCATTCAAAAATCCATCGCTGGACGGCACAAAGCTACCAAAGTGATGGAATGTCAAGCTGTTGTCCTGTAAAAAATATTGCATAATCAAATTTCCAACTTTGTAAACACGAAATCTGTACAAATAAGACGAAATCTGTGCTAATTCTAATAAATCTGTGTTACTTTAAACTTACACTTATAAGTTGAACGTCGGCAGCAGTGTTTCGCAAGCTTGGGTTTGTTTGGACATTGCGTAATTGGTATGTTAAATAACCGCCATAAGACGTCACCTTGTCACCGGCGAAACTAAAGGAAAATTTAAAGATATAAAAGTGGGTCTTCAGATATTATTTCTAAACAATGAAATGAATATTATATTACGCATCTAAGGAGGAAAGTATGGCTTTGCAACCTGCGTGACACTGTTACCTGAACCGAAGGTCAGGATGACAAGAATGCGGGTTGGAATGCCATAACTTTCTTCCGTGGTGCATATATATTTGTTTTCAGATGAGGAGCGAAGTTTTGATAGACACGTAAATAATATAGTTAGATATTGAATCAGGTTAGCAATCATTGCTTCGATTTAACAAGTTGATTACTCATTTGTTTATGACAACTGTCAAACACTTAAACTTGTAACCCTTAAAACAAATTTAAATTTGAATTTTAAATTATTTAATTAATAATAATTTAATTATTATTATTAATTAATAATTTTAAAAAATTTAAATTTAAAAAAAAAAATTAAATAAAAATAATAAAATGTGTCCTGATGAATCGGAATAAGAATTAAATGAAGAAGAAATGATTAAAAATTTTGATGACACAGCAAATTCAATTATAGAATATTATGAAATTTAAAAGACCTCTGAATTAGAGCTGAAATACGAACTCAAATAATCATATACCATACCTGCCCTGGAGAGCCCAATAGAAGATAGATGGTTGAGAGCGTGATATACTGTTAACGTTGATTTCTCCGCGCACAAGAGCAGGGTGTAAGTCTGTTTCGATGGGAGTAATATATCGGATAGCACCAGCAGGACCGATGGGGGCACTCTTATATACTTTCAATTGATCTACTATTTCCGGTACATTGAAACGTACGAAGGAAGTTTTGCGGCGCAAATTACTGCTGACACATTGTTGTGACACTCCTGAACAGAAGCACAAAGCGCAACCATGTCTAAAATCGTTGGATAAAAAGAATGATCCATTCTTGCATTGATCACAGTAGCGTCCTTGGACGTTGTCTTTGCAGACACACTCATCTGGCAGGCGTACTTGCGCTGTGCCAACGCGGTTGCAGTTATCTTGTGGTTTTCGTACGCAGGAGTCGCCAGGAATGAGAGGGTTACCGGAATAATCAGCTGAGCAATAACTGCAGTCAGGCCCTTCGTATCTGAAATGTTATAGGTGCAGACTAATAGAATCGCAAGAACAATTATAACTGAAGTGCTTCTTAAATCACGTGTACTTTTCACAATTATTAGTATAAATTTTAAACTTTATTGTTAATAAGATTAAGTTTATCTATAATATGTGATAACACATGTGGCATATAACGGTGCTTCTATAGTAATTGACGATATCGGAGGGGTGACCTGGTTAACTTCGTAGGAATTTTGAAATTATTCACAATCTGCTACAATTTACAAAGATGTTTAAATTGTACCGAGTTTGATTTATACTTTGAGGGCAAATTTGTTAAGCGTCAACACATATTTTTGGAGCTACTAGTGGATTATTATTTAAAAATATGAATCTTGAAATAACAATAATTAACTCATTTGATCTAGGCTATCTTTCAAGTATGTTTGTACAACTCCTGTTTTCTTTTTTGTTACGCAGGTATATGTAATTATTGTATTGAGAACGAATATAGTATACAATACAAAACTTTGTTCAATGTATTACAATATACCAGGTAATTAAACATATAAAAGTAATTAAATAGATTTCTTCACGTCAGTTTAACGAAAAATTCAAAAGAGTGCCATAGATGTATATTTACCCTGGTAGGCAATCACACAAAACGTTTCCACCGGGTCCAATAGAGCAGCCACTGGCGAATTGGTTTTCTCGATTAGTGAGGGGACAAGGACATGGGCGGCAGTCACCACCGCTGTTTGGATCACCATACGTCATAGGGGGACACGGTGCCTTTGGTACGCAAACACCATTCCACGGTCCAGAGTTTACCAGTTGGTAACCTTCAGCACATTTCTGAAATTTGCATTAATAGCTGTACGTTGGATTTTAATGTACAATATTTTTTACTTACAAAACTGTAATAAAAACAGCTCTAACAGTTAAAGAAGGTAGCTTTTAGTTGAAATGCTAGAAAATGGTCAATAGAAACAATTTCACGTAGCACCACTTCCGAAAGGGGTTGGGCAGCGGTGCAACATCTGGTGTAGATTAAAGAAAAATATGTCCGGTCGAAATTTATGATACTCAATTATTACACACTACGAGTAATTTAAATTTCTGTTAACTATACATCACATATTTTGTTATTGCTAAATGTATAATTTATTATGTTTATAATTACAATTAGAATAGATTTATAATGCTTAGCCAGGAGTATTGTGTACTGCTCGTAACTGACTGTGAAATATTCCCCTCAATTGATATATTTCGGCTTATAAATTACACCACTCTCAAAATATTTCTCTTTGAATCTACACACCGATTCCTGAATTTTATCTCTAACATATGAATTTAAAGTAACTATACCTCGCACGATCGTCCTCTATATCCTTTAGGACATGTACATTCTTCCACAAGACTGGCTGCACCGAGTCCTATATTTATGAGTTGTGCCGATTCCATGTTAAAATCAGTAATATTAACGCCAGCATTATTGAAATCTGCTCGCAGAAGAATCATTTCAACATCGTCCAAACTGGAAACAAAATATAGATATTTATATATGTAGGTGCCGAAATTAAAAAGACTAATCTGAATAAAGTTATAATTGTTAATTTAGTCTGTAATCTAATATTACGCGAGTACACATTTCCAAAACTGCACCTTATACGATGTATTTTCTAGTGACAAAAGTAATTGCGACATGTCTGACTTCTTAATCTTATTTTGATTACTAGGTTGTTAATTTCGAGATACAATATTACTTACGTCATCATAATATCTTCCCTAGAAGCAGGTACCAGTCCTCTTGAAGAGGGCTTTTGCCAATAACTGGGTGTCAAGCGGGCATTGATGTACGGATCTCTAGACAATTCCTTGCGGCTGTAGTGGACCAGATTTTGGTATTTACCCTGTAATTATTTTGATATAAGTCAGCCATTACAGCTGGTTAAATGGACTTTAATAGAAGACAATAAGACTATAGAATAACAAAGTGGAGTAGCAACAAAACTGTTTTAACCGACAACGCAGTGGCCATTCTATTGATTCTGTAAATGACCTATGAGCAACGAGAATCACTTAAGATCAATATAATATTGTACAAAATGTACAATAAAAATAATTAAGTAAGGATCAATTTTAATTTAATCATTTAAAGTGCAATTTTAACAAGTACTTATGACTAGTGGTTGCACCATAAATACCGATCTCGTGGCTATTGAAAGTCCACTAAGTCGCGCTATAGATTTATTTTTGTTGACATTAAAGTTTTATTTCACTTACTTTCTTTCATATTATTAGATATGCACATATATTCAGAATATAATCAATATACAGATTTTACTTTACAACAAATATATAACTAAATAATACGTTTTAAAATCGCTACGCACATTAACGTAGGAGGTCCGACATTAGTAAATTTAAAAATACTCTACAGGTATTGAAACAATTTTTTAAACCGGTTCATTAATTTTTAGCTCGATTGTTATAAATTGTTAAAAATAAAAACAAAAATACAAAATGCCAAACTTTCTTCTATAATAGTATAGAAGACAATTATTTGTTAATACTTTATTGTCTCAGAACTTCTCTATAAACAACATTCGAAATAGTTTTGTTTTGTTGCTGCAAAATAGTTTGAAGCTCTGGAGTTCGGCTCGAGATATATAATTTTCTTTTGTGGTTGGCACTGTTATTAACTTTTGTACAAAAGTAGTTATATGGGCATTACTACAGTAGTTGGACATATGATATCCTGGAATTTTTATATATATTAATACGTTCTTTAATCCTGTTCAACAATTTTTTGATCTGTCGTCAATAGTTTCCGCAGCGCATGCGATGACAGATTCTTTGTTACAAAACCTTGGGTTGGGTACAAAACACACCTTGGGTTGCATTAATGCATTTTTATTAGGGATTCCTAATTTTTTTGAGAAAGTAAGTACGAGTATAGTCTATGTCGCTCAGTGACAATACACCCATCTAATCGTGAAAAAAAAATTCAAATCGCTCCAGTAGTTTTTATGTGAAAACTTTACACACACATACATACAAAACAGAAATGTATCTCCTTTGTAATATTAATATAGATAATAGATATACCGAATATTCCCAACAACAATATGTACATCAACTTACAAATAAACAAATTATCCGGCTGCAGATAATTTTTTTTATATTTAATTAAAATTTATATTTATATGTGTTGTTTACCAAAATTATAATATCTGGAACATTATCGCTTCCACCTAGAGGTTGAGGGTTGTCGGGAGACAATCTATATCTGATGCTTCCACCGTATGATGTGAGCTGGTTGCCGTTATACGATTCGGGAAGAGTGAGGTAGGGATGTGCGCCGCTGTTCCTTGACCATCCAGTACTGAAGTCCGCGAGTTTTGTTACCTATGTGATATAACTTAGTACAATGAGATATCTCATTAACGTCTATATTTATTATACGATAACTTCGTTCAAACGATATACCATTGATGACTTATGGCTCGGTAAGAAGAAGTATAAATTTAAATATCAAGATAAATTTCTTATACATAACACATTGGCGTTGTATTATTTCAATTATCTAATGACAACCGGAATAAAATATAATTTCGATTAAATCTATTATAAATATATTCCAAAAAGTCAATTCCATTTATTTTATTTGTATATAAAATAGTGTCAATAACTTGAGTCATAGACTAAATGGGTACAAATATTAAGTATTATATACAATTAAGTACTGTATATACCATAATTAATCATATGTGAGTAAATAATCATTTACAAAATAAGCTGCTTAATATAACAGCTGTCTTCTTTATAGAGGACTTCATTATTAGAGGTCAACTGTTTATGAACCTCTACATTTAATGTAACTATGGAAAGTATTGGACAGTTTGTAAAAAAAGGCATGCCATAACTTGGCCAAACATGATTTACTTACTCACACATCGAGCTATTAAGCTACGAAGTTATAATTATAGTTGGTAAACTTTGAAAATTCTAAGTAATAAAGTTTTTTACATGGGTTTGAGAACTTTTGGTCACAGTCTCATTTCAATGAAAAAATATCGGGACCTCATTGTAAATACAACCACACATGTATGTCATATATCCGGGGCCTGTTATCTAGATTTCAATGTTTATAAATATATATTGAAGAGAGTGTAAGGTAATTGTTTGATTTGAAAAACCTTACCGTTGCACCATTCCTAAGTGGGACGTAATAATATTGATCGCTGATCTGCTGGTCTTTCTGAATGGCACCGTTATAGTCTTGCGTAACGCCAATGAGCCTTGTGCCTCCCTCGCCAAGGGGCGTGGGCATGTTGAAAATAAACAAATCGGCACTCTGACATTGCGTGGACTTTCCAAAGCAGAAGCAACGTATACATTCACTCTCAGATCGCGCCTCGCTGAAAATTTTTTACAATATTTATTATAATCTCACCTTGACCTACTTTTGTACAGTTGTGATTTCGTTGCGAATTACATTGCCGGGTTACCTTTTATTACAAATCAACTTAAATTCTATTTGCGACATCATTAAGCTAAAAAAATTAAGTAATATTGATTGATACAAGAGTAATTGTTCATTCAAATACATCGTTGTGCTTTTCAATGAGAAGAAGTTTGTTTCCAGCAAAGTTAACCTTTTTAAAACTGTAAACTTCATAGAATTTTAGTGTTCTTTTGCGTGGAATGCTAAGAATAGACGATGATTTGTCGTTTTCATAGAAATTGTATAAATTTTAAATACCTATTGAAATAGCCAGAAGGACACACAGCTGCTGTTCTATTGACATACACGATGGCATCGGGTGCTGCGAATACACTGCCTTTGTTGTTGATTGCTTCACAGGAATATGCACCGCTATCTTCCGACTGCCAATGATAACATTATACGCGTGTTCGTAAAGAAATAACATGACTTTTTACACATTATTTATAATTTTTAAGGGGATTCCAATTACGATTTAATTGAATCATGTTTTTATTCTTTAATAACCTGGGAGCTAGAACATAAAGTCTGATTCCGTTATTTAAAACCTATAAGCCAATCACTCTTTAGGTTTTCTCTGTTAACAAAAAAGGTCTATTTATATACATACTAATTTGAGTTTTTAAGTAATTTTAAACTTACTTGCATGTTAGGACAGGTGAGTCTTCCAATACCATTAGAGCTTGTGGATGTACATTTTTCGGGGACATCACCCCAGTTAAGACGCCAGGATATGAGAGGTATTGGAACACCTACGGCTTCACAAGTCAATGTCATGGTGTCACCAGGATTAAGTTTCAGATTCGAAGGAGTTGGTTGCTTCGTAATATATACAGGCGCTGAAAAGGTTACATTTGTAGTAGCAAACCTAATCATTACAATAACATTACTTAAAAAAATACTGCTTGATGGAATTATTTCAAAATTACCTGTTAATACAAGCCAAATTTATATGATTCTTAATTTGGGGAGAATAAATGTAGGAAAATAACAAATACACCTACTTGACTCTACTTATATATATGCAGCTACGTTGTCATCAGGTCATTATAAAGCAATAGAGTCACTCTATCATTTATTCAGACACGAAGGTTTTTATTGCGTTGTTATGTACTCGAATCGTGACCTCGAACACAGCCACATTATAAGATAATTTTATGTCGTAAGAGATAAATTGCACTATTCCTAGGTTATCAAAGAGACTTAATAGGAAGAAATGATTTTTTATTTATAAATTGATCTCCTATAAATAAACAAGCAATGAATATAATTAAAACAGAGACTTACAACAACCCATTTCATCAGATTTGTCGATGCAGTCGCTCTGACCATCGCAATGGAAGGTTTTAGGGATGCATTGGTCATTTGACGTGCACGCGAACTCTACTGGAAGACACTGTTGGCCAGGCGCCGCCGGGCCACAGTTCTGTTCATCAGATGCATCACCACAATCATCTTCAGCGTCACAAAGCCACGTTTTCAGGATACACTTGTGATTCGCACATTGGTATTGATTTGGTTCACATTTCCCGTTTTGATCTGAAATTTATGATATTAAATGAATTCATTAATACCTTAAAGTTAAAAATTTTCAAAAAAGTTAAACCTGCTCAGATGATTTCATTTCCACGTGTTTTTCGGAAATTCGGTTGAATTTTGGAATATTTTTTCAGTAAAATTATTAACTATATATAGGTACACTTATGTAATCAGTATTGCTATTTTTTTATTATTTGAATGAACACTCTTATTTTCATTTCATTGAGAAAATATAACTGTCAATTATAAGACAAGTTTAACATTGCGTTATATCTATAATGCCGCGTCAATAATCTTATTAACGTCCTTATCTAGGAGCTTTTACTGTAAGTCAACAGTTCCTTCTGTACTTTCTATGCATTACTCACGTTAATTATTGTCGGAACTTGTATATAGGAAAGATTATATTTCAAAATAAATACGAAATACTTACGACATGATTCTTCATCGGATCCATCTGAGCAGTCTACTCTTCCATCGCATATAGCTGATCTTGATATACACTGTCCATTGCTACACGTGGCTTGTGTTGGTGGGCATGGTACGTATGGTGGTCTGAGATGAGTTGCTATAGAAACAAAATGAAAATATTCTTTACAGGAGGGGGCTTAAGAAATTCTTCAGCATTGTGCAAAGTCTCTCGTTGGTAAAAAATTCAAAACAAATTTGTAATTTCTGCCCATAATATGTCAGCAAGAAAAACATTATTTGCTTAAAACTATAACGACGTGAAACTGAATAGAGCTTTATTGATAAAACTGGGTTAATATTCAAAATACATGACACATATTACAAACAGTTATTCTTCTCTATGTTAAAAACAAGTCTGCGTTTCTTATCCTTCAAAGGGACAGGTTGATTATCTATTAGGCCTACAGTTGCAATAATCAATTAAGTTATAAAAATCAAATCAAAAATTGTCAATCGCAAAATTCATAAATCTTTTAAATTTAATAGGATTATATTTCATGGAAAGTATTTATAGTTAAACATAATCCAATAAAGAATTTACATCTTATCTCATTGCTATACCACCTTAATGTATTTATAGTACAATTTTATGAACTAATAAATCATAAAATTTCTAGTACCATCTAAACTTACTAGTTTTTTCAACAGTTAGCAGAACTCTCAACTCGGATCCTGGAGCGCCTAAATAGCCTGGTGCTTGGCAAATATAGACACCACCATCCGCTGGCTGTAACGATCAAAATTTTTACATAATCTAACAATAATGATTTCATACTTAAAATTAAATACTACTTAAATAGAGGGTGATAATTGACAACTCTTGACACAAAAAAACGTGCGAGTTATTTATTTAAAACATAAATCTTACCGTCACACTACTAATTTCTAAACGTCCCTTTCTGTCAGTCGCGCCAGCTTTAAGGGGTTTTCCACCATCTCTAACCCAACGCACAGCAGCACGAATAGGTCCTTCGTCACGACATGAGAATACTACATCACCACCTGGGAAAATATTGGAAATTACTAACAATCCCTTCCAATTATTATGCCCCCGAAGCAGCCTTACAGATGAAACCTCTAAAAAGATATAACATTAATTAAAATGAATTTAATCCCATAGTACATTAGTGTATATAGAATCATATATAGAATCATGGATAGCCATGTAAGTTGTAGCACAGGGAGGGGATATAAATATATACATGAAATATGTCAGCTACGACTCACAGTCATCTAATATACGTATATAAAGTACTTTATCTTTATAATGCAAATAAACAAAATATATGTTTTACGAAAATTACCAACTATGTAAAATTATAGCTTGATTTGACTAGTTTGTTTGGACGTTACTGAACCCCTATAAAATAATAAAGACTCATGATATAATATAATATAAATTAATATAACATAATATAGTATAATATTATATAAATGCTTGTAGTCGTTAGCTGATTGAAATTAATGTAGCCCTATTGGATCCCAAAATGATCTGTATTGCGAATTATATCTAATTCCATCCCAAATTTCATGCTTCTAGAGCACTTGTTCAATTAAGTACTTCAAATGTTTAGAATAAAATATAAAATAGAAGTTACATAAGTGTTAGTACGTTTAAACCTTTTTCATTGCTTTTATTTAACCCACTGATGGATATTACGTATGTAAATACATAAAATATGTACAAAATGCACTCTCAGTTTTTTAGGAAGAATTTTATCAGGGAATGTGTTATAATGTTTCGTTACCCATTCTCAAACCAAATTTAGATTAGTTCCGCCATTTTTCAATTAAACGGGAGATTTTTCACTCATAAAAAGTATTGGATGCCCTTTTGATTGTTTATTAAATGAGTGTATACAACCCGTATAGACTAAAGAAATAGTTAAGATATTTAATATATTTGTGAAAATATTGTTACATATAAGATTAGATTAAGTGTTATGAAACTCAAAATATTAACAAGAAATCATTCCATTTTATAGTTGATCTTATTTTATTCACTCGAATACATAACTTACTGTATATATTGGTTTATCTCAAGTATAACTAGTAATTGTTAGGATTTACCGTCATGGGCATGTAAATGTATATTTACATGCCCATGACGGACAAATAATTAATTAATGAGAGACGAGTTTTCAGGAATTTATGCTTTGTCACAAACGTCGTAACTTACGTCTACGCCACTATTTTATAATCCTCATTATTTCAATCTACACAAAATGCACTTAGAAATAACTAAGTTTAAGTACTTCAGGATATAAAATATAACGTCAACAGTATGCGAGTGAAAGTTACTTCAAGATAGGTGTAGTTGTTTAGAGGATTAATAAGAACAACTAAATTTCTGTTCCGCGGGAATTTCGGGATAAAACTTTGTTACTCAGTGAAAATAGTATTATTATCATATAATTAGTTTTCGAAGTGAAAACTTTTTTTCGCTCGTTGTGATTTGAAAGTCAATGAAACGAAAAAGAGACAGACATATAAATTCATAAGATTTAAACTTGATGCCGAGGACTATTGCGATATTTGCCAAGTTTTTGAGATAAATCCTAAGAATTACAAACTTAATAAAAGTAGAACTGAATTTGAAGGAAATGAACGATGGCCATAGAACCGTTCGGAATTTGACCATTATAAAACTTATCATAGTGAGAGTCCGTTCCTAGTAAAATATGTTTTAACCTTCAAGTGATAAATAAAGTAACGTGTTAAATATATATTAGAAATGTGATGAAAACCTGAAGTTTTAATAAAAACTCATGCCATATGATAGTTGCATTCTTGTTTTCAATACAAGTAGTATTCTTCACGGTATATAATATAAACCCTTAAATAAATATAAATATAAACCCAAGTAATTGTATTTAATATTCAAGTGAAACTATTAAAGTATTAGGTTATATATTAACATTGTTACAAAAACCCAAAAAAGTATAATTAATCATTCCATGTAATAGTTGAATTCCGTTTTTACGAAAATTCAAGCATACCGACTCACCAGTTCGCCCTAAAATGTTGTATTGTCCTGTTCCACCACCATGAAAGAGATATACAAAGGATTTAGTTCCTATTTAATTATGAAACGTAGTTATATATCTTTTTCAAATACTAAAAGATCCACCACCTTGCGAAATGAATATACCTTAGGTAAGAGTTATTTAAAAGTATCGATACCTTCACCTTGGCTGGCTGGCTAAACTATCTTAATTGAAATTTCAGCATACATATTTGGCTCTGTATGCCAAAATTTAGTAAGAAAAATATGGTATTATGCACATTTTTGGTTATCTTATGTAAATTCCAACATAACTACTTATTATATTGAACTTTACTTCAAAATTTTATAAATAAAATCTTGGCGATTTCAAAGTTGTCGATACGTGTACTTATATGTATAATATAATATGTGGCTGCTACGATGTAAGCGGAAGTTATATAAATCATAATTGTTTTTATTGATAGCGTCTAAAATGTTTCGTATTATACGATATTCTATTTCTGTTTGAAAAATAAACAATTGACTAAAAGAGTGGACTCCATAAAACAGATTGTTTTTTTTTTTTTTTTATAAAGCAATGCCATATTATGTCCTGTTACTTTTATTGTTGTATAACTCTCAGTATACCTGATGACATCATTCCGGGACAGATTGAAAGAGTATTAAATTTTTTTGAATTATATTTTCGGAGGACTTTTACTTTATAACTAAAGGTCAGAATTTTGACTGACGGCGTTATAAATTATCTTACAAGAAACACTTTTTGAAATAATTCTCGAAATATTTATTAGGAAGGTCTTCGTATTGGATTGTAGTGTTGAAAAACTTAAAATTATAAGATATTTTTTACTAGACCTGTTTTGTATAAGTCCAATACTCAACTTTTACAGCAAGGCTAGTAAGTTTTGGCAATTGTCCGACATGATATCTGATATATTGGAGGACACGAGAATATTATTTGTATGTATATAATTAGTAATCGAAGTATGTATGTAGAGCTATACTATTTAGTTCCACTCTTCTTTCTTTTAATATTTCTCCAATTAATCTCACCTGTTTTCCATGCCTTTCGTTGGATTGTAGAAATATTCAAATAATTATTATATTACAAAAGTAATTGTGTCATACATAAATAGTTCTTATGTATAAATTATACGATTATTAAGGATTTGATGGTTGAATATTTTTTGTACCAATATTGTTTTCAAATATGCTGTAAACTACATAAAAATCTGGTTTTTTACTAACAATTTAACGAAATTACTTCAAATTAGACTCATAATTACCTTCACTTTACTTAATAATCAATTTCTATAAATTATTGTCAACTCACCGGTTCTAATAGTCTGGTCTTCGGGGTAAGCTTTAAGATTCAATGAGACGGGAGCTGAAAATTATAAAGATATTATTAATATCTACATTTTATGGGATTTTTATTTAACGTGACCGTGAATATTGGAACGTTCCAAATATCAGGATAGAATTAATAAAAAGCTAAAGCTAATTTTAGAGAAGAAAATATGTAATATAAATAAAATGATATTTTAACGCATGAGTCATTAAAAATATAAAACATAAAAACAATAAAATTTCATATTAAAGATGGTCGGCTGTATCAAATTCTAAGAAACATTTTTCTATATATAAATCTAAAAACTTATGAAATAATAAATTCTTAAACAACCCAAATACACAAAATTTGCGTTCCCTGTTAAGCCTAGAGGTTGAGCGGTTTAGAATTCTAAAATGTTTATTTATCTTAAAAAAAATAGCAATTATTTTAATTTTAGTAAGTAAAGTATCATAAAATAGTGCACCCAGTTAAATTTAGGCTTAATGGGATACGCATTATAAGCTTCTTAAGTCAAAAGTATTAAACCAAAAGATATATTACTACATTATAAACCAAAACACAAATTTGAAACACTTTGTATACTTTTACATATTCGCTTTCATACCTGAACCACTGCCAGTTATAATACTTATCAAAAACACAATGGCTTTTGTTAAAAAATGTATAATAAAATTCATTTTAATGTCTATAAAGACAGGAATACAAATTGTGCATAAAAGCAACACTACCAGTTATAAGTAGCGTATCATTGTCTAAGCCGACGTTGCTTTATCCTGAGATTGTATATGACACCTTCATTACGTTTTTTCTATTACAAATAAGACAATAACCTTAAAGCAAATACATTCACAAAAATTTAATAGAACACCTTTGTATCCAAGTCTTATATTAAGTTCTTATCTTAATAAGACAGGGAAGAACTTAATTCAAAGACACCCGTTAAATACCAATACTAACGACACTAATTCGCACGTTTAAGAATAAAGCAACATATCTCACCAGGGTTATTTTAATTTTGCACGAAAATTTAATCAATAAGAAATTTACCACTTTAAACTTCATTTATGTGCGATAGATATATCTTTTTATCCTACTTAGCTTTATTAATTAAGCATGCGAAATGTTTTGACCTTTTTGACATCATTCAAACACCAATGTTAAAATAACACTAAAAGATAGTGCCCAAACATTTACATGTATTTTTTTATCTTAATGGCCACGTAAATAAGCAGAACAGCCGCTGAAATGCTACGAATCCAAAACGCAAACATCAGAAACTCTACATTCGCCTAAAGTGACCGTATGGGCCGATGTTGGCGCGAGGAATTATCGACCCTTATGTTTTTAAAGACGAAAGGGGGTGTGCAGTTACAGTGAATTCAGAGCGTTACGGGGATATGTTAGAAAACTTCCTGGTTACTTGAACTGCAAAACTTTTCTGGCTATAACCAAAGAACATGGTTTCAACAGGACGGAGCAAATTCACACACATCCAATGTGTTTCTGCCACGTCTTCGTAAAATTTTTTCAGGTAAATTGATCTCCCGGAGAGGTGACAAAAATTGGCCTCCACGCAGCCCAGATTTAACCCCTATGTACTTTTTGCTATGGAGTTATTTTAGATCCAAAGTTTACGACAATAAACCGACTTCACTGGCGCATTTAAAAGAAAAAATCCGTGACGAAATAGCAGCCATCCCCTGAGTCGACCTGCAGAGCCGTCATAAGTCATTTTACTGTTCGATTAAATGAGCGCCGAGAACGCGGAGGGGTCTAAATTTAGACGAAGTTATTTTTAAGAAATACATGCCCAAAAAGTGTTTTTTAATAATTAACAAACACTTTTTCTATGTACGCCTTACTATTTTTTTAATCGATCCACTTTAGCTAAAATTTCTTTTGTGACATCCTGTATATTAGGATTAATGGTTGAAAGTGAATGATTATTGCGAGGAGCTCTTTTTCGACTTGACTTGGGAATTTATTATAGAAGTTCCATATGTGTGTTATTTAACGAAGAGAAAACCTCCAAATGAGTTGTCTTCATTCACTACTATCCGACATAAATCAATTTCTAAAATCCTGTGCATAGTTATGGACACACCTTCCCTAAATCCATCACAGTTTATTTGTCGTAATTAACATAAAAAAACTACAAAATTCAATCACTAAGGCCTGTGTCTATTGATAACCAATTTGAAGGTGTTATTCATGTGGAACCCTTAAATCTTTCGAGACGACAAATCAGCCTTAAGTTAGCACGTAGATTTTTACTTGAGCCAAGTTTTAAATGCTTGTTTGGTGCTTCACCCAAAGACAGCACTGCTTCTATATATAAGCTTAATCCAGGCAAGATCATTGTTTGTTAACAGTGTTGAATGGTGCTGTTTGACAAAGATATGTTAAAAATTGTGTCAGTGTTTATAATGATTGTATAATGCCAAAAACTGAAAACGCTTTGTTTAAGCAATTTTCCCAAATAGGCGTTTTTGCAAATAACGATAATTTCTGACTATTCGCATATTTTTTTAATAAAACGAAATTACGTGCCCGATTAACCTGTTTAATCGTCTCGGAAGACTACTTGGCAGGACATATACAAATATTAATATGATTTGGAGTGATCATCTCTTACTGCCAGCTGGACAATTGAACTCGTCACTGCCTCCACGCGGGCAATTAATGTAACCATCGCAACGTTGTTTGATATCGATACAAAGCCCATTTTCGCAACACCATTCGTTTCTTCTGCATCCTAATATTTATGAATTTTTACTATGATTCCTTTTATAATTGTAGTAGTCGCGCAAGAAGCAGAACTTGTCGATTCTCGCTTGTATTATAACATACGATCAAATTATATTAAATTTGTATGAAACATCGTGCATGAAACTAAAAATTGGATAAAAAAATTGCCTATAATCAGACAATCTCTAAATAATAGTAGCGCTTTGCCCGCAGCGAAGTTAATTGTTAGGAATTTCAATATGCAATCGAACATGGCGTTAAAAAAATTAAAGAAGATATTAAATATATGTACACTAGAGAGATTATTAGTGATATACAAACTTTCATCCTCACATTCACACTCCTAGCGGTTAAAATTCCGAAAAGTCCTTCCTTAATGTCATCTACAGTTTCACGATCCCAGCTAAAAAAGGTTGAACTTTTTTTTCATATATCAGTCAGTAAACCATTTATCTGTTTATATTAAGAGGTAGTAAGTGCTCCTGGAACACTCACTCTTTATGATATCACTAAATCTTGCCGATTGACGTAGAATTTAGTATTTACACTTGTTTTGTATTTTTATTCGTCTCAATTATATAAATTCCTTTTCATATTCATTTCAAAAGTCAAAATCGGTCATGGTTTCAGATACATTTTTGTGGAGCCTGCATAACATTAGCAACATAGAAAGACTTTTCTTGATCCACCTATACATTGTATGTAATAAAAATAGATAACAAATATTATTTATCAAGCAAATTATATTAGTTTGTTACCTTCATCACTGGGCCTCCAAGTTGTGGTGAAAATTGGTCGTTGAGTTGTAACAGGGGGAGCAGGGTAGGACGGATAAGCCGTTGTTATTACAGGACGGGATTCTATGGGGCAGTCGCGTTCATCTGAACCGTCCGTACAGTCTTGGATACCATTACAGTATGCATAGACGGAAATGCATTGTCCAGAGATACATTGCCAGGAACCCTCATCACATGCTATAAAAAAATTAACGCAATTAGTTTTGGTAAATACTCTTAAGTATTATGTAAATGCACTGTGCGTCCAAATTCAATATAGAAAAGTAAACCACCTCCTAACTATTTACTGGCACAAACTTAAAACAAACATAATGTAGTAAACATAGATACACAATTTAATTATTTAAGAAGAATAAACGCTACTTTCATCTAATAGATTTTAATTTCCTGGAGTCATCATGTCTCGCGACATATTTTTTTTAAACACTTATTTTTAGAGAGATTGAGACAAATCTTAATGACAATCTCAGGTATAAATAACATTACCTATTACTATTTTGGACTTACATAGTTGTTCTTAATAAAAAAAAAACCAATTTAAATAATTATTAAGCTTACATCTTAAGTATATGTTACATTTCAATACAATTACCTTTTTGTTTTTTAAACATAATATTTAATTTTATGAAATTAATGTCTTAATATTAACATAACATGCAGAAGCTCAACGAAGGATATTATGCCATTGTAAAGCGTTATAACAATGCTTTAGTAAAATTATAAAAGCAGATAGAGATTGGAAGTTAAATTAGCATGCAGAAAGAGATAAAAAGGTAAGTGGAAATATATAGTAAAGCTTAAAAAATATTTGTATAGCCAGTCGGGATTGCTTCTTAGCTACGCGTAAGGATGCCATAAATTCTGCTATTGCATTGACAAAATTGTTTGGTATGAGTACGCATTCAGCATTCCATAATTAAAGGGAGGGGTTTAGAATACGCAGTGGTACCAGAGTTGTAACAGTTTTGCTCGTCAGAGAAGTCCGAACAGTCATAGATATTGTCACATCGCCTTAAGTGCGGGATGCAGCGACCGTCGTAACAGGTAAATTCGGACTCGTGGCACGGAGTCGGCTCTATCATCTGCATTCGGGATGGCCTCCTTGCCATGAACCATGCTGTATATCAGCTTTATTTAATTTTCCGGTGACAATATCAATCATAAATAAGTTTATGTTGGAAATAACTTTGCGTTAATGCGATTTATTTTAGAACGACTTACGACCAAACCAACAATGCACAATTGGTATAACCTATGGGAATTAGTGATTTGTTTTGAGTAACCAAAAGCTACCTATTACTTCTTCAAAATTGAAACGGATATCCGTTAAAATAAACTAAATCTCACACATTTGAATAGTCTACGAATTTATCATGATAGTTAGAAAGACTGATAAGATTATTCGCTTCCTTAAAAGGTTGTGAGATTAGAAAGATAAAAGTAACATGTGCAATAGATTAGGTGCTGTGTGTTGGTGCAAATAACAGTAAGAAGGAATGCCTATAATTTATAATATCAAATATATAAATGTGAGTCAGGTGCCTTAATTATTTTCTCAATAAGCATTGTTAGTGCATATTGCTGTGTTAGAATAATTTTAATGTGTTATGAAAGCATAATATTGGTTATTGTGTAATATTAAACCTGCAGTAAGGTTCTTCTTTAATTAGTAAATTCCACGTCGCCAAATATTTAATTAAATAGCCCTAATATATATCGTAATTATGATTATGTTGTGGTTCTATTTCCCATTTTATTGTTTATTAAATATCCTTAAGATGTCAGTGTAGGTTTTATTATATTCATCAAATTACAAATTTATGTATGACAGTAAGCGGGTTGTTTATTTTTTCAAGTAGATAGATTGTTTACACCAAATTTTACCTTGGTTAAGGTAAAGTAGGGTACTTAGCCTGGTAAGTTGATTAACGATCTTTTAAACAATTATTATATCGATTTATTTATAAGCCCTAAACATTGAAAAGATACATTATTTGGCGATGTGTCATTATAAAATTTAGGCGCCGGATAACGTGATCTATTTATGCCAATTAATGTAAAAAAGTTTATACTTACGACAATTTTCTTCATCAGAGTTGTCATTACAATCTTGATGCTTATCGCAGTAGAATTCACTATCAATACAAGTTCCGTCTCGGCAGAGATACTGATTTTCGCCGCAACCATCTAAGGACAAGGTATCTTCTTACTTGACGTACTTAAAATTTAAGATCGAATCCCGCACGGACGTGATTGCGTCAATTGCCCCGAGAGTCGAATGACTCTAAAGAGGTTCTTTGTACTTAACTAAAATCTTTATATTTGCTAATTGTTAAACTATACATTATGTTATATTTTGTTTATTAAATTAAGACTCTGGTGTAGCGTCATGTTGCGCTTAACATTGAGATAGTGAAAAAAGTCCGTCTTGTATTCACAGGCTCATATCTTAAAATTACAATTTACCTCGAGGGTTTTCATTGTAATTCACACCACTTATATAATCTAATATTCCCTAATAAACACTAACAGTGAATAAAATACCTCAAAAAAAAAACAACGACTTCAACGCGACACACGCACCGTATCTAATTATTATCTGGTTTTATCTCTACTCATATTGTGGAGAAGCGAAATAGGTAATACGCATTATGACTTAAAAAGAAAGAGATGTTTATATTGCCAATTGCAAGAGTCGAGACAGTACTATGGTATCATGTCAAGCAGTAGTTGACACAAAGAATTGAACGTTAATGTTTTTAGTGGAAATTTTATTGGTTCATGTTTTATTTATAAGGTGGTATATTTAAACTGTTTGTTACTTAAATAAAATAATTTTAAAATAAAAAATACAATTTTTATTTACACTCATCTGATATGTAAATAGTAAGTAGTAATTTTTACTAAAGTGTGACCAAGTGAAGTATAGAATAAACAAAAACTTATACATATATACATAGCATCACGTCTCATTCGAATAGGGGTAGGCAGGGACAACATCCTTCCACTTGCCACGATCCTTGCATATCTCCTACGCTTCTTTCATTCTCATTAAACCTTTCATACAAGTTCGACGGTTTAAAGTACTCTTGACTTGGCCCGTAATTAAAATGTCCTGGATTTGATCCAGGAACATTCGCCTTGATCTTCCCCTTCCAACTTTCGCATTTACTCTTGACTCATAAAGCCTTTTTGTCAGTCTCCTTTCATTCATTCTCTCTACATGCCTAAACCATCTAAGCATACCTTTCTCAATTTTAGTCACATCTTCTTTGATACCACAACGTTCTCTTATCACACCATTTACTTTGTCACTCATTTACTTACTCTGTCACTCAGTTTTAATCCACACATACTTCTCAACGCTCTCATCTCTACCGCATTTATTTTACTTTTGTGATTCTTCTGCCATACCCAACTTTCACTACCATACATAGGTGTTGGCACCAAAACTCCTGCATGCACAGCCGGTCTGGCCCTTTGAGACACTCTCTGGCTATTCTTAAACGCGCGCAGGGCACCATTTACCATATTCCTTCGATTTACTCTGCTTTCTATATCATAACTTATACATACTATATATATATTTATATATATATTTATATATATATATATATATATATATATATATATATATATATAAAAGAGATATGTAGGTATCTATTGACTCATCACGATATCTCTGGAACCATAAGGCGTAGAGATTTGAAATTTGGTAGTAATATTCCTTTTGTCGAGTAGAGGTCAACTAAGAACGGATTTTGCAAAATTTCACCCGCAAAGAGTGTTAATTTCAATTTTCACTTTAAAAAAAAACCAAAGTTTACATTTAAAATCTATATCTTTTATGGTATGTAAAACTTGGTCAGAAATTTTTTGGATACTATCAAAAAAAATTTTAGGAAGCTCCACCCAAAAAGGGCAGTATGGGTATGTTTCTTATTTGTAAAACCAATTTGCCTAAATTGGATGAAGACTTAAGATGAAGACGCGACCAAAACAACATTCCACGCAGACGAAGTCGCGGGTTCAGCTAATATATATATAATTTAATAAAACATATAGATTCTTACTTGGTTCCGGAACCATTGTTACGTTACATGCCATCTCATCGCTAGAGTCTTCACATTCAGGTATCCCATTGCAACGCTGAGCTGCATTTATACATTCACCATCTTGACATCTATAAATAAACAAATAGTACGTAAAATCCCACCGTCGCCATTTATAACGGAGCACCGCGGCGACGTGATAATCTAGATTAGTAAAAAATGCTTTGCAATCGCAGTTCGCTGTAACAAAATCGTATAGTTCGCATAGTCTTATTTAAAATATGCTTCTAATCAATTGATGGCAATCGCTACGCAGCTGAAAGAGAGTCAAATTCTTTACACTAAGCCGCGCATGAAAAACAAAATAACACATAGAATAGGCCATTTAACATTTTATTTGAGTCGGTACGGTTTTGAAAATTAGTGGAGTAAAGTTTGACTCTCCTTAATAATTATTGTTTTCCATAAAGCCAGACTAGAAAGTAATCGCATAGCACCTACCGTTAAATAAAGTGATACCAGTATAAATGATGTAGAGGTTTACCTGAAGTCGTTAGGTCCATCACAATCGTCGCAGTTGATTTCGTCTGATCCATCACGACAGTCGCTGCGCTTATCGCAAATCTTGCTGTCTTCTAGGCATCTTCCATCGCAAAAATGATTGCAATCTTTAACAAGAAATTATCTGTCTGATACGAAATAATAACAATTTTATTACTAATCTGATCACGAAGATGGCGTAAAAACGGAGCAAGTGTAATAATGGAGAAACTTAAAATAAACACACACATATCTTTTAGTTGTGTTTAATGCGGATTTGAACTAGAATGAGAACCAGTATCAAGCACAAAATACTCTCATTTTAAAACAAAATAACCAAATACAATTAATTTGTGGTATCTATGGTGCATTTGAATTATTAGATCCGGAATTCAATTATTATGATAAAAAAAATATTATCCAATTTAAATAAGTTTGTGAAAAAATTGTAACAAAATCATATCAACATACTTGAAATTTTTTTATGTATGCTAAACTAATAACATAACTAGAATATTTTACAAAATCGTTTAATATTTTAGATTTACACAGCAAGTCATGATACTAAATGAAGGAATTAATTCGCAAAGCTATTATGAAATATTCATCGTCTTACAAAATAATGTTGAAAAGTTAAAAAATAGTCGCATATGCTACAGTTTTTTTAAACATTTCATTATAATTCAGATAAAGAGAGAGACACTTGAAATTATTATTTAAAATATGTATTGCATTGATAAAATTTTCAAATAGACTAAATGCTTAATGATATAAAACACAGAAAAGTGACGGTTGTTCCACAAACATTTAAGCAAGCATCGATCTCATACATGTTAATTTCCAATATATACCATTAAATTATTTTGACTCTTTTTTAAATATCTACAGTTTTGGGACGTCACCTAATGTTACAGTTTCATATGCTGACGCGCCAATTTGGTAATGTATTTGTTATTATTTACCTCTTTTTGACTTCCGCAACATCTTTAACTATAGTTAAGCTTGTTTTAATTTTTGTGGAGTATAAAGTATTTAATTTGCATTGAAGGAATCACTATATTAGTTTATTTACCAATGCAGCCGTCCTCGTCTTCCCCTGCATCACATTCCTGTCTGCCGTCACATCTTGTAGCGCAAGGCACTCTGGAACCAGCATCGCAAGTGAAGCTATCAGGGCCACAACGTGTAGTATCTGAAATACGATAAAAGTAAACTTAAATTAGATTTGATATACTATATAATGATAATAGAAGTCTATGACCATAGAGTGTACTTCTTTAAGATGAGTGCTGTTCTTTATTCCTGTATTAGTTGCAAATTACTTTTCTTGAGTCAAACAGATACTACTTACCGAGTTACAACTATAACATTGTAGACTTATTATCACTAACCAGTAGGTAAAATCAAAGCGCTAAACAATAAAAAACAAATCTGTGTATATACAAGTTTTTCAGTGTAGGTTACAGTTAAACTTAAGAAATGTAATCGGTATATTGGAGAAAAATCCCATTACACTTACTTTTGCATAAAAAGCTACATAAACCAAGCATGCGCATACATAATATAAGTATTATAGCTATAGTATAGATTGTTGTTTTACGCTAAAAACAACTTACAGTTTACGCTTAGGGAACATCTATAAAATTGCAACGAAGAAACTATATTTTCATTTCCCATTAAACTTACCGCAGTCACGTTCGTCTTCACCAAATGGTTGACAATCGGTCTGACCGTTACACCGCTTCGAGAAATTAATACAAGATCCATCGAGACACTTAAACTGGCCTCTTTTACAGGGGCAATGTATTTCATCTGAACCATCCATGCATTCTTTTGTCCCGTTGCATCGCGCTTCAGCCGGAATGCAATGTCCACTCGAACACTTATATTCATAAGCCATGCAAATTGGGCCTGCCATAATAGAATTTACATACCATAACCGCAATATGTTAGGTAAAAAAAAGCTGGTTTTATAAATAAAATGTAGTAATTGGATGTTTCTTTTTATTGGCATACGTATAGTGTTCGACCCTTGATATCTACTTGTGGGTATACGGTGCAGGAATAGGTTATGGCATTTCTATATAAAATTAATAAGGTGTTAGTTGAACAAAAAATGTTAGACTTTATATGAGTCATAATGCACTTGCAATATGTATTATATTATATAAAAAATAGTCTGTCAAATTTAAGGCTTAATATTTTTACATACATGTAATCATTTACACTACCATAAGATATAACTTATAACATTGTTGTGTGTATATTATTTTGGAGGTTTTATTTGCGGAACAGAGAAACGAATTGGAAACAGTAATTTTACTTAAGTTTTAAATGCTACACCCATCATGATTTATGCTTGTTTGTGGCTCATAAAAAATAAAGAATACCGGTGTATACTAATATGCACCTGCAATTTCGTAAAAGTCTACTACTCTAAGGTTACTTAGTGACACTGAGATATGATTGCAATGATAATAATGTTATTATAAGTGAAAATTTGAATCTAAATCTCATTACATGTGTTATATAATTGATGTCAAAATATCCACATACCTTTTAGAACTTAGATGTGGGTCATACATTTATCAATTATACAGCGAAAAACTTTAATATAAAAGGAGACGGTCCAAAAATTATTTCAGTATATGTTGAAGAAGTCATTATTTGAACACAGAGTATATTATTGTACAAAATTATAATTAAATATATTATATAATACTCTAGGGGAAAGTTGAACTTGATAATAACGTAAAGAAATAAAAAACAAATATGAAAAATGTATTTACATTTAATAAAGCTTACTACTCATGATGCTTATAAATTTATGATGATAATTCGCATCTTATTAATTTTTATTTCGGTTATATATTTAGCTCTCTTTAAGTGTAAAGATCGCTAAGTAACAAATTAAATTTCAAACAGCTACCTCTTTCTACTATTTTTAAATTTTTCTACTCATGAGGACTTTACTGGATGGAAAATGGACCGTTGTCCTTTATATATTCTCGCTGTGTAAATGACAAAATGTGGGAGTTGATACAATTTTAAAATGATAGTTACATTAAAATCGTCTATGCATAAATAATCGTGCAAGCATGTAGAACATTTGATTTATATATTTTTAACCATGCTTTGTACGTGAGGTAGGCAGGCTTTTATGTAACCATCACCGATTTTATAATCATAAATCTATCGTCTACAAAAGAGTGAGAGACGTATGGATATGGGAATGAAATATTGAGCAAACCGTAATTGCAAACTCGTTCATCAGAACCATCTTGGCAATCATGCGTTCTATCACATTTTTTGGATGCAGGAATGCAGTAACCATTGTCACACCTGAAGTCGCCATCACCACATGCTGACCGGCAAAAAAATTACTACATTCTCAACTGCTTTTACTAAGTATTAAACGGAAGTAAGACATAGAAGTGTAGTTTTACAAGAGCATAAGTGGACTGAGACAAAAGAAGCAAATATGCCTAGAAGATATCGAAATAAAAGAAATGTAAGAGGAAGTAGAGAAATAATTGAAAGAAAGAAAAACAAGGGGCCTTTATGATGATCGTAAACTTACGACAATTTTGTTCATCAGAATAATCCTCTGGGCCGCAATCGTAACGGCGATTGCATCTCTGACTATCGGGTATTAACCTTCCGTTTCGGCATTTAAAGTATTCATTTGCTGGAAATACATGCAAAGCCCATGATTAACCTCTTCAAATAAATTATTCACGATAATCTTCAATCACAATGAAATGTAATAATTATATAGTCTGATCGTATATAAATAATTCATAACCCTTACCGATGCAATTTCTTTCGTCGGATCGGTCAGTGGGACAATCGACGCGGCCATTACAACGCTTACTGCGTTTTATACAATTACCATGATCGCATTGCCACTGATCTGAGCTGCATGCTTTTGAATAATATTAAAGAGTGTTAGTAGGCGTTAACTTTTTTCATAGGACTATTGTCATTTCTATTCATACAAGTGTACTTACGACAATCTAACTCGTCACTACCATCCCGTACACAATCTCTGAAGCCGTCGCATCGTAAAAGTATAGAAATGCAGGAACCATCCTTACATTGAAATTTACCACTATCTTTACAAACGTGATCGCCAGACCAATAAAGCATTCGTGATACTTACCGTTCCAATAAATAAGAAAGCATGCGAAAATGAGAAAGTTTTTAATGAATTGGGTTTAAAAAACTCACTGTAATTTCTTTAGCGTAAAAAATATTTTATAAAACATAATCCGTAATAACGACTTCCTTAAATCAAATAGTAGAGTATCTAAATCTAAAGTGTAAAGCTACATCGAAATGTTGCTGCAGATGAATATACCTGACATATCCTTCTTATGTCAATATCCAATGTAGAAAACCAAAATTATGTTTTGAAAACCTTGTTTAAAAATAATCGTTTGCTTCAGAATACTTTAACAAAAGCCTGTTATTTCTTCATTTCACACTTACCACATCCAAGTTCGTCTGATCCATCCCTGCAGTGGTTCACACGGTCGCACCGTTTTCTATTCTCTATGCAGGATCCATCGTCTAAACACCTGAATTCATCTGGTCTGCATTCTGTTAATATACAAAATAAAATTACCAGTAGTGTATAACAACAATCCAAAGAAAATATGAATTCGTCTGTGTACATCTTTTATGTAATTACTTTAAATAAAAGTGTAAAAATATATATTTAGTGGTTCAAGTTTAATACTCTACCTTCATAATTATGAAAGTCGCATAAAAATAGGTTTATATAAAAATGCAATCTGCTAACCTTTTGAGATATTTTAAAAAGCTAATAAGATGACTGAGTTCAAATATTGATTGTTATATCAACATAGGCTTAATATTTTCTTTGAAGAGAGATACTCTGAACTGATTTGTTGCAACCTAAGTGATTGCGTCTGTAAGACATTGTTATGCTGAGAATGTTTAAAAAACGTCGGATACCCACCACACGCTTGTTCATCCTCTGCATCAGGACAGTCAACGACACGGTCACAACGACGAGCAGCTTCGATGCATTTCCCATTGTTGCAACGGTAGTCGTCAACGCCACACGATTCTGTTGACAAAAGAACAAATTTCACTAATAGTAAAATAAGAAATGGATAGCCATTCGCTCAAGCAATGAAAGTCACAGGAAAAAAATCTTGGGAGACCCATAATTTCTACAGTTATCGAATATAAAATTTATTAAAAACCCAGCTGACTTTAGTTTTATCTGTGTTCTATCGATACGATCCGCTGATATATTTTATTACACAGTTTCCATTATGTTTGCTGGAACATGAGAGACATAAGTAACACTATCTAGTAATTTAGTAAAGCCCATTTCATAACAACAAAAGAAGTGTTGAAAAACATATTAAACCCAGTTGTATATTTCAAATTTAATGCCATAAATATTTTCTATATGAAAATTTACATTATAGTTATTATTCATAGCAACATCTCTTTGGCGTTATTTAGGATGAAGAAAGATATATATAAGAGATATCGAGGCATCTATTGATTCATCACGATATCTCTGCAACCATAAGGCGTAGAGACTTGAAATTTGGTAGGAATATTCCTTTTGCTTAAATTAATGAAAATGCTACCCAAAAAACATTCCACGCAGACGAATTCGCGGATTCCGCTAGTATAGTGTAAGAAACAACGCGTTGTAAATTAGGATAAAATGACGTTATATGTGTGTTTGACAAGGACGAAATTTGGTTTGTGAAAAATACCTTTATTAATATGTAAATCAAAAAACCAGTAGGCTTTAAAAAGCTACGTGGGATAAAGTTGTAAAACGTGAAATTATAAAGCAAGGATAATTATAAAATTTATTGATGAATTAATTTTTATATATTCTTGACCACCTTAAACATATATATATTTACTTTTTATAGTATCTACTTGCTACTAATTCGAATATATTTTTTCTTTGAAGCGGCATATAACGTTTTACTGTTTATAAAATTTCCCCCTCTAAGGGAACTTTAACTCCATCTATCACAACTTTTGTCGTCTGAAATGTTACGATTTTTATACAGATGGCGCAAGTGTGTATTGAGACTATAATATCATATTATCAGTTGATATCATGTGCAACTTAGCGAAGTGACATGCTTATTATACAAACAGCAACAATTTGCCAAAAGCAATATTTACTTTGCTAATTGCTACTCGGCACTTAGATGAAACATGAATTGCTAAACCAAATAATTGCGAATTAGACTTGGAAAGTTTATAATTCATAAAAATCTAGTTTATCATTTTTAATTGAAGCATAATTAAATAAAGAGATAAAATATGATAGCTAAATGAAATCCAATCAATTAAAAATATTAATATTTTGTACGCTTGTGCGGCTAAGCTCTTCCTAAACGACTGAATCAATTTTGATGATTTTTTATGTTTGTATGTCTTTTTCTGGATTCTTGAATGCATCAAATTGACAATTCGTTGAATAAATAGTTACCGCGTACATACCGCCTGCAATTAGTTTATATATATAAATTCTTCTGCCCGTGTTTATTAGACTGAACTCCTAAATGTCTGGACTAATTTTGGTATGCTACTTAGCAATACCAATCATTTTACACATCTGTATGTATGCGTAACATTATGTGATTGAACTAAATAGATAAAAAAAGCTTGGAGCACGGAAGAAAGTCTACGCGTAATATAGTCGCGATTTATTTCAAGCCCATGCCGGTTTCTGTTTTGGTGATTTGAGTTATAATTAAATATTATTTGTTTGTATATTATTATTGCTTAAGACTTAAGAATAAAAAACTTTTACTTGGATAGATAAATAGAATCTTAACCTCACCTATGTAGGATAATATCCAATTCCAAAAAGTGACATTCGATTCAATTTATTATCGACAAACACATGAGCTATCATCAACGTTGAAAGCGGTCACGTAGCAGTCATACAAACATATTTGCATAAATCGACGATAAAATGTAAGAAAAACGCGACATTACACAGAGATTTTCCTGCCATTTTTCCCCCGCATAAATATTTTCAGAAACACCTTTACATAGTTAACATTCCGTGAGCGAAGACAGGCCTACGTGCTAAACTTAACATTGTATACTAAATAGGGCCCAACTTCGAGACAGCTTAAGATACTTGTGAAAGCTTACGTATTTTACTAACTTCAACATAATATATGTAGACCTAGTGGTTAAAATCAGGAATTCTTGTTTAAAAGACGCGCAATCGAATCTTAGCTAAAACAGGAACATAACTTTATACTGTGACCTTACCTTACAAAGTTATGTCCTGAATTGATATTCACGGTTAATGTCCAGCTCTGTCTAGGTTCAAGTAACAGTTCGGGTTAATAAAAATTATTGCAGTTTTTAAGGAAATTTAACACTACTCTACCACCCTCTCTTCTGTAATTCTCTGAGAAAGCAACTGTCTATGTCTAACTAGTACATATTCATGAACAATAGGTTGTTGTATGAAGATAACAATATATATGTCAAAGAAATGTATGTTACTATCAAAGATTTTAGTACTATGACATCTTAGGTGAGGTATTCAAAGGTAATTTTATTTACGCTCAATGACGCAATCTCTAAACAATTTAGGTCATAACAACCTAGACTGGTTAGGAATGCATTTTAATGTTACTTACAGTTGTTTATATAATATAATTAAATGTCACTTGGCATATTTACCTGGTAGCATGGAAATACGTATCGCTTAAAATCCACCCAATAGAATAAAATCCATCAAAAGATCACGCAGTATCTGAGAAGTTACGTAAATTACGGTCTATTGTCCCAGAGCTGGTCACAGAATTTGTAGCTAAAAAATGTTGATTGAAAGTCTACAGATAGAGTCCAGAACAACTAAAAATATGTTCATATATCCCGCATGATGTATCGTATCTCAAAAAAATAAATAATCTTTATAAAATGCGAACTTCGAATTTCCCCGTGCCACAGCAGCAAACGTTATCGATTAGATCAATTTCGCTGTTTCTTTTATCTTGTATTTGTTATAGGCAGTAGAAGGTTCTTATAGAAAAATAAATTAAGAAAGTTGCGTAAATCATCAGATATTTTAAGAAAACTTTGAATAATATTATTATTATTATTTGGAGTTATGGCTTTTTCCTGTGCCAGACTGGCACAATTTACTTCGCCAGTGTTGCATAAAAGTAGAAGACCCACATAAAGTAATTCACCCAAAGCAAAATATTTCAAAACACCAACATTGATATTAATTCTTGTAATATTTTATATGCAATTCTTTAAAAATATAGGTACACGAAATTAACAAATGTCATAAAAAAATAAACAATTATATTATTTCTCATGTAATCTTATGGCGTTTGACACAATTGTCAGCGGTAGACAGAATTCTCGCTGCACATAAATATTTAACATATTACATGTAGTGCTAAATATATGTCGATAAATAAATCGCATAGGCAGCCGTTAAGTGTTTGTGGCATGTCGCCTGTTCCCGTTTCGGAATACTCATATAATAACCAGGAAATAAAACGAGGAATGTTATGATTACATTAGAATAAAAACTCTGTTTTTGAATAATTATTTTGTTTATTAATTATACCGATTATGTGGCGTCAGTTAACTATCTATATTATTTATATAAATATAAGAGATATCCAGGTTTTTATTAAATCATCACGATATCTCTGGACCTATAAGGCCTAGAACCTTGAAATTTGGTAAGAATATTCCTTTTGCCAAATAGAGGTCTGCTAAGAACGGATTATACAAAATTCCACCCGTAAGGGGGGTTGCGAGGGTGTTAACTATTGACTCATCACGATATCTCTGGAACCGTAAGGCGTAGAGGTTTGAAATTTGGTCGGAATATTCCTTTTGCCGAGTAGAGGTCATGTTTCCTATTTCTAAAACTATTTGCTTAAATTAATGAAATTGCTACCAAAATACATTCCACGCAGACGAAGTCGAGGGTTCAGCCAGCTGTTATCATTGTTATATATATATAAATGATTTACGTCTAATTTTACAGACATAAAATCACGTAATAATCATTTACATATTTTTGCTAAATTACAGATAATAAAAACAGTTTTTGAAATATAGACATAGCTGTAACAGCCAAATGTATAAATTTGGTTTATCAAGGTTAGGCGAGCTTCAGGAAGAGCATAACATTGCTTGTAAAAGATATATTGAAATGGAGGTGGCATTTTGAAATCCTCAATTTTACCAGATTTTTATTACAATAATTGAGAAAATACACAATATATTCCTGAGAATCTTACACTTTAGGAAAAGTTATTCTGGCAATAAAACTATCAATAATCAGGTAAAACTTTTAGAAATAAGAAGAAAAATCAGAGTTAGTTGACGCTTAATTCTTCTTAAGCAGTATTTATTTGAAATGTCCCAGGAATACCAGTGTAAGAGAGTGCAGAACCTGCACTTTTGACCAAAAATATATTATTATCGTGCATGTCTAATTTACAATAAAAAAAATTATTATGTTGATATTATGCACGCTAAAATGGCTATATTTAAGGGTGGTCTATATCAATGGTTAGTATAAAATTATTTTGTTCTTTGAATTCTCTTTTATATACATTTTATTATACATAAAATAACTCTAATATACTCGTCTAATATTTTATAGCCATGTGTGTGTCTTAGTAACAAATGATGCAGTACATTCCTTGACTAACCTAATCTCTACTAACTTAGATAAAGGGAAAAAATGTATTTCAATCTTTCTGGATCTGGCTAAAGCGTTTGATACCGTTTCAATACCTATATTACTTAATAAATTAGAAGGTATTGGGATAAGAAATAATCAACTAAATCTTTTGAAAGACTATTTATCAGACCGATACCAATGTGTTAAAATTAATAGACATAGAAGCTCAAACTTGTTGGTTACGCATGGTGTTCCGCAAGGTAGTGTTTTGGGACCTACCCTCTTTCTAATTTACATTGATCACCTTACACGTCTCCCTTTAGTAAAAGGTAAGATTATCTCTTATGCAGATGATACAGTTCTGACTTTCATTGCAGATACTTGGTCTGAAGCATTCGAAGCAGCTCAAATTGGTTTTAATACTGTCACCAAGTGGTTAAGTAAGAATCTTCTCTCTCTTAATGTGGATAAAACCAAATATATTGCTTTTTCAATAAGACAAACAAAGAATTTAAACTTTAATCATCACCTTACTTCACATTCATGTAATCAAACAGTTAACATTGTTTGTGGCTGCCCTGTATTAGAACGAGTAGATAATGTAAAATATTTGGGTGTAATTTTAGACTATAACTTAAACTATAAAAAACATATTAATATTTTGAGCACGAGATTAAATAAAATGATATATATGTTTAAAAATTTAAGACATGTTGTTGAATATGAAATTTTAAAACGGATATACCAAGCGATCTGTCAGCCCTTAATTACCTACTGCATTTCATCATGGGGCGGGGTCCCAAAAACTACATTAAAAAAGATAGAAGTATCACAACGGACTATTTTAAAATTAATTAATTTTCGACCATTTCTATATCCAACCAATTTGCTATACAAACAATGTAACTTACTTACAATAAGACAATTATTTATACTTTACACATTATCCAAACAACATAGTGAATTGGTCTATAATAAAACAATTTTAGAAAAACGTAACATCCATTTTGTAATTAAGAGAACAGAAAATTTAACCACTACCTTTATAAATAAATTTTATTGTTTCCTCGGGCCTTACTTATATAATAAAATAAATAAAGAAATACAAATTTATCCACTAAATAAAACAATTTTCAAAAAAGTAGTCGTTTCCTACCTCCAAAAGCTAAGCTATGATGAAACTGAAAGTCTTCTTAAAGTAACAACATAAGTTATACCACCATTTTTAATCTATAAATATATTATACCTGAAAAATACCACATATATATAGTAATATTTATCTTTTTTTTTTTTAATGCAATAGTAAATTTTACTTGAAACACAACATATGTATAATAAGGGCTACTTTTAACAACACATCATAGAGAGTCGGCACTGGCAGCTGTAACACAGGTTTCACCTAGTTCAGCTACAGAACGAATGTTAAATGGATACACCAAACTAATTTTAAGAAAACAATTTTGTAACAAAATATTGTATTTTTGGTAAATAAATAAATTATTATTATTATTATTATTATTAGTAAGTGGAAACTTAACTGATTTTTATATATATTGTTGTAATGTAGTTTTTAAGGCATGTAATAAAGGTTTCATTTTCAAATAGATAAATAAATAAATGTGTACATATTATGTATACATCCTTTATATAACATTGGTAATTTTGCAAAAAAAGGGATCCACATTGACCATTTTTCGACTGAGCTCTCAGTTTGCAAAATAAGTACCAAAGAGTGATTTTGTTTAAAGTATCCCCTCTACCAGTGAAGTCATCGTGTTTGAAAATATAAAAGAAGTATATAATAGTAGTTCGTATAAGTTATTTCGTACAAACATATTAAATATCATGTAATTGTATAATAGTAATGATAGACAACTGATTTTTTTTAAGTATAAAAAAGTTGTTTGTTTGTTTTATAGTAATAATCTTTTATTTCGGACTATTTTGTCCATATAGTGTTAGTAACAATTATCTTTCATAGTTTGTATTAACAATATATAACAATTCATACAAATAAAAATTTATATACTCATGGTATATGTTTTCCATTTAAAAGTAGGTGATAAATAAGTTTTGATTTGTGAAAATATTGACGGTGTTACCCGCGTAATTTTAAATCCCATGGGAATATGATGAAACCTATTCTTATCAATTAGGAGAAATAGCACGGGGAAGTGGTCATTTTTTTCTCATTTACCAGATTACGCGGGAACTCCTCTCTTGAAAAAATCGTAAAAGATTGGTATTTTGCTATTCGGGACTTAGATAAATCCAACGAATCATTGAAATCTGTTTAGCCATTTTTGCATTATAGATCATGCATTTAACTTTGTTATGTAAGTGATGTATCCAACTTCATAGAAATTGATTAAAATATACGCTGTCATATACCGCGTCTATAAAATCACTACATCATATGTCAAGATCCACTAACGTAATGGGTCCCAAACAAGGTAGAATCGACAAATAAATTAAACTGTGTTATAAGTAGTCGACCTGCACCAGGCACAGGGTTTCCCTTATTACCAAATTGTCCCCGAGGTTTTACGTGGGCCACTTTTAGGGTTAGGTAGGCATTTTTTTGTCGTCAATATTATTTCTTACTAATATTTAATACTAGCAATCAACCCCAATTTTTAGAAAGCTCTCTATATTGGAGAGTAGAAAATTTTACAAGGAATAATATTGATGAGGCATTGTTTACGCAAATTTTTAACATGTTAGTTACATAAAAAGGACATTCTAGCAGAACGAAATACCAATGTTTTCTTAATTAATAATAATCACTTCAACTTTTTTCCATTACTACAATAAATAAAGCGCTGTTACAAAAATCCTTCTGAGAACAACGCAACAACACCAGGCATATTAGTAAAATCTTTTGAATATAAAATATGATTTTGGTAATGACTGTAAAACTTGTTGAGAATTATACTGGAATATATCACAATTGATTTGATTTCTGTGTTCCTATATAAAATATCATGTGGTAGAAATAGTATTAGGTACAGATAATGTTAGATATTCTAGCAACAGATTTCCTTATTCCTGATTTGGCCATATGAAAAACTTTGAGCAAAGCTGCTTCTATTATCCACCTAACAACTTTTAACTTTCTTTATAAGTTCAAAAAGGACGCATTAAAATAATGTAAAACCCTATTACATACTTTTTTTGTAATATCTAGTTCTATCTTAGAAAAAAAATTGACCACATAAATAACTATATAATTAACCTACGGAATCCTTTATTTTAAAATGACATCAACCCAATAAGCTTTAGTACATTTAGGTATATTAGTCGTCCGACAACTTAAAATTGATTACTTCAAATATTTTGACATAGAAAGTCGGGAATTTTATTAATCTGGTATTTTGTGTCGCAGTGGTTGTTTTATAAACTCCACATGATATGTGTAATTAAATAAAATATATAGCTGTGTGTATTAGTATTCGTTATATGTATATCTATAATAATGAGAAATATTAGTATATGCTAATATATATTATCTTATTGTATGTATAAATATAGTGTAAATGTTATGGTATTCTTATACTGTTTGTGCATTTATGTTTGTTTATTATTGTAGATTCAAAGGTTGTCTGTAGGTGATCGCTCCAAGCAATAAGGCCGCCTTTGTATTTATCTATTTTTAGATTTTATATGGTATATAATAGGTAAAAAGTAAACATATCTATGACTATATACGCGCAACTCCGTCTAAGTACATTTAAATAACTTCTTGATGGTAATGTTAACTTAACGATCTCCGAGTTTAAAAAAAATCGCTTTTCTTCTTATCATTGAAAATAAAAATGTTCCTATGCCTCTAATTAGATAATACACACAGTATAGAAAATTTCATCATCGACGAAGTAGTTTTGGAGGCCATTGGCGACAAACATTGTTACATGAAATTTTTATATACAATATACAGATTTATATGTATAGGTTGTCGTTGTCATATCAATCGATAGACGTCAACTGCTGGATATAGGTCTCTCTTAATGATTTCTTATGAGCTCGATCTTCTGCCGCTTGTATGTATGAAATAAAAATTATTATTACGTTCAAAAATAACTATTACCAATGTATCTGTCTAATATTATAAAGAGGAAACATTTGTGTTTTTGTATGTAAATAAGTATGTATGTATTTCCGTAATGTTGTCACACAAAATCTACTACGATTTCAAAAATTTTTTCAACATTACAAAGCTGAATTTTCACAGAGTAACAAAAGGCTATATTACTTTCTCAAAAAATAGGGATCCCTAAGAAAAACGCGTTAATGTCACCGAAGGTGTGAAATAAAAATTCTGTTATAGCGTGCACTGCAAAAACTATTTAAGATAAAACAAAAAATGTTCTAAAATATAATAGAACGTATTAATATCTATAAAAAAGTTTACTACATCATATGTCCAACTGCTGTAGTTATGCCACTATAACTACATTTTAAAAGTTAATAAAAATGCCGACGATAATCAAATTATATTATTCGTACCTCTATATTAATCATTATCCTATTAAATGTGAAATACATTTTTAAATTATTAAAATTGGACATTCCATTCTAAAGCTATAACAGATTTAAAAATCTAAATCTAAAGGAAATACAGTTACCCGAGTCCAACTTCAGTGTCAAATGTTGTGTATAAGGAAGTTCTAAGACAATAAAGTATTACTTTGTACTTTTAATCATTTCTTTGTACTTCGTAATAAATGGTCGTCAATCATGTACTCTATTCTTCTCCCATCGCGCCATAATAATAATCAAGTAAAAAATTACTGGACCGATTTAAAAATTTCTTTTAATACCTGTAGAGTATTTTAAATTGACTACTGTCGGACATTCTACGTAAATGATATTACGAATTTGAAATTGTATTAGTTAGATATACGAGTATATTAGTATTAGTTAGTTGTAAAGTAAAATCTAGATATTGGTTATATTACGTATGTAAGTGCGTATCTAAAAATCTGAAAGGAAGCAATTAAAAACTAAGTGAAATAAAACTTTTATGTTAACAAAAAAAAAAAATCTACAGTCCGACTTTGTGCACTTTCCACTGCCACTGGATCGGTATCTACGCGGGTGAAACCACAAGGCATTGCTAGTATTATATTTAAACATTTACTTTCATTTATAGTGATGAACCCTTTTAGAGACATGTAGACGAGAGAGACTGAGAATAATTTTAGTTAGTTACAAAAATTTTAAATAGAAGCTTAAAAGAAATTTACCGTAACGTAATGATTTTTTTTAAAATATAACCCTTTACTCGATAAGGAGTTTGGTAAGAAAATGTAGGTATGCTGTGATTATTTCTAACAGTGAATATTATATGGTGCTTGAACAAAAGCTCGATCGGATGTCATAAATTAAAACTAAGTTTGCGTATAAAGCAATAAAATCTATGAGATTGCATATAAATATCTTGACAAGTTGTAAATCAATGTAGACGCCACTATGAATAAAGTAATTAATATAATAATATAAATATTTTGTAAAGTAACATGGTAAACATTGAAGTAATATTTTTTGCCTCGTCTACCCATATTTGTATTTTATTTGAACTTCTGTAAAAAGCATATTATGCGTGTAAAAAATTGTTTGTAGTGAGGATTTTGGTAAAAGTCCTGGTAAAGTTTTCCTCCCACTTTACAATTAAAGGCACGTAAAGTCGTGTGTCTTAAAAATATTAAGTAGCGATTAAGTGTAGCGACCGAACATGTTTAAGTCAAACAAGCATACAACAATGGACGACTTAAATTTACAAAGACCAACCCGCCAAAGTGAGTCGGGTCCTAATCACGCAGACATATTTATTTGTATATCGTTAGTGAAAGGAGACGACACAATAGTAATGTATAAAATATGCAAAGCGTCTGTATTTATAGGCTACCCGATTTAAAAATGTAATACGCATTTTATCCACCTAATTTGGTAAGTCTGTTTATAAAAAAAGTCTGTGTGCACTTAAGCCCGTGCGTTAGAAGTTACACTTCTTTGGCGTAACAAGATAAAAAATGACAATAACAATAGGAAAAAGGTATTTAATACATTTAAAATTTTATTAAAACGCATTATCTAGTTAAATAAAGTTTATTTAAATATGACAAAAAAATATTTCTACATAATTAAAGAAATGGACTTCTTTTATTTTAGCATTCAACTTATACATATTGATATTTATTATTTAATTCACATCCATTGGTTGGAGTTCAGTATACATATGAGTTACAAGAAGCTTATGATATCTAAAGTATGATACAAATATTCTTGTAGAAACATTGTCTAAATATCGTACAAATACAGCATCAACCATGTCGTGTCGTAGAAAGTACAGGGTCGTTATTGATTGACAGATTTTAATCTTCACGTAAGAAATTGATAAGTTCCCCAGCATTTTCCGTGTTGACATTTACATTAAAATATCCTTTTGAAATCAGTGGTAACTTAAAATGTTGGCTATAGCTAACTTCAACAATTTACTCTTATCATTTTTCCCTAACGCGCCAAAAGAAGCATAACTTCAAAAACTACACGTCTATACAGAGAAATAAATTTATCTGTTTGTAATGTCAATTATAATATATTTTAACTTTATCCATATATACGTTCCTATAAACGTAAGTAAACGTACGAAAAACGAAATTTTTTATTATTAGGTTTATCTATATAATCTATTTTTATCTGAATACGAAGCGAAAAGCGGACAAGTTAGCGCTTGACTGTGATCATGCCTGATGGTAAGTGATAATACAGTCTAAATTGCAAGCGCGATGTTCTGGTAAGAGGCAATTATCTTCCTATGGTTTCTACACAACATCTAACTGGAACACGGATCTTATTTGGCGGCACAACTTAGCCAGTTAAACGATAACACTACTATATGATTATATTAGGCAAGATAAATTAATAAGACTCTATATGAAATATCGATATCGTTTATAATTTATTTAATTTGTTTATTTCTATCAAAGACATACCGTCAAGCAAATAAAAAATTGTGCCCCGGTTGTGTATCCAAAATTAGACAAGTTATCATAGTGGTAAATTTCATTTTAAACTATAGAGGTAATAGGCCTCTTACGAGGTTATCGTGACACCATGTTTCTTTGTATTATATTCCCTTACCATGTGCGATCAAAGCCAAGCAACTCGTACACAAGAAAAGATAGTCATAATAAAAAACAAATTATATACTTGATGTAAGCTTAAAGAGGATAACACTCTTAGCTTTACGGAATGTTAGTGCAAAAGCAGATACTGGAGGTACTCTCCTTGGGTGCTTTCTGTCATGCAAATAACATCATTTGCCTGTGGGTAATCTTCCGCGAACCCTAGAGGGTCGTTTGGCAAAGATTACAATGGATGTAAATGCAGCTATTATCATTACAAATATATATATATGTATATTATCATTAATCGAACTAAGACTATATATATATATATATATATATATATATATATATATATATAAGGATATAGTTTTGGGAACGGGCTATGAGAATGCAGTCTGTAGAGACTCTGGAGACCTCCCCCCCCGATAGTAACTGCCTCATTTATCTAATAATTAACATGTTCGACTACAGACATGAGGTCTTGGGTTCGATTTCGGGTTCTGGCCAATTCAGAAATTGATATTGAGTTTATCAATTACTAAGATTTATTAATTATTATTAAGATTTTCTCCATATTTGTCTGAAGCTGGAAAGTTGTCGGTGTGACTCCAGCCCCGTGACTCGGAGAGCACGTTAAACCGTCGGTCCTGCGCCTGATCTCTCTCATATGAGTGAGGAGGTCTGTGCCCAGCTGTGGGACGTTATAGGGACCGCTACTTACTTTATATATATTTATTTATGCGCCAAAAAAAAAGAAGTCACAGTAATAAGAAACTAAAGATAGTATACCTACATAGGATACCTTATCCTTATCCTATTATTATAATATTTATATATATACCCCGGCATAAGAAGCGGAACATAAAAATCATATTTGATATCAGTATCATAACTTTATATGATACTGATGTCAAATATTTTTTTATGCAGCGGCATATTAAGCGGTGTATATATATAAAAATTTTACCAATAAATAAAAAAATTTGGTGTGAATGACCTTTAATACATAGGGGTGTAAAAATTTGTTATAAACCTATCTTATTATAAAAAAATTTCATCAAAATTAGTCAAGCCGTTTCGGAGGAGTATAAACACTAACTGTGACACAAGAATTTTGTATTAAATTGTATATTTAATATCTAAGGATAGTGGAAGAGAGATATGATCATTGCACAGTTGTAAACTTTTGGGGGATCGTTTTTGTTATATTTTGAATTGTTCCATGTATTTATTTTTGTTTCTTCATAATTTTTTTGGATATTTCCGCATCTATTACTTAAGACATTATTCACTTCATATTATCAGGTGAATAATACCTTTATAATATTTGTATTTTCCACGTCCCGTTTCTGTTTCCGGCACAGTAAAGTTCTCAAGCAAAGATCCACAAGACAAAACCGCCTTTGAGTGCTTTGTGAAATTCTTTGGTAAATTTAATTCTGCCTTCTGTTGGCGCACTTTGTGCAGTGATTTAATTAATTTATAATAAAACTAGAAATGCTGGCTACGTTTCTCTATTTCTCAGTATGACATTATTTGTACGTTATAATTGGTTACGGTAAAACCTACAAAAATTGATCTGTGATATAGAAAAAAAAAAACTCTCATACATTGGTAATGTCCGACAAACTTCAGAAATGTTCATTCCCATAACAGTAACATAATTTGTGCTAAAAAAAAACTTAAATTCGACCATATATATAATTATATAAGCATCATACTTAAAAATATTTAAATAAACCGTTAAGGTTAAGAATGTCGCATTTGTAGTTATTGCTAAGAGCAGTATTATTTTTTTTATTATTGAAATAGGTAAAACACAGCTGTAAGTATATTTAAATAGAATTGTGTAAAATTTACGCATTGACTCATCATATATGAAGATTGTAGTATCGATGAAATGATACTAAAGTAAGAAGTTCTTTCTTAATTTGACATAACCGAGGGTCCTTCATATTTAAAAGGCGTCGAAAAACCTCTTTGTATTAGACATGACGTCAGTCACAAAGAGCGATGAATATTAAATAGCCTCATCTTAACCGATCAATTACCTCATAATCAGGATTTACTACAGAAGTGAGGTAAGCGTTTTTTCAGTGAGGAAACCAGAGTTCACCCAGTTTTCAAGAGAATATCTTACGTAACGTTTGATCGACAAAACTACTTTGTAATTACTCTATAGTAAAAGCACAACATTGTGGTTTCCATAAACAAGTGATACAAAATAAAATCAATGTCTACTCCTCCTGAACCAGAGTCTTTAACCTCACTCCATTGAAAGAAACGTTTAAATCCTTGAAGTGAACTTTTAATAGAGAGCGTTATTTAATTTTACGAATTAGTATCGAAAAAAAATCAGCAGTAAGATCAAATGCATCCACTACAAGTTCAAAATAATATATTTGAACTAGAGCGTACGAATAAATAACTAATTTAATATCGACTGAATATTTAAAAAAGATATATTTAGGGAGAGTGTTAAATATGTAGCAGGCATGAAATGTTTAATATTAACAATAAATGTGTATTAATATTTTACTTATATTAATACATATTTAGTATAGTAAGTGATATATATACCAAATAAGTATTTCAGAAAAAATACCTCAATCTGGAAATAATTGTCGAAGTGTTCATTATATTAGTAACCAGCAATGGAAAGTCTACTAAGTAGAACCTATTTTGTAGATTGACATTTTTAAATTGGTTATATCTTTTAACTGCAATGTCCGATTTTAATAATTTAAACAGTATTTATTAGGATAAGGCTTAATACAGAGGTATGAATAATATGGTTTGATTACTGTCAGAACTTTTATTAACTTTTAAAATGCAAAAAAGAAATTACAGTGGCATAACTACAGTAGTTGGGCATATGGTGTCACGGACTTTTTCGTAGATATTAATATCTTCTATAATTTTGGAGCACATTTTGTCATCAATAGTTTCCCCAGTGCATACTATATCAGATTTTATGTGACCAATTTTTTCACAATTTGGGTTACATTTTTCTTAGGGATGCCTATTTTTTTAACAAAGTAGCCTTTGTCGCTGAGTGAAAAAGCAGCTTTCTAATGGTGAAATTTGAAAATCGGTGCAGTAGTTGCGCGAAAACGTAATAAACATATCTACAAACCCACCTGTTTATAATATTAGTTTAGGTAAAGGAAAATATATATCCAAGAAGTCCATTGTTATTTTCTGTAATACGACTATAGGAAGGGCAAAATAATAGACTACAATAGACGGATTGATAGATTACGCATTCACATACTGAAAAGGCACCCGATACAAATTTCTTCAGCAAATTTTAATTAAATGTTTCAGTATAAATTAACCCAGGACTAACTGCATAATCATACATACACACCCCATTAAAGATTTTTATGCTAAAAGGAAAGCTTGGCTCCTTGATTACTATTAAAGTTATGTGATACGTAGTGAACTCCATACGCATCAGATAATTTTGACAGGTATATGTATAAATACGACTTCATCGTTCTTCTTCTGTAAATGGACCCACACATTAACAGTCCGTATGCGATCCGCTGTCAAATCAAAACTGTAACGGATATTGTGTGATCTGTTGCGACTGTATGGGGTCTTTAAATCGCACAACTATAACAGAGACATTACCAGCTGTTGGATTGAATCATTCACATTCAACGCCATCTTTATTAAGATAAACGCAAATGAAGACATAAAATAACGCTTAACATTAATCAATAAACAAATCTAATTTATAATGAACAATTCGAGAACAGTGGGATGTTAATTATTGTTTTTGTGGAGCACTGGCAGAACCGCAGCCTGATTATGGTCCGCCCCTTAATACATACACAGAGTTAAACCTTTCAGAATGGAGCAAAAGCAAATAAAAACCAATTTTCAATAACATTTAGGACCAGAGTACTGCCTGATTTAATTTTCAATTTTGATTGATTGATAAACAAATTTTATTTACAATAATAGTACCTAATTCTAATGCAGAAGATGATTTTATTATCTAAACTAATATTATAAAGAGGATCTAAACTAACCTTTGTGTTTATGTTTGTAACGTTTTCACACAAAAACTACAGGATCGATTTCAAAATTTTTTCACCATTCGAAAACTGAATTTTCACTGAGTAACATACTTTTCATTACTTTAAAAAAGAATAGGGATCCCTAAGAGGAATGCATTAATGCAACCCAAGGTGTGAAACAAATATCTGTAATGGCGTGCGCTGCGAAAACTATTGAAGAACAAAAAAATGTTCAACAATATAGAAAGTATTATCTACAGAAAAGTCTACGATACCATATCTCCAACTATTGTAGCTATGCCACTATAACTACTTTTTTTAAACATTAAAAGTTTATAAAAGTGGCTACAATAAACAAACCATATTATACCCTATATTAATCCTTATCCTATTTAATTATTCAGGACGTATTTTATACCCGAAAAATACTTTTTAAATTAATAAAATCGGTCATGCCATTCAAGGATACAACAAATTAATAATGTCAATCTAATTCTTGAAATCAAGAATTTTTCAAAACCTGTAGAATATTTTTAAATTTTGCTAATGTTGGTTATACTACGTAAATGATGTAACGAATTTGAAAATGTGATAGTTATATAAATATATTTCGACGAGTTCTCAGCGATGGGTGGAGCGGAACATGGATATTGGACATAACTTTCGACTTATCCATGTTCATTTTTACGCCCACCTGTCGAGAAGCTCTGCTGAGGTCATCGATTATTGCATCAAGATCTTCCAGAGTCTGTGCCATAATGACTACGTTGCTAGTTTACAATACACTAAACAAAAGTATTATAGCGTTTTTTTTACTAGGCTTCATTCTAATTACTTCTAATGGTTCTCTCAACAACGCCAACCACAACTGTCCATTTACGTAGAAAAGTTTTTGTAGATATTTAAATGATCATGGTCCACACAGAAAAGTAAGATGAACATTGCCTAAGTTCACAAATATGTATTGCATTATCAAATATAAAATAATTAATCAAGAATCAAGAAATATAAAACTGTATTAAGCTAAAACAGCCACTTCTAAACTTCCCTTCTTCATTTCCTTTAAACTCCAATGCTCGACGTTCTCTAACTTTACCCGAAGTTAATCAAAACTGAAAGAGTGTGCAGATAGATGTGTGTTGTATTGTATTGTTCACTTTATTGTCTATAAGACAACGTTGTTGATGTAGTGTTTTTATTTTTTAAATTGACCTATCTAAATATTTTTAACATATGTTTATCAAGTGTGTTAACACCGAATTGACCGAATAAAATAATTAAACACGCCTCTTGATCTCATTCGCGAAAATTACAATACTAACAAGTACTTCGTGTATAATTTTCAACATGCGTTATAGAAGTATTTATCAATATTTATATTTTCAATTGTTATTAAACTATATAAACATTAGTAACGTACGAACTAGGATACTATTTTTGATAATTTTTATTGATAATTGGTACTATTTTGGTTGAAATAGTATGCAATTTCGATATTCAGACACACGACATTCGAAGGCATCGCTGGTGCAATGGTGCAAGAACTTGCTTCGTTACTAGAGATTCTGGTTTCGATTCACAGTAAGGCAAATTGAGAAAATCAAAATTACAAATTTATCTGAACCTGGACTAGCCTGGAAGGGTTGCTTCAGCCGTTTCTAGTTACCATCCTACCAACAAAAGGTTAGCGTGCTTTCTTCTAACACTGTATTATTAATAACTATCAGATATATACAAATTAATCTCTCAGACATAAAAATATAATGTCAATTAAAGGTTTAGGAATCGTGTAGAGATGTTATATAGAAATCTATATATTAATACGTGAAGCAAAAACTTTGTAACTCTTTTTACGTAAATTGCACAATTATTAATAAATTTACACAACACATCGCTAAATTATATGAATACCTTTTTCAAGATACACTCTACCTTTTAGTGAAAATCGCTTGAAAATCCGTTCAATACTTTTTAAGTCTATCGTGAATAGACGGATAGAAATATGTCGTCTCGAACATTGATGTTAGATAAGAATGTTTTTTTTTTTATTGTTGACAGATTAGCACTTGAATGTGTGCTCACCTGATGGTAAGTGATGATACAATCTAAGATGGAAGCGCACTGACTTGGTAAGAAGCAATCTACCTCTTATGGTTTCTTCACAGTATCGTACCGGAATACAAATCTCTTAGTTTGGCGGTAGGTCTTTGTTGGTAGGGTGGTAACCAGCCACGGCCAAAGCTTCTCACCGGTCCAAACTCAGGCGAATTAGCAAATTCAATTTCCTAAATTCGCTCTACCGGGAATCGAACTCAGGGCCTTTGCTAGAAAATTCAGTACCATCAATCAAAGCAACTCGTATAAAATTAACATTTTCAAATCATGCCGTCCGTCTTGTCGACACTGTAGTTAGACTTATACACAATCAATTGTCTTTACAGGATGTTGATACATATTTATTATTACACCATGAAGTAAAGAAGAAAAAAATTCATCTCCAATCTACAAACGAGAAAGCCTAAAATATTTTTAATGTGCATTTTTTCTACCACTTATCTGTGCAATTGAATACTTTGCCAAATTGCACATTTTTGGGACCAATATTCTCTAAGCAAAGACACTAACGAGCACTGTAATGACTTCTTATTTTGTAAAACATTCTTATAACAATGTTTTTATATAAACATTTGTCTGCTTGAATAAATCGAAAATCTAGTAAAAGGCAATTACTTCTACACAATAGAGGTTTTCATACCGGATCGTACCGGGTCTTTTCGGCTTGGAGGCAGGTCTTTACTTCCAGAGTGGTAAAATAGCAACAGTGTCATCTTCCCACCAGTCCAGAACTAAACAACATAAAAAATCGAACCGAGAGTTCTGATAATAATATGAGGTCTCACACCATTACACCAGCCAGCAAGGCCATCGTCTCACACCGTAAAGTAAAATGTTTAATATTACATCCGTCCCAGTTCCCTAAAATTGTCTCGTGTAATTTATCTGGTATACACATTAAAAATTTATTTATTTATTTATTTATTTATTTATTCCAAATACTTACACTACCCTTACAGGAATCCTAATTCGATAGTGTAAATGCCAATGAAATATACAACCATGACCTATTAAGTTATTTAAACCAACATTAAATAAAAAAGAAAATACTTACGTGTAAGAAAGAACTGTGCTCGAACGGTAGATAAAACTGCGAGGAGACAAAGTGGAACCACGGTCCCACCTTGGATGATCATTTTAGTTACTTTACTCTCGCATTTATTTAGATTTCACCACCGGATAACACCAGATCAAGTGCTAAACAGATTAATATTCTTTTTCCAACACTTTCCCAATTATATTTCACACTCTACAATATATAATAATCCAAAGTTTATATTTATTGCTTAAAGTCAGTTTACAAACATTTTAATCTGAAGCGACTTTACGAGTTCGTTTATATTTTACGATCGATTTTCAAGGAATATTTACGGTTAGATTTAGATATAAATTTTAACGACTAAAATGTAGGGCTGAATCTAACTCTATCCAAACACATATTAATAATCGGTTTAACAGAATAATAAGTATACGTAATATATTCGAGTTGGTTTTCGTTTTACAGGCTATTAACGAACAGAATATAAAGATGCTAATTTAATAAAAAAAAACTACAATAAAAGTTAATAAATTACAAAACATATTATTTTATATCATAGTCAGTGTTTCTTGTTGAAATAATTCTGAGATACACGTCATAATTCAAATGTAAGACTTAAAATGAGAGATGATGAGTGCTATTCTGGGTTAAGTTTACGTCTGTATAATTGTTTTTAACATACAGTAAAAGTCACATAAGTCTTATGAATTAATATATGATGTGGGCCATTTTGCACTAAAACTGTAAAAAAACCAACAGTTATTTTTGTGTGTACTCTAAATTAAATAAAAATAGTTATTGTTAAACTAGAGACGCGATAGGATATCTTTGTGTACACAGAGTCAGGGTCGGTAGGCTATTTGGTGTTATCGAATAGATAAAACGACTTTTAGAAACCAAGCAAAATCACATTCAAGAAACTTTAAAAGAGTTCAAATAAGTGGATTATGTGGGATATATCATTAATGATAAAAAGAAAACTTTGACTTGTTTTAAGGTGACTTAACGGTCATTGTTCAATATGTAAAAAAGACACATTATGTAATTGTATTCGTCTTATAAACTGTATAGTCTGTTTAGTTTTTATTTAATGTATTTGGTAAGCTGTATTTAATAACTTCAATAATAATTTTAAGAGTTTTTTTTTTCTATTCTGAAATCATTTACAAATAAAACAGTGCATATTTCCTAGTTACTCTAATTAATTTTATTTAAAATATTTTCATACTTCTGAATAAATTACAAAGTTATTTAAATATTATGATGTGAGGTGATTATCTGTCAAACATTGAACAAAATTATTTCAAAATTTATAAATTCAATACAGATTCAAATATTCTTTATTTATGTAGGCCTTTAAAGTAATTTTGAATCTGATAATATAGATTTTTTCCATTCTTTAATTCGATGATGATAATAATATTAAAAAGCGACTATGAATCTAAAGTTACGTGGGTTCCTACGCGCCCTGTCCTGATAAGAGAATTTGACACTATGACAGTGAATTTATTGTGTATAGTGACAGTAACACAAACTGGGATTGAACACGGGAAATCCGTGTAGTGTAAAAACGCACACGTTATAGCTAACTCTTGCTTATATTATTTAAATATATTATTTGTTTTCAATCTTATTAAGTGTAGTGGTGGGTGTGAATACATAAACATTAAAATACAATATTACTTTAAAACAGTAAAAGGTATCCCTGACATATATAAGGCGTCGTTAGCCTCCTTTAAAATTGTGATCGTAAAATTAGCCACAAGTCAGAACAGTGTTTTGGCTATAGTTCCAGTTTTTTCCCGAGCAAATTGGATAATGACATTAATGTAAGAAAGGATAGTAATAATATTTAGCAAAATTGGAATATCTGAAGTACTGCTCCTTTAAAAGTTTAAGATTTTTTCAGAACCTGCTAGCTCCATTGCAAGCTTTGCCGACCCAACGCTAGGAACCAACATAATCCATGTAAATCACGTGTTCTGTGACAATGACCTACATACATCCATGAACGATTTAGTCATTAATTGACTTTTATAAAAAGTAAAATAATTGAAGTCACTTCTTACGCCGCCCTGCATAAACGTCTTTAATAGAAAGAAACCTTTAAACATTTTTCGTTACATTTTAATTAATTGTGCGTTTCGCAACCACGATTATTAATTATCAAATGTATTTATATAGGATTAAACGGTATATTGCCAAGTATCATCCTGTACAAGCATAAAAAATATTTGTATTTGAATTTGATAAATATATATATAAGGACTAGCTGAACCCGCGACTTCGTCTACGTGGGATGGTTTTTGGGTAGCATTTTCATTAATCTAGGCAAATTGTTTTATAAATGAGACGTATAAATACTTCAATGAGCTATTTGCTGTGTATTACTTAAACAGAGCAAAGAGCTTATAGTCCTTTAACTAAAAAAGATACAGTTTGCAAATGTAAGGTTTGAATTTTTTAAATAAACACCCCGGTAATCTCCCTTACGGGTGGAATTTCGTATAATCCGTTCTTACCTGACCTCTACTCGGCAAAAGGAATATTCCTACCAATTTTCAAGTATCTACATGTTATGGTTCCAGAGATATCATGATGAGTCAATAGATAACTGGATATCTCTTTTACTTATATAAATATACAGATTATGTTTAGTATGAAAATAAAATGAATGTGATTAATTAAGCGAATTTTCTAATTCGTACACAAGTGACAGTGGAATAGCTTTTTATAATAGAATCGAAAAAAAATCGATAAATACGAATAACATGATCAAAATTTGTTGAAAATACTTTGTATATTTACCTTCACTATTACATTTCAATGTAATAAACCTTTATTACATGTTATTCCGTCTAATTTTCTAAAGTGTTTACAAAGCAAAGCTAACGCAAGGATTAGAGATTCATATCTGCATTTCTTATCATAACAAAAGTGTACCTCGAAGTATGTCATTCATTACAAAGAAAGCACTGTAATCACGGCACCACTTTTCTGGATCCACGCTCTTCTATTAGGTACCTATAGGTTACAATTTAACGTAGCAAAGAAAAGTTTGCTTTGTTATGTAATATAACATAACGCCATTAGCATATTCAAATGTCGAGGGAGCCAGAGGTAATATTTATCGTTTCTTTTAAATAAACAAATCCCAGCTGTCATTAGAGTTATTGAATATTGAAAACTTTTACAACGCTCCACTATACAATGTATTTGGATACAAGATATGTCTTGTAACCAAGTACATTGTGGCTAAAGACGGTTCAAGTAAATGTGTTATTATTAAATATATTCTATTTTCCAATGGTGATTATATCGCTGATCCCTATTACAATAATAAAATCGAAACTACTGTTTATGAGAGCAGTTTAAAGTTTTTTTAATCAAATAAAACGTGAACTCTTACGTCGTAGTACACATGGCCTAAAGTTTAGACATTAGATTTTACCTTCAATAAAACTAACATAAAACCGCTTTTCTGGACATCTATGTTTTGTAGATACAACTTTTTGAATAGGAACCAGCTATATGTTAGTGAGATTCCTATTTATTAATTAATTCACAAATATTTTTGTAAGTTTGTAGTGGAGGACACTGAATAATATTAGTAATCCATTTTTTTTTTATTTTTATAAAATATTTCAATAGGATTGTAAGATAAGAAATCTTTAGTGCTGGTAAAGGTTTCTTACTCGGTAATGAATTTAAGCAGTTTGTGCTAGATGGGGCTTAGAAGCAGGAATTGATTTAGGATTAATTTCGTATTACTTGAGCTGCCTCTTTTAAAATTTTCACATCACGATTCATGTATTAATAGCAAAAATACTATCAAGCAAAACATACCCATGACAAACTAATGTCCTGTAAATTGGCCAAGGAAAATTGCTTACGCAAGTATTATTGTACTCGAAGTAAAAACATAATCAAATAGATTGCTCGGCTGCGGTTTATGTGCATTGTTAGTGTGGAGTAACAATCAATATTGTAATAAACAAAAAACTGAACGCTTTTAAAATTCACGTATAATTTTATAATTTGAATTAACCTTATATCAAAAGCTGTCTACAATTACTGCATAGTTATTATATCTATTTTCTGGATATTTATGTCTTTCAATACACCAATTTTTCCGCAACAGTTGTCAAGATTGACATCACGGAAAAGTTTCGAGAACTAATCTCTTGATTACGAATGCAGTGCATTACCGGTAGAGATGGGACGAGTAAGTGACGTAAATATGTATCTTCTTCTTGTAAGGTAAAGCCTTGGCGAAATCTGTGATTATAGAAGCCAAATAAAACTCCATATACTTAAATATAATTAAATCAAATAAAAAGCCGCCTCCAAATTGCTATCTATTGGTAAAGGTTATATTATAAGAACCACGGAGTTAGATTCTTATTATAGGAACGGGCCTTCTCAGTCATAGGACAGAGGATTTTGGACCAACCACCCATCAAACTGCTCCAATGCGGTTTGACATATCCCAGTATTTCTCCCGGGACATGCATCCCTCACCGCTTTGCTTGTTATTAGTTCACCGAAAAGTGCAATGGTGAAATGTAAAGAACGATTAAAAAATTCTATCTATATTCTTTATTACAATCGTTTTCAGGACATTTTGCCGTATACTATCGAAAAAAAATCCATTGTTTTCACATAATAACATACTAGCACGTGCAACTTTGTCTGCGTACATTTATAGTATGGCTCCATTTATATGACGCTCATGTTACGATTTCGTGATATTATATTACGATCTCTCGATGTAAAAAAAAATCAGATACCAGGAGTTGGCAGACTGACTACATTAAAGCTCTTTCACTCCACGTACTCGTATTACTCATAATACATCTACTATTGAATATTAATTAAAAATTATTAATTTTTTTACCTTTTATTATATACTGTCGTTTGTAATAATGAAAGATGAAACTGATAGAGGTTACAGTATTTGCCAGTATATATTTTTTTATAATTGAAACTGATTTTAGTTTTGCTGCACGCAAATGAACGGCAAAGTTTAAACGTTCGAAAACGACAATAACTTTAAAATGTTCATCACGCCATTCAATTTGGAACAGTTTATAAAATCTTTACAAATTATAAATAGTTCCGAATGTAAACATAGAGCGTTTTTCCAAACAATTTCATTATAATTCACTGCAAAACTTTTTAAAACGACAAAGTGAATAAATTGCCCAAACTCTAAATTATCAGTTTTATTTTGACATGACGTTATTTGGGGACACTTATTTATAAAACTAATATTAATTTCATGATGAGCGAGCATCGCGTGCCCTTATTACGATGTCGTATAGTACGCCTTAGGCGAAGTACTGTAGCGACAAGGACTGTTCTTTCGTCAAATACGTCAATTTATTATATTATACTCAATATTTTCATTGCATAGTATGAATTTGAGTCGTTTCCGCTGTAACTTAGATCTTTTAAAGAAGTTAACGGATTTTAATCCAGTTTCGTGATTCAAAAGGAGGATTTATAATACATACACATATATGTATAGTTGTAGCAGCCCATTAACGTCCCACTGCTGGGCACAGGCCTCCTCGCTCATATGAGAGAGGGTTTTAAGAGCATAGACCCACCACGCTGCTCCACTGCGGATTGGCAGGCATAGTACACAAGTGCACTCTCTATTCCTTCACTCTCATAGTCCGATGTGACGGTAATCCGACACAACCGGAGAGAGAGATCGGGCGCAGGACCGACGGCTTAACGTGCTCTCCGAGGCACGGGGGTGAATCACACCGCCAACTTCCCAACTTCGGGCAAATATTGAGAAAATCTTAATAGAAAACTCAATATCGATTTCGAAATGGCCCGACCCGGGACTCGAACCCAGGACCTCATGTCTGTAGTCGAACATGCTAACCACTAGACCAATGAGGCAGTCAGACCAATGAGGCAGTCATGTATGCTACATAGATATTGTAACACAGAATAGCTGTAATATTCAAAGATATGTAATGTCATCGTAACAAACATATTTCTGTGCGCTAAGATAGCAACAGCTGATTAAACCTTACCAGATCGATTTAAGGGATGCTACGGAATAATATATCTTAAAAAGAACTAAATCATAAAGAAGAAGAAATAAATCCTCACTCTTGTCAACAAAATGCCCACAGTGCTCCTCTCTCCTTATTATTCCTCCTATTCAGGTAGCATACCACCTATCCTACCTCTAAAGGGGCAATAGGCTCAGAGGGGGCAGAAGACGGACGTGCACTACCCGTCTGCGTACAGTAACCATTTTTATCTTTTACATATTATAAAAATAATATTTTACTTACCAAGCTATTATATACAAAACAGTAGTATCCATAATCGATTAAAAGCTAGACGAAAACTGCACTTAACAGAATTTCTCTAAAATGGGTATCTTTGCCCATACGTTTCGTCCCTGTTGCCATGTTGTGGAAAGGTTTTTTTTTATCTTGTGTCGCTACAATGACCTCTGACATGGTCATGGTCAGAACTTGTTGTTAGACTTTTTTTATACTTTATCATTTATTTAGTATTATAGTCGCGATTATATTATTTGTTTATTTATTATATTATAAATCTAAATATATATTTTTTATTATTTATTTTCTTTTTTATTATTATGTTTGCTACCTTTTGGCTATATTGTAGGAGATTTTTTCTAGTGCTTTCGGTATTCATTAGGTTTTTTAGATTCCCTGGTTTTATTTCATCATTTATTTTTAACTCGACGTTATTTCTTTCTTTAGCAAATCTCGGGCCTTCTGTTATTATTCCGTTGTGGCAAGGTTACATATGCATCAAATAGATGTCGTCATTCTTTAAGACGCACATTTAAGTGTAGGCAGACGAAGCTGCGCGGTTAAGCTAGTATCTTATACTTATATATAAAACCTGTAATAATTTCCATTTCAGTGTATAGCAATCTTACCAAATATAAGATTATCAACAGTTATACAAAATTAAATATGGGTATACAGTATGACTCTTCATCCATAGATTTAAGTGTTAACTACTTGTTAAATTTGGCTACACGTTGCTAAGTTGTTTTTTGTTTAACATCAATAAATCAAACAACAATAACCCGATGTTACAAAAATATGTATAAAAACGCATTAAATAGACATAAAGTTAAGTTTATATATATTTTATATAAATAATAAATAACAATCGCTATCTCTTATCAGTTATACGCCGGTATGCGGTAATCGGCGAATAGTTGCTCTTTATGCAAATCTATACAACGTCACGACATCTTCTGTGTTTTGTCTTTTTAAATTGTGAATTATTTTGCTTACTTTAATGGGAGTGAGTTATTTAAATTCCACGGGTTTTATGTAACTAACTACAATTGATGAAAAGTCGCATTTTTGGTTGAAAGTGATATCAATTATCCACTTTTCCATAAGTTATTGTCACGTAGTTTCAGATTTAAGATTTTTGTACAATGAAATGTTCCATAACATTTTCGTGGTAATTGCGATACTCTAGGTATACGTTCAAATGTCAATTCCCTAGGTTCAATAACATTGTCTGTGTATCAGATAGTGGCTGTAGCAATTTATATGAATAAGTTAGGTATAAATATACGTTCTATAATAATTATTATAACATAATTAAATAATGATTGCATTAAGTATTATTGTCACATTGTTTCCCTTCAAATAAAACAGACTTACACTCACATCTAATAACTTTTAATAATGATTTAGATTCACCATTCTGTCATCAATATCGAGGAAACCCGCATTCCTCGGAAGTACTTCTGGGGTACGTATAGCCTACCAATCCGCGTTGCAGCAGTGTGGTGGGTCTATGCTCTAAAATCTCTCTCTCCTACGAGTTAGGAGGCCTGTGCCCAGCAGTGGGACTTTAATAGGCTGCTACTTACTTAATCTATAATTTTTACCTTTTCCTTAACATACATGTTACAATATTTTCAGTATTATTTTTCATCAACTTGGCAGAGAATTATGATACTGTTTTCTACGAATAAATAGTAAAACGTTATGAATTCCTCCCCAAAAAGGTTTGAAGCAAGGCGGCCTAAACCTCATATTAATAATGGGAATACCGTACTTTTAAATAAATATAAACTGCTTTTATAAGGATTGATATGACTGGTCTTGTTATATTAAGAAACCTACTAAAATATAATAGGAACTTTCAACTGACGTTGAAGTAGGAGAATTAATACGGGTAACTTAGAGCATTCTTAAAGTTATACGGTTGGAATACTGAAGACTGTATGTACTCGTATGTTTCTTCCAGTATACTTGATTAAAACAATGGCCTAGTACTTTATTGTAGTTAACTTAGAAATGTATTATATTTTGTTAACACTGAATAGGGGCAATACTTCGTTTTGTTATTAAAAATCAAATAGAAATAATATTTGAATTGAAACCTTGAGTATTCATGTCTCAATATTTGTATTAACATTGCATGAAAATCTATTAAGCTCTTTTTAGTTTACGTTAGTTCTTTTCATCATATTTCATTGTTTTAGCGCAAATTTCTCCGATATGTGTGATTAATAATTGTCAAAAGGACACAATACACTGAATGTATATGATCAAATATTCATTCTTATAATTAGAACCATCTATTGATATGTCACTCACCATTAGTTGCTACACTGTCAGTTCAATTTATTGGGTTGAGTGATGACAGCGAATGACGAATGTTAATATGACCATTAAAATACTGCAGCGTTGTTTTATGATAGCGAGATAGAGGCCTAGAAATCATTTCTCAGAATCGTTCAACGTTGTGTTAACAGTGTTTAACGATTCTGTCATACGACCACTTTAGTCAGGTTTATTCTGCATATTATTGTATGTAGTAGGTCTTTTATACCTAACAGCTGGGTATATTTTCAAAGGATTAATAACTCTCTTTTATCCATTACGCTAAAAGTCTCAATGCTGCGTACAATCATAAAGAGGAAATGTTTTTTTTTTTTCAACTTTTTACCGAATCAGTAGAACACCGTCTTAAAATGTCTTTTAAATCGGTAAGATTAAAAACTATATAAATATATGTTAACATAACGTATACTATGCTTACACATCAGAGGCAGTATAAAATGAAATATTCATTTATCATATTAAGTACAGTTCTCTTGTTTTACCAGTAAATTTGTTAATTTTATAACTGCGGTCATCTCAGTGGTTTACTTCAAAATACGCGTACATATTTAAAATTTCGAACGTGTTCAAAATTAATTTATGCATATTTCGTAACACAAAAATGTGCTTGACTTTAAAAATTAACCGCATTTTCATTACTTAGTTTGTCGCGGTTATATATGCAAATTAACACCACCTCCACTTAATTATACTATGACAAGTGCAAGCAACAAATTGACATATTTTTCGCAAATTAGAAAAACTGATTAATAGATTTTTGACTTATAGATTTTTGTTTATACGAGTCTAGGTAATGTCCAATATGGCTATTAACGACATATTATATGTTCGACTCGTACTCATACTTTATTAAGTTTTTTGTGACATGCAAGTTGGCAAAGTTTTATTAAATTCATTGTATGAAATTTGAATTCATTGGTTCGGCAAAGTAATATGCACATACAAAGGTCGTTGATCAAGTCTATATTATAAGGGAAAAATAATCACTCATCTCTAATAATGAGATCTCTGAAAATTCGCCTGATTAATTAAAAATTTAACAGGCTCCCTTCGAGATAAAGATAAGAGCTGTTTACCCCATATCCCATTAGTAACGTAATGTAGTTATAATTTTTCTGTAGGCAGAATTGATATAGATGAAATTTTGTATGCGAGTTCCTTTGGATCCTAGTTTGGTTTTAATACCCAAATAACAGATTTCACCATATTGCCACGGTATCGGGTACTACCAGGATATACCGCCGGGAATAAGCTAGTAGATACGTGTAATACAATTTGAAAGCAAATTTCAAATTTGATACAATGTCAAATTCCCAGTAACAATACAAATATTTCAATGACCACTGCAGATGGCCGCATACTACTAACCTAGGAAACGCAATTTTTTACTAAATCTATAAGCTTTTACTTATTTGTAGGATGTATAAAAAGGTAAGTAGGTAAATAGCAGCCCATTAACGTCCCACTGCTGGGCACAGGCCTCCTCACTCGTAAGAGGGTTTTTAGTGCATAGACTCACCACGCTGCTCTACTGCGGACTGGCAGGCATAGTACACAAGTGTACTCTGTATTCCTTCACTCTCATAGTCCGATGTGACGGGAATCCGACACGACCGGAGAGAGATCAGGCGCAGGATTGACGGCTTAACGTTCTCTCCGAGGAAGGGGGTGGTTCACACCGCCAATTTCCCAACTTCGGTCAAATACTTAATAGAAAATTCAATATTGATTTTGAATTGGCCCGACCCGGGACTCGAACCCAGGACCTCATGTCTGTAGTCGAACATGCTAACCACTAGACCAATGAGGAAGTTTTAGGATGTAATAGGTAATAGAAAATCTATTAGTGGGTTTCTTCTTTTGAAATGAAGCTCTTGCGCCTAACATATATCTAAATAGATATAAACTTGTACGGAGTAAGCAGTCTGATACTGTGCGTTTTTCTATGTCCTTGTACGTTAATAAATGCGCCCTTAAAACGTGGCGTATCAATCCAATTGAATGTACTCAAAATAATGAGCATAAATGAACATATTTAAATATTTAATATATATGTCATGTATTTATGTATTCATAAGATATTAATAATACAATTGTAGTACTACAAAGTATTTTGCCATCTAAGATCTCAAGAGAAATAACTGGTAGATATAAACAAATAAGACAAATATCACTTAACTGAGTTTATGAAAATCTAACTCATGATTCTATATTCTGATATAGTTTTGTTCATGTATGAATTAAAACTCTTTCCTAAAGTATAAACGCGTACGTTTCATTTTTACGTTACTAATTGCAAATACATTTTTCCCGTTCAAAGCAAGCTATTTTCTAAGTAAATAATACAAAACACTGGACCTGCCTAGCTCAGCAGTTCTCGAACTTTTAGTTGGAAAACTAAAAAATTTATCAATATCCTAGTTACATACTAAGCAATTCAGTAAACTCAATCTATAAATGCTTCAGGCTATAATAGCGCACGTAAAAAAGTTAAATGCAGTGGACGTTTAATAAAAGTTAAACTTTTTCAAAAAGTCGCTTTGCTCTTATTTCATCCGAATTTAATTGCCATTTTGTAAATACATGAAACGGTTTGATTGTATTTAATTTTTTTTATAGCCTAAGCAAACAAAAGCTTGCGGGTCACCTGATGTTGATTGATTACCGCCACACATGGACACCTGCAGCACCATAGGGACCACTGATGTGTTGCCGACCTAATAAAAAGGAGTTTAATTGCCTCTTATACGTCTCTAAGCTATAACCTTGCGGAAACACCGTGGCTGGGAATTCGTTCCAAATCTTGCATGCGCGCGGGAAGAACGATCGACGGAATCGAACGGTGCCTCAGGGCCACGCATCCAGGGTGTGTGGATAAAAATACTCTATGTAGTGTCATTAAAGGACCCTCATTGCCTAATATTTCGAGGCTTGGTGGTTCCTTCATCCATACGTCTTTTTTTATTATTTCCTATACATCGTAAGATAAATAAGTTGCAGCTTAGTAACTTACTGTTCATCAAGGACACCCCCATACAATGGACAGAGGGTGTTTGTAGGTTAGACAAAACTTAGACCACGCTGCTCCAATGCGGGCTTATAGATATCGAAAATTTTTTGTCACTAAAGAAGCATTAATGTAATCTTATCTATATATATATATATATATATATATATATATATATATATATATATATATTTGTGTGTGTGTATAACAGATATCCAGGTATCTATTGACTCATTACGATATCTCTGGAGCCATAAGGCATAGAGACTTAACATTTGGTAGGAATATTTTTTTTTTCCTAAATTACTGAAAATGCTACCCAAAAAACATTCCACGCAAACGAAGTCGCGGGTTCAGCTAGTAAAATGATAAATGCGAAAGTAACTGTGTCTATTTTTCTTCATGGCTAAATTATTCAACCAATTTTATAATATGTTTGGATCTTACAGACGTATTAAGGCTACGTTTGCCGGGAAAATAAAACTGGGGACGAAATGGTGGATGAAAGTTAGGATGTCAGGTGAATAATTCCACAAAGTTAAGGAATTGTGATGAAAGCTATAATTATATGAATAATTGCTATGAATCGAAATGGATTCTGTTTGTAAAACCAAATCAATACTTAAATTAAAATAGTTTATGTCATCATCTACATGTGAATGACTTAAAACTGGATGTCACCCCTGTGGTAGAAGACTCCACTCTTCCTCGACACTATTATTTTTAATGCTCTCTCATATAAGTCTCAAAATAATCATTCAAAAAGCGGGACTGTTCAATAACATTAAAAGCTAAGTGAAATAACATGTTATTATACTAACAATAAATTGCTTTTATGTTTATAATTCTTAAAATTTATTTTGTTCATATTTTCAAACAATACTTTGTGTTCAACTTGGTCATCCTACGCCTTTTAATATATTTGCTTGCAATCAATCCACAATGTTATTACCCGCCTACATTAAAAATATCGATTTGCGGTTTGAGTTTGTTAACAAGTTTGATTTATGTTTGTAAATTTTTATTTATTTATAGTTAGTGCCAAACACCTTACGTGAACAATTTACTCAGCCTAAATATGCGCGCCTAAATATGATGTGCGCGTTGCTCTTGTACAGAGAGTCACGGGTTCGATTGAGAGCTCAATGGTTCTTGCCTGAACTGACCTCGTGAAACTAATGTGCCTAAAACCCAATTTGTATTTGCCCCTCAGTGTATTTAGGGGTTCGTTACGGTTCCAATACCGTTTCACCTTTTAATTGGTAAGTAAATTAGTAAGTAGCAGCCCATTAACGTCCCCCTGCTGGGCACATGCCCCCTCACTCATAATAGAGAGGATTTTTAGAGCATAGACCCTACACGCTGCCCCACTGCGGTTTGGCAGGCATAGTACACAAGTGTACTCTCTCTTCCTTCACACTTATAATCCTTTTGAGGGGGACCGACGACTTAACGTGCTTTCCAGGGCACGGGGGTGAAGCACACCACCAACTTCTCAACTTCGGGCAAATATTGAGAAAATCTTAATAGAAAACTAAATATCGATTTTTGTAGTTGCTCGACCCGGGACTCAAACCCAGGACCTCAAGTCTGTAATTGAACATTCTAACCACTGAGGCATTCCTTTTTAAACCGTTTAATTAAGGGGTTAAAACAACTTTTAATTAATCCGTGCCCTAACTATGAGTCCCATTAGAAAAGTTAGAAATCGTTGTTTAAAGTGCATCATTGTGCTTTACGGTGAAAAAAACCATCGTGAGGAAACCTGCATACCCTGCAAGTAATTTTGTGGTGTATATGTAGGAACATTATAGTGAGTTTTTGATCCAAATCCCATTCACGTATGAGAGAGGAGCCCGGTCCATAGCAGTGCGACATTAATAGGCTCCTACTTACTACTTTATTTACCCATGAAATTTTAGATGAAATTACATACCTAAGCGTCGCGAAAAAGGTACCGGATAACTCAAAATTATTGATTTTTATATTTTCGGCTATTGTACTTGAAGAACATGAGCTGGGAAAGTATTGTCAAGTTGTTTCGAAAAGTAATTTTTTCAGCAATAGAACTTTGAGCGGACAACACAGATACAGCACTTACTTAAGTCAATTTACATCTGATGTAGCTAATATCTTCTACAACTCTTCTCCATATAAATGCGAGTAATAGTATAGGCTTCATCTATTTAATATTTTAAAAGTATAATGTATTGAGCATTTCTAAATTTAATAATAAAAGTGAATTTATAAACGTACAGCTTTATAAAATAATAGGATAACAAACTAATTAAAAATAGTCTAGAAAAGTTAGATGTGTATTATACAACGAACAGGATAGAAACACGAATTATACTGACGATGTTTTATAAAGTGTCATATATATACTTTTCTCTTACTATAATGACGTAGTTAACTTATACTCACTATCTGAAACCTTGTCAGGCGTTACACTTTACATAATTAATGAGTTGCAGCATATTAAAATCACTTAATTATAACAAAATTTTTCCCATGGAAATAGTTCAGCGTTTATCAATTTAAGAATAATAAAAAAAACTGCCATTATGTTGTTACTTAAAGTCATTAAGAATTGAAAATGAATAATCTAATGTAGTTAATATACGTTAGTCTGTATAATAGACCGACTGATGATAGATGTGGCTTATTTTATGTAATACATAACAATATGCTCATATGATATAAGAGGTAAGTAGCAGTAAATTAACGTCCCACTGCTGGGCAACGGCTTGCTCACTCATAGGATAGAGACTCTTAGGGCATAGACCCACCACCATGTTTCACTGCAGATTGTCACTTTATAGAACTACCAAATTGATTTCGATAGAACTTAATTAACTTATTATTTTTACGAGTACTTGCACAAAGGGCATACGCATAGTAAAATTAACTCACAAACGATGGAACCTATAGCGGAGGATAGCATGGAATTCCTTAGCACACTATGCAAGAATACCCAGGTGAAATTTTAAAAGACGTGTCTTTTTGAAGAAAATAGGACAGCAAATCAGTTATCGGGAGGCTAGAATTTGGAGGACGGTGGCATCTTCCTGCATCGACTTTCACGCAAGAAAAGGAACCGTTAAGTTAAATTAAGAGTGAGCTGACGCCACTTCTAGGCCACGGAAATGGTTGTGGCTCTGCAAATTCTCGGCCAAAGGTTCCACAAATGATCTCTGAGTCTCTTAGTTTTGGGATCAAGATTTAGAGTGGGACCTCTCCATTTGTATACTTTGCTAGTTTGATATGGTATGTCAATTAATATATTCAAAGTCTTTGTTAAAAGAAAGTTGATAGAAAAATCATATTATAAATTGCAAGATTATTTAGACGATACAAACGCGTGGGAGTAAACGAATTTCTCTAATTTAAAATGCTATATATCAAACTAATATGATATTGTAATGATGATGGTAACAAAAAAAATACCCGACTGAGTTTGTTGTGGGCTCTTCTCAGATCAGGGCGCGAAGGAACCCTCGTAACTTTAGATTTTAAGTCGTTCATTAATACCATCATCAGACGTACATTAGTATTAGTGTCTGGAAAAAAATATATTTGACGACTCAAAAGTGCTGTAAAAGGCCTACTTGAATAAAGATATTTTGATTTTATTTGAAAGAGCCTAAATCTGCCATACTTTCTAAGGTTAAGGTCAGGAAAGGTTTCCAGAGATGTGTCTGATAGGTTTTGTGCAGATGGCAGAGGTTTGGCATTTTCGCCTAAGAAGCAATTTACAGGAACACAGAGAGTTACCTAGAGAAGAGAGTTTTCGGATGATCCGGAGAAGTTTTGCCTATTTACTCCATGACAAAATGCCTTGGTCAACATTTCCTCAGAAAAACCGTCAATAGTATTGTTGGTAATAAGTCTGCTACCTAAAGCTAAATAACATAATCGCAATAATCCTGTTTACGAACATTTGAATGATTTTAATGTCGAGTGACTATTTATGAGATACTTACAAATAAGGATGTCATACGATAAGATATACCCTGTATATATGTCATACGATTGTTCGTGACCGGCTAATGATTTAATTGAGACTAAGGCTCATAAGGGCTCGCACTGATATCTAAATATGTCACTGTAGTATGTAATGACCTCGAGCGTTGCTATGGAAATGTACCTTATCAAAACTGCATTATAGAAAATTACATTATAAATAATAATTATGTTTAAAGCGAAAGTGTGTTAAACATTCCAGAAAATCACGTATAAGGTAAATGGTTTTATTATTGGTCGGATGCAAAAAAGCTTTAGCGTGTGAATTTTCGTTAAAAGTGCCGCACGATCAATATCTGAACAGGTATTTGTAAAGGCTCCTTGTAAAATTAAGTGATTAAATGATCAATAATTTTTACAATACACGAAAATTACGTCAGAAAATATTTATATTACCTGTACATCTAAGCTAATATTATAAAGAGGAAACATTTGTGTTATTCTATGTATGAAAGTATGTATGTATGTTTGTAACATTTTCACACAAAAAATGCTGGACCGATTTCAAAACTTTTTTCACCATTAGAAAGCTACATTTTCACTGAGCGACATAAGCTATATTTCTTTCTCAAAAATATAGGGATCATTAATAAAAATGCAGTAATGTAACCCAAGGTGTCGACTAACAAATCTGTTATCGCACGTGTTGCGGAAACTATTGATGATAGAACAAATAAATGTTTTACAATAATATAGAACGTATTAATATCTACAAAAAAGTCCATGCGATACCATGTCTCCAACTACTGTCATCATGCCACTGTAACTACTTGTGTATTATATTTTGGTATAAATGTATGTTTATTGAACTTTGTCTGCTTCCTAAAGGATATCTAGGAGAAATTGCATCAAAGCGATAAGACCGCCTTTTGTGCGACACTAAGTTATTTAGTTTGAATATCCTTTTATGTTTTTTAAGTGTGGTGTGGTAACAATAAACAATTAAATAAAAATATTCCCTATCTTATGGCTTATCAACCTGGAATAGAGTAAGGGTGCGGAATTAAACTCTAAAACATCTCTTCTAAGAGAGGAGAACAGTTGTTTTATACGGAATTAAATAAGCTATTCTTATATTTACTTGACAACAATATCGCTTACTAACGTAAGTGTCATTTTAAATAATGAAAACATTCAAAGAAAATTACTTTTGTTTTTTTGCATTCAGTCTTTAAAGTTGGATACCCCTGTAACACTATTTGGTAAGAGGCAAGGAATAAATTTCATGTAACAGACACTCGTCAGATGTATACTGAATGTAGTTGTTTTGGAAAGCCTTATAAACAATACGTAACAAAAACATCTATTTAGTTGCTAATGCATTAAAGGTTTTCGTTTAATAATAGGCAAGTTGCTATTACGTGAACACATATCGTTTTTCGTAGATAAACAGAACAGTAGTACATCAAAGCGAAATTAAATGTTGTGTACAATAACACTCGACAACACCAACGACGTTCAAATAAAATAAACTCCTAATTCAGTATACGACACAAGAGCTCACCCCTACATACTTGTTAATATAATACTCTTACGTATCTTCAATAGGTTTACCACAAACATCGCGAATAAACGTTATTATATAATACTTACGATGGATACAGAAGATAACTTTTCATTTGATTTTACTGTTAATAATTGAATATGAGAAGGAAATAATTATGATAATATTACGTTTACTAGAATAAAATAATTAAAAGAAATATTTTTTAAAGTCATACATGTTAATTTCATTCTACGAGGTAAATAGTGACATGTCGTCATCGTTTCCGATGAAATCATTTGCTCTCTGATACATGGTTATGTACATAATCATAATATTAATAGTAGATGATTTACTTGAAGGCATAAGGGAAAATTTCTTTAAAAGATTAATTCAGGAGAAAGGATTCCTTTAGTAGAGCAAAGACTAACATAGTCAATTAAAATGTTAATGAAGGAATTGTAAAAACAAATTTATAGGAATATTATTGGGGCAATTTGCCTGAATTGGGTTCTTTGACTTGTCAAAATCAAAATATTATTTATTCTAGTAGGCTCAAAAAGCACTTTGGTATAGTCCGTAGTCAGTCCGTTGGTAACAAATCTACCACCGGTTTGGAAAGTTGATTCCGCTGAATAAAACCAGCAAGAAACTCAACGGTTACTCCTTTAAATATAGTGTTTGTAAGTAACAATGTGTTTAGCTTTCATGTGTATATCGCTTTAATAATTTTGATCATTATGATATGCTTTTTATAATAGGACGTTATTAACATGTTTCTTAAAACTATGTGGAGGCAAACCCAACAGTGATTCGGGTATCTTATTAAAATACGTATGCTCAACCCGACAAACGCAAATTTGTTTTTATTGCAAATTTGTTTTTGTTTATTGTATTAAAATTGTGTTTCGCTATTTTTGTCGTATAAGTGAATATTATCGCGGATACTCGTATATACAATTTTATTCAATAAATTGCGACGGTACCGTGAGAATTGATGTTTCTTTGAATTTTTCTCTTATCGTTATGTAAGTGTATCTAATATTAATCAATGAGTTAAAATGACAATTACAAATTACAATCAAATAAAGATCATTACAAATAACAAATAGTAACTGTAGGGTGTTTAACAGATAATTACATGCGACTATTACAAAGAAGGTACATAATTAGAGCAAAAACGACACCCGCCCTGAGCAAAACAAAATGAAAACTTAATGCAGACATAATTGTGCCACTGTGGACTCGACGCATCCGTGATAATGCTAAGGTGCATTTCACTCCTTTGATATGACTTTTTAATATTTATTTATTATTAAGAATTTGTTATTTTAATTTCCTCTAACTGCGCTTATTGAAATGATTAATTTAAAAAAATATTACAAATGTAACCGCTGCATTTAAACGTATACGTAACGGGGTAAGTAAGTAAGTAGCAGCCCATTAACGTCCCACTACTGGGCACAGGCTCCCTCACTCCGAAGAGCGAGGGTTTTAAGAGCATAGACCCACCACGCTGCTCCACTGCGGATTGACAGGCATAGTACACAAGTGCAATCTCTATTCCTTCGCTCTCATAGACCGACGTGACGGGAATCCGACACGACCGGAGAGAGATCAGGCGTAGGGACCGACGGCTTAACGTGCTCTCCGGCACGGGGGTGGATCACACCGCCAACTTCCCAACTTCGGGCAAATATTGAGAAAACCTTAATGGAAAAGTCAATATCCATTTTTGAATTGGCCCGACCCGGGACTCGAACCCAGGACCTCATGTCTGTAGTCGAACACGCTAACCACTAGGCCAATGAGGCAGTTAACGGGGTATACGTATGTTTCTTATTTCGTCGAATGGAGATAGATCAGTCATTTCTACTTAAGATCATACGGAATATTACTGACTCTATACTTTCTAATCAGTATATATTTTAAATGATCAGCTGTATTTTACGTATCTAGAAAAAAAACCTTGGCCAATACACTTGTGTTTCGCCTTTGCAACAATTACAGTAGACGAAGTCGCGGGTTCATCTAGTTAATATATATAATAGTATAGGAAGCGTTTATATGCTATGTTTGTATTTTAACTTATTACAATAGGAAAGCAAACAGATACTTTTACAAAAGAAGCAGTTTTAACTGGGTCTTCTTTTTAATAAGTCCCGGGAAAATCTTAACAACTGTTGCAATGATTTTATTGAGAGCCTATAAACACACAGAGTATATCAGAAGGAATAAATTTAGATTTTAAAACCTAAACACGTTTGATAGGTTTACATGGAATCAGGACACAGGTTAAGTAGCAGGTAAACCATATAACATCTACTATTAAAAACAATAAAGAAGGCATTTTAAGTGGCCTGTGGTATTGAATAACTTAACGTTCGAGTTGACTTCACACGGATACATAAATGACAATGTGTTTTGAATTAATTGAGAACGCAGGCGGAATGTTACATTACTAAAACGGCCCATATCACTGTTATCGCATACTGCATAAGATTTGCCGCATTCTAAGGTACTAACTAAGTAACAACTACTTGGGTCTTTATAAAATGACTAGGTCAGGTCTCATCTGCTGTATTTATGTATAGACTATCGTGTATATGCATTGAAGATGGTTAGTGTATAATAGATTTGAATTTTATTAATTTTCTCGAAACAACCACCTTCTAAGATATTGCGTGAAAAAAAATATTCACGTATGTATTAATTTACTATAATTTACATAAATATAACTGCCTTATCGGTGTAGTGGTTAGCATGTTCGACTACAGACATGAGGCCCTGGGTTCGAGCCCCGGGTCGGGCCAATTCAAAAATGGATATTGAGTTTTCTATGTAAGATTTTCTCAATATATGCCCGAAGTTGGAAAGTTGGCGGTGTGATCCACCCCCGCGCCTCGGAGAGCACGTTAAGCCGTCGGTCCTGCCTCTGATGTCTCTCCGGTCGGATTACCGTCACATCGGACTATGGGAGTGAAGGAGAGAGAGGAGAGTATAGAGAGTGCACTTGTGTACTATGACTGCCAATACGCAGTGGAGCATTGTCGTGGGTCTGTGCTCTAAAAACCCGCTCTCATTTGAGTGAGGAGGCCTGTGCCTAGCAGTGGGACGTTAATGGGCTGCTACTTACTTACTTTTTTTTACATAAATATAGATATAGAGGTTTGCTGAATGTCAAACAAGATTTACAGAAAATTAAAAAGAAAGTTGTGTATAAAGTAAATCTGAATAAAGACTATTATTGTAACATAAATATAGACGAAAACCAAAGAGTTGATCGTCTTTTATCCTGTGTTGTTTTTTACTAATTGTTATATTTCACATAAGAATCCCTTTGAGTTACGGTCTAATTTAGTGCCGAATTCGTAACTAATATCATAAAAATTAGAAAAATATCATAAACTTCTTCAATTTTACGTAAAAATGTTGATCAACTCTTGCTTTACTAGATACATTTTCGAAAACATTCGAATAATTTGCAATTAGCTTGATCACCAACTTGGTCCAGACAAAGGTAAACTGATTTATTGTCAAACTAAATGCCGTTCTGCTAATGAAATATTTGCCAAAATGTGGTTTATAATAAGAAAGTCCAGGAATTCCGTCAACCCATACGCAGGTATATTTATCTTTATATAATATGATTCCATTCATTTCAAAACCTAGTTAGCGTTTGTATTTTCAAGAACTTTTCTAACAGCAGATATGTATAATAGGAGAATAATGTTTGGTGTGTTTTTAGAAAAACGTTTGCGGTTGCATAATGTAGTATTTTTTATTTAAACAGAAACTATTATTTAAACAAACATTGCTACTTTACCAATAAAATATATCTAAAATCATTGGTCTCATTTTTCTTGTCAATATGACTTTATGCAGTTTATATAAACTAATATTATAAAGCAAAGATTTGTGTTTTTTTTTGTAACATCACACAAAAACTACAGGATCGATTTTAAAATTTTCTTACCATTAGAAAGCTGCATTTTCACTGACATAAGCAATATTACTTTCTCAAAAAAATAGGGGTCCCTAATAAAAATGCATTAATGTAACCCAAGGTGTGAAAAAATCAGTCACAAAAAACTTGTCATCGCGTGCGCTGGAGTAACTATTGAGGATAGAACGAAAAAATGTTCAACAATATTATAGAAGATATTAATATCTATAAAAAAGTCCGTGATACCGTATCTCCAACTAGTAGTTATGCCACTGTATCTACTTTTTTGGATTTTAAATTGCCGAAAATAATAAAACCATATTATTCATACTTCTGTATTAATCCTTACCCTATTAAATGATATTTTATTAAAGACCCTTTCAATACCCGTAAAATACTTTTTAAATTATTAAAATCTGACCTTGCATTCAATAGATGCAAGGAATTTAAAAAAATCAATGTAAAGAAAATTGTAGCGACCCTTATGACTGGGCATACGACTGGTGAGTTAGCTCATATTCCAAGGACTCCAATGATACCCACCTGGATGACTGGAGCAATTTAAAAAATTCTTTCATTACCTCCTTGAAATCAAGAATTTTTCAATACCTGTAGAGTATTTTTAAAGTTGCTAAGGCCGGACATTCTACGTAAAAATGTATTAGTTAGATAAATATTAGTTGTAAAATAAAATTTGTATATTGATTAAATTATGAATGAAAGTGTATATATAATAATCAGAAAGGAATTCATTAATAACTAAGGGGAATATTTTTTTTATTTTAACGTTAATTAGTAGACTTTTAATTGAGATCGGTATCTAAGCGGGTGAAACCGCAGGGCATTGCTAGTGTTATATAATAGATAAAGTACGACTATTAAAAATAAAAAGAGTTTTGGAAGTGAATACAAGGTTGAAATCTAATGTCATGTAAACTTTACAAGACAAAATCGTAGGTTAGCTTAGGTTTGTTAATAAAAAAACGGTAGACTGAATAATGCAGGTCTGTTTTGCATACACTGCTTACATAGTAATGAGGATTTTCTATACGAACCTAAAACAGACGTTCATAAAAATTATTCCCTGAATTGAAATAAATTTTAATAAACAATGAAATCGTTAATGTCTTAAGAAATTTTATGTGTTGCTTTATATGTTAAGCTCTACTGTTTTATTAGTCTAGTTTTTTATTTGAATCCAAATAATAGACCAGCTTCCGATTTTTCAAAAAAAAAAAAATTCAGGAGCCTTTAAGTTACTTTAGTGTAAACACATTATCCAGTAAGTAAAGATGCTAGTCCTGCATTTATTATGTATTTTGTTTTAATTAATAAATAAATTATAAATAGCATTAATATCAAATTTAAAGTTGTATTAAATGAATATGTTTCCATATAAATTCTGCAAGCCAATCTACCTAATTGTTATTTGATTTCAATCTGTGAAAGTAGCTCTTTGCTTAATAGTAAAAAAATTACATTTTGTAAATATTGAAAATATAAATAGTTCTGTTATTCAAAATATTGAATAAAATTCTTTTATCTATAAATTCTACGTTGTGTAATACTTTTAGTAAAAAGATAAAGTAAAGCTCGATGCGTTGAAATGCTCTATTGTAAGAAGGCTTGTAACAAATTTCCATAAGTTAAAGTAGATAAAAAAAATACTTTAAGATGGGGGAGTGACAGAAACAACTTTTATCATCGTTTTTGATATCATCATCAATCATATATTGAAATAAATGGGAAAAAACTGTATTTGACGATTAAAAGTGTTGTAAACTACTTGAATAAAGAATTTTTGAATTTGAATTTAAATAATTAAGATCCCTTGACTAGAAAGAAAATTTATCCCCGGTATTCCCCGAAAAATGTATAAATACGTTTTCCAATAATATTGGTTATGTGTAAAGATCAGAATTATCAGATCTGTTTGCGAAATATTTAGTTTTACAATCAACGAATTAAATTAACTTCAACGGAGAACTTTGACATTGACAACATTAAATACGCCTTATAGATTAAAAAGGAATATATTATACCCAACAAATCTCCTTTTTTAATACTTGTAATCTTCGGATTTGAATAGTTTCGGGTAAATATGGGAGAAATTAATTCCAGTAGAGAGAGTAAAAATTGACATGACACAGTGATCTCTTTGTGTCTGCTATAGTTGCGTAGTAGATACGCTTAGGAACAAGGTCCTATGTTGTGCTCAATTTCTTACAACGGGATATAGGATCAGGAAGTTAAGTTCATTGACTGTTGTCGGACGGTATCAAAAACAAAATACACTTTATTCAAAAAGGCTTAAAAGGTAAAATCTTCTGAATGATTATAAGTCTATTCGTCTGTAACACAGATACCAACTAAAAGAAAATTCAGTACTTACTTTATTAAATGATCTACTTTAGATATTACATTTCTTGAAAATATATTTTTGTTATTGTATTTATTGACTATATGTACTTTAAATCTGTTATAACAGTATTAAAAGAGTAGTTATGCCATAGAACAGATTAAATTTAATATTTACATATTATCGTAAAGATGTGAAACTGCACAATAAATATTCTTAACTCGCTCTCGTAAGTCACGTTCGGATGGCGATTTATTCTTGTTGTTTTAATTCTTTATTTAATAAATACTATACAATAAAAGTACTGTAATTTAAGCAAAAACACTTTTGGGTACTAATGCTATTAAGTTTGTTTAATGAGCAATATTATGTTATTTAATCGCGGTCTGAATTATGTGAGCGACTGTATCTTTAGTAATACTATCTGGTTCATAGTTGCCTGACTGTATGAGTAATATGAAATTCAATGTTTAAATGAGCTTATACTATCCTAAGATATATTACTTGCACTATCATCTAATTCTCTACAATTTTATTCATATCACTCATTGTCTACATATATTATATATACATACATAAATAATTTCAATCATTTATATATAATATGTAATTATAATAAACCTAACTTGTATACGATTTGGCGAGAGCTGTTAGTGTACTATGTATGGTTTTATAAATTAATAAATAAATAAATACGATTGCAATAAAATCATTTAAAATCACAATATTTTTTTTTTTTATTTTTGATACGATTTTATTCATTCTAATACCATACCAAGAAAGACAATTTTAATATTTATTATGTAATAGTTTTCTTTATTAAGTGACAGTAAAAAGTATTAACAATTTTCTTATTCAGCAGATATTATAACTTTTAAAATAAAATAAATTGTTTGCAATTGTCAGAGTGTATTAAATTTAAACGAACTTCTTGGTGATATTAAGCGTTTTAAAGACTAAAATTTAAATAAAAATACTTCACGCCTGCATCCAAGTGTTATAAACCTGTATATGGTTAATATCGTATTTTCTTTAAGAATATGGTCCAATGAAATATTACATTCGTACGTTATTATAATGTCATTGCACATCATACCGGGCATTACTTAACACAATGCTGTGAAATATCATTCGGATTAAACTTTACCATATTAGCCCACGACAGTTTATTTATTATCAATACGTTAACATTCCTGGAATTTTAGTTTTTTTTTTTTCAAAATATAATACCAGCAAAATTTAATTCGTACATCAAGAGCAGTTAATAATACAAAAAGAGTATCTATAAAGGTTTCTTAACCCGATCAAAAGTGCATAGTTCTTATACTTTCATCTTGAAGCAAGTTACGAGTAATTTAATTATAGAAAATATTGCTTTTAAAATACTGCTCCCTACTTCAGGAAGCACTACACGTGATGTTTACTTTGCTTTCAATAGTTAATAGACAGATACTAGTATATATTTTTCATATCTTAAATACTATGTTACTAACTGTAAATGCAATATAATAAGATTTTAAGTCCTTTGATAAATTATACAAAAATTTATATTTGAAAGGCGTATTTATGAACTGTTTTAATTATTCCAAATAATTGGCTTTCACACCCGCTAATTTTTCCTGCAAATTTTGATAAAACTGCTATTACAGTTCACCTAATACCTAATACAACACAGTCTTCGGATATTATATATATAACTTTCTAATAAAAGTGAATCTTCTTTGGTAAACCAAATTTTAAGTCTTGTTTATATTTATACAAATCTAAAACTAGATTTCCTAGTGATAGAGGTAAGGAAAATGGAAGTTATGTTAGGAATTTAATTGCCACTAAAATATTAAGTGTTGAAATTAATTTATTCAAATCTCAAAAAACGAATTGTAAATATAAATGATACATGTATTATGTCAGTAAAATTTTGAAATGGCAATTTATGAAATATTTTTATTTTAGATTTTATGAAAAATAGTACATTAAAGTATTAAATGACGAATGGTAAATTAAAATGCCACACGTTTTTTTGGAGATATTAAAACTCGCTAACCTTCAAATGAATTAGCATAAAAGACGCTGCACATCTTCGTGACACTAACCACGCGTTTCATCCGTAAAATTTTATCCTCATGCGCCTAAAGAAGTTTCACTTCAAAAATAGTAAATATAATAACACTTGCAGAAAATTTATGTAGATTAAACGCGGCGCTTTTAAAATCACAGTTATAAGCCCTTTTGAGCATCAAAAACATTACCGTTCATAAATCTATCGTGAACTTAGTTTGTAGTTTGATAAACGAATTTCAAACTAAATTCCAATCAACCAAAAAATAACATAAAAGTCGCTTCAAATTTGTTGCACACGGCAAATCAGGAACGCTACAAATTAGCCTTCAAAAAAGTAGTTTGGGAAAGATTTTTCAGAGCAACATTTCTGCACAAATCGGCTAAATGCCAATTTTAAGTTCTAAACTGTTAATGTAACTAAGGAAATGTTTGAAAGTTAAAGCTGCATATCGAGCGGCCCGGGACGTGTAGCCAGAATTTGTTCAGCTAAACCGTTGTCATGTAGAGTGTGGAATACACGATGGGAATCTGTCACAAAACTTACGGCTGTCGTGGGCGACCGCGCGTTGTCGGAGCGTGCGAACAGTCGCTCGTGCTGAGAGGGACTGAGTGACTCCTCGCGGTAGTCAAAGCCCAAAGGTTCTGTACTGTACAGTATGTAATGCATCGCCTAGCACCGAACAACCGATTCAAGAATACGTAGGACGAACTTATAGCTTGACAGCACAGATTCAGAGTACGAGTCTAAAATGTTTGCATATCATTAAAGGGAATTGTTAAACACACTATGATAATTTGCTATCATAAGAAATCTTACTACAAAAACCCTAATTAAGAAGGTAAAATTTTAATTTATATGACTACAAGCTCATGGAAAATTAACCAGTGAAGTGAACCAACGTGAATAACGCTTAGAAGGCTGTTACTATATCTGAGTGAATATTTATTTTTTTATCGCAGTATTTTTATTTGTTACCATTTATAATAACGGCTATAAGGTACAACGGTAATATTTAAACACACTGTATCAAAAAATCTAAGAGCAGTAATAACTCAATAATTCCTGAAATGTAGATAATTACTGTTAGATCATAAATTTATGTACAGCAATTTTTTTTATTTAGTGTTATTAAATATTACGTTGTACCTTATAGCCATATATTGAAAATAGTAGCAAATAAAAATATTAAGTTAAAAAAATTACTATTTTCGTATACTCACTTTTTTTGTGATATAATTACAGTCTTTTAAGCATTATTCATGTCGGTTAGTTTTTTCCATGAGCTTGCAGTCTATAAATTAAACTTCACAAAACCCTTTTTTTATAATTCTTTGTCCCATAATACTTACATATTACTTTAAAAAATAAACCGTTTGATACAATTATATCTTGTTCATTATATTAACGTAAACGCTCATCTTATATACATCATTATCAAAATCATAGTTAACCATAGTCTTCGAAACCGTTTTAAGACCTCACTATATATATACTCCAATAAGAACGATATTTAAACACTTTTGGAAATTGATTATAGGTTCAATAGGTATAAAAGAAAATTTACACCGACTATCGATGTACACTTTGGTATCTGAAATTTGATAATCTGAAAAATGTCGCTGAAAGCATTTTCTATGATATATTTTGATTATTTAAGTCCCTTACCCAAGAGAGATCAGCTAAAAATACATTTGCCTAACTTAACAGGCAGCTGTTATAAACACTATACGAAATCCTGAAATAAACCCTCTAGACGGGTGCCGTACCTGATCTATTTTATCAGGAAATCCTTCATAATAATGCAGATTGGGTGGGTTGAACTAATTGATTGTATAAATTAAGATAATAAAGCGTCTGTACATCTGTTTATCTATATTTATTAATAAGTTAACTTTTATGGAAAGTTTTATTTTTTCCTCTTTAACTTCGCTAGATTAAGTTTTACCGTGATCACTCATAGTTATTTTTTTAACTGATAACGAGTACTGGCTTTATTAGTAGGGGTCCTAAACTAGATATCTGGCAGGGCAAATGTTGGAAATTATATTTGCGGCTAGTTATTATTTCATTAGCAGATTCGTCCCATCGCTGTGTTGGCAAATGATTTTTAAATATTCCGGCGCACAACTTTCGTTTCTGGACCACTGTTTGACATTGTATTATTACTTACCATCGGATGGCTTGCAGTCAATCGCTAACTAGCACCAAAGCAAATATTCATAATGAAAGAAAACTATTGACAACGTGGCCTGTTTTAAGCCCGCGATTGTTTTAAATAGTTAAATCAGTTACATTATGTTAGCATGGTTTTAAGGTCAGGTTATTACCATTACTCTAGGGAACGCTTTTACGCATTCTCATATAATTATCTTCAGTCAGCACTAGTTAGGTTTGCATAATATATAGGTTAACATCATATTGTGGAAGTCCATATTTATCTCAATATTCACAAACATTTGTAAGACATGTTATGTTTATTTCATTTATTTATATACATTTTAAAATTTCCATAGTTAATTAAACATATTTGTGTTAGTCTATTCAAAATACATTTTTTTGAAAGTTATAGTAAATGACACTTGATGTTGATATACTTTTTTAAAATGATAGTCCATTAATTATATTATTTTTCAAAAGTTTTTATTGAAATTTATACAGCGCCTTTTATTGAAGGCGTAAATGTTTAAAGATTTCTTTCTCTGTAAAAAGTTTAAGAAGTTCTTGCTAAACGGCTTAGGAATTGACCTTATTTTTTTTATTTCACTTTTTAACAGTCATTTTCTTATTGCTTGCGGTATTAATGTCGAAGCGTACTCAAATAGCGTATATTAGTAACAACATAAAAACCTATATCGAAGCATAACTTATACATATATATTATTACATTATTCATAAACCTCTGGGTGGGACATTAGTAGTATTTCAACTATTTCAAAGCACAAATTATGCACGAATTCAGAACACAATCACACTGGCCGAATGGAAAATAATAATTATACTCTGTCCCACATTTTTTGTTAATGAAAACCCATCACAAAGCTTTAACCGATCTTTTGTAAATTCAGTAAAACGCTACAACTGGGTCTCCTTCCACCTGTTGGCTTTGTCGGGTATATTGTGAAAATATTCATTTAATATTCATCTTTGCTTGAAATTTGACCATAGTCATATTTTCCCGTAGAAGTTGTTGATTTCAAACTGTAATCAGTGTTAATCACTTCAAAGATTTAATGACATATCGATTTTAGCGGTGGTGCAATGTGACATTTATATAATCCTTCACCAATTTTTCATGGCAATCGGATTTATTTTATAGTAATATATTACACGAGTCAAAGATATATATAATTGGCAGATTTTAATGTTCAAATCAGTATTGAAATTGATTAGTAGATTATGTCGATCTTAGAGTGATAAAGTAATTTATTTATATATGCGTTAAAAAGCTTGCTAGATAATAGATATTTCAACACTTCAATAACTAAATTATCTATTTATAATATTTAGTTAAGTACTTGTATGTAAGTTAACGTGTATATTTAAGACTTATTATATGAAATTTCATTTAGAATACCCAGGCCTTGTAGTCTGGTTAAAAACTTTTCACCTTTTAAATCTCACGTATTCAACACTAACCTTGGCTGCTCAGCCCCGATATATAGAATACTTATGTTATATAATAATATATGTAAAGTGGTTAATAAAAATATAAGTTGTGATAGTCTTGCATTCTTTAAAAGGAAAATTGTTAACCACTGTCTTGCCTATGCTGTCGTAGACCTCGTTGCCTAGTATTAGACAATTTTTAAATAATTGTTATTATTACTTTTATTATTTACTTTCGTTTCATTCTACATTGTTTGTTTTTAGTTTGTAGGTTTCTTAGTTCGTATATTTTTTTTTGCATGCTGAGGCAACTAGTGAGCGGGTTTGCAGTAATTAGTTTTTATTATTTATTCATTCTTTATATTTTGCGTATTATTACTGTAACCTGTTAGTGTCCTATTTAAATAAATAAATATGTGAGAATAAAAGAATAATTGTATGTATGTATTTATATATTGTAGGCGACACCTTATCTTCTTACCTCACACAATCTATCTAACCTTAAAGATGGCTGGTAGAAATCGCTAAAAAGCTATAAGGTCGCCTATTTGTACTATTATTTTAAATTTGTTTCTGTGTAACTTGTTTCGTATATATGGTGTGCAATAAGAAGTATTCTACGTATCTATATAAATTCATCAAGTTTTATTAGTATAGACCAGCCACATAGATTTCCCGTCCATAGATTCCCATTTATTATCCCCGAATTTAAAGTTTCATACAGATTCGGTTGAATTGACTATAAGGAGATAAAAAATGAATTTAGAGTCTAATTACCGTTATAAAATATTTATTTGATAGCTGGACACCAATCTTGTATAAGATCAAGTATATTGTACCTTAACTCATAATAATGCAGTTATAAAGTTTTATAAAACTATAAATGACTCTGCATTAGGAATATTGATACTAATAGAAGGGAACGTTAGAACAAAGGACAGATGTTTTCAAGCTTCCCGCTCTATTAATGAAGTAGATACCTCAAGTCCAATTTCGTTGCGCACTTCTAAGAAAGGTCCGTAAGTCCGAGAGTCGTTTCAAAGTAGTAAGTGCGGCGCGCCACCGCAGAAACCCTGTGAGAAACTTTGTCAACTACAGAACCTGAGTGATGGCACACCGTTAAAATTTTCAAAGTCCCCGACTGGGAAAGTGTCTACATAATATCTTATTGCAAACCCACTTAGATTCGGGTTGATCTTGAACTTAGGAATGATGTACCATATAGTAGTGTTTGATTTTGACTTGCATTTGTCTTCGCTTATTTCAAATGAAATATACTTTCGCCAACTAGGCTGTTTAGGCATTTTTGAATCGATAAATTATTTAATGACATCTGAATTGATATTAATAACGTTATTTAAGAACGATTTAAAGCTTAGTGGGCTTCTTCTCGGATATATATTTTTAAAGAACGAGCAATGTGTACGTTATCGTCAACAATGGTCACCCATATATTTTGAAATACGTAATGGATTTTGGTTATAGGGTGGTGATGATTGTGAAACCTAAGTAACGTAGAAAGAATTAAATCGTATTATTCTTTTATTTGCCCATACACAATATTGTACCATTGCATATATTTGTAAGGCGATACAGTCTAGCTAATAGTGTGTCAGCTGACCCGAAGATAGAACTAAACGAATCTTATAAAAACAATATATAACATTTTTTTTTATCCTAAAACATCTGCTTTTAAGGAAAAACTATGGTTTCATTACAGAAAACTTAAATTTGAAGTAGGTTTTCATACTGTTAATATATGTAGTTCATCTCTCTTTGATATACAACATTTTAGTTTTGATTTGACGACTTTATTAAGTTAAAATCGAAAAAGCTACAAGTTTTTTTATGCGTAGATGTAAAATTTACGTATGATTTAATCCGTTATGTAATCAATGATGTTAAATAAAAAGATTCTGATATTTTTAAAGCCCACAGCGTCAAAAAACCGCCGTTAAGCTGCTCAAATCCTTTTTCAATTATTTTATAGTCTGACTTGTTTGTTGTTTATATGTTTGTTCTAACCTGGTTTTAGTAATTTAGAGTGCATTATTCTACGTTTAAAAATAATATGTTTTACGGTAAAAAAAATACAACTAACAGGCGCTATTTTTAACACATTTCTCTTAAACGGATTAGCATTGAAGCTTAACTGTGTGCGTAAAGATTAGTAAACCTGTCAATGCTCTTACTCTGTCTGTATGCAATTATCGACTTATAATGTAAGAAAGAAGCCTAGCTATGAGAGGCGTCAATTGTCGAGTTCAATTTCTGAGCAGTAAGGCAGTTATGGAATTAATCCCGGAATTAAATTGGGCTGAGTGCAGCCTTCCATTCTGCACTGGGTTAGCGTCGTGGGTCTATGGTCTAAAATCCATCTCTTCTATGAGTGAGGGAGTTGTGCCAAGTAGTGGAATGTGAATAGGCTACTACTTACCTTTTTTAATGCGATCGACTGTAACAGAACTTATCTCGTTCGTAATAATGATGATTGCCTTTTGCTTACATTATCAGTTTAATAACTTCACCATGGCGTAAAAACTGTGTGACCAATGCGACCATTTTGTATAATAGTTTGTGTGTGGCCGAAAAACAGGTAAACATTTATTCTATATACAACGATCGAAATAAATAAATATGTGTATATATATATATATATATATATATATATATATATATATAACATGACATAAATATAATACAGGGAAAAAAATTAAAACTATAACAATAAAAATAAATTATATTTCATTGAAAACGAATTGGGTTGTGGAATCCAAGATTTATTAAATTTATATCTTGGGTTTTCTGTGTAATAAGTTCTCAATAATTATTTGCCCGAAGCTGGAAACTTGTCCAACACAATAGTAAAACAAATCTCCAAGATTCCAGTTGAAATATTCCGCCAAGATTCTAATTCCAGTTTCATAAAGCAAATTGAAAGCCACCCAACGGACTCTAAGAACGAGAAAATAGAAAATCTGCTTGTATTTTCAAGTGCACTATTAATACACCTGTTGCAGTTAGCTAATCTTTGTATGAAACTGGACACTATGGGTAAAACTTAATTCGGAGGGCATGCATACCAAATTAAACAAAAGTCCGTCTTCAAAACGACATTTTGATACGATTTTCCAACTAATCATAAAACATTCAGCGAAGCCTGTCTTCGCTAATATTGATTAAGTTAGTAGGATTACTAAGTGCTATAGACAGACTATCACTACTTTATTTTAATTATTGAGAACTTATCAATTCGATTTAAAGTTATTAATCGAAATCGACTCGATATTTGAAAAACATATCTTTATTAAATTTAAAATAATTTAGTTTTAAAGTAATCTTGTACAAACTTCGTGTCGAAAGAAATATATTGTTAGAAATGTTTTTTTCTTTGTTTCACCCTTTTTTTTTTTGCTTCTTGAAATATACGATGCTAAGTGACAAAAAGTGTACCCTATCTACTGAAGACGACCTCGAGGTTGTCTTTGAGTAACATTAATCGGTTTCATCGCGTTCCAACCCTTAGGAAAACAGCACTATGTAGATAAAATCACGCTTTTAAATACTGTGACCTTCTGCTCTGAACATAAAGTGTAATGTCGAGTGACAACAGATATCATGCAGTAAAAGAACAATAAGCACGTACTTAAAGAATATCAAATTTCATCTTAAATCGCCGTTAAAGAATTTCATCGAGTAGAATTTGTCTGTCTGTTGTTTTCGGGTTTAAAAGTTTACCATTTTTGCAATGAAGCTAGACCTTAAATGGTCCAATGAATGTGAATGAAGGTCAGTGAATTAAATATAACACATGGAGAAAATTTTGTGCGAATTTTCCAAAGTACGATTTAGAAAATAAAAAGTAAGTAGCAGGCCATTAACGTCCCACTGCTGGGCACAGGCCTCCTCACGCGCATGAGAGAGGGTTTTTAGAGCATAGACCCACCACGCTGCTNTGATTGTCGAACTGGCCCGACCCGGGACTCGAACCCAGGACCTCATGTCTGTAGTCGAACATGCTAACCACTAGACCAATGGAGCAGTCAGACTAATGAGGCAGTCTATAGTATAGACGCGATTTAAAAAATGCATTTTAGTTATTTTTTTAAGACTTTAGTGAAACAAATTTCATTGTTATCATAGAGTTGAAGAGTAAATTAATCTGCAGAACACTTCAGTTTTTTATAAATCTAGGTAAAATGGGTTTTCACTTGTCGATACTAATATTATTTTTGTACCTAACTCAGAGGTATGAGCAACAACATAAAGCAGTCGAAATCGCGGTATTATTATATCATTATATTGAACAATATAGTAGAAGTAAACATTATACATATATTGTAATTCTTGGAAGCCAGTAAGATTTGCTACGGGTGATCGCTCCCGTAATAAGCGTACGTCCGCTTGGCGTGAGCGAACGGAATTTTGAAACTGTTTATATTTAGAAAGGACATAAAAATAGCTATTATTATTCTATTAATATTGATTACTAAAAGTTTGTATACAATTTTTTTAATAAACGTTTATACATTAAATCCGTGGCCGTGATCTAATTCGATTGTTTATAAGCGTAACCCGCAACTTCCAATTCATAAGCTCAACAGATGCAGATGTTTTCTGTTTTATTAATATTAATTCATTACGCAAGAAAATCTCAAATCTTTCTGGTCAGCTTTCAATAGATGACGCTGCATATTTTTCAAAAATAAGATTATGAATTATTTAAAATTAACTATTAATTAATATATGGAATAACTGAATTAACATCAAGTGTCAGATCTTGAGTAGATAATTAGAAAAGTATATTTATTATACCTCTAGCCAAGCCCCGCGGTTTCTCCCGCGTAGATACCGATCTCGTGGAAGTGGAGAAAGTCTACTAATTTAGACAATGAATTTATTTTGTTATCATAATAGTTGTGTTTAATTAATTTAATTACTTCCTTTAAGATTATTTGATACATACATTCATAATCTAATCAATGTACAGATTTTACTTTACAACGAATATTGATCTAAGTAATACATTTTTAAATTCGTTACATCGTTTAGGTAGAATGACCGACATTAATCAATTTAAAAATACTCTACAGGTAATGAAAAGTTCTTGATTTCAAGAAGGTAATGAAATATATTTTACATCGCACCGATAGTTTTTAGCTTGATTATTATAAATTGTATAATTCAAAATGCAAACCTTTCTTTTATAAAGAAGATATTTATTTGTAGAATATACTTTATTTGTTTTGTTCTGGAGTTCGACACGGGATACACTATTTTCTTTAAATTTACCATAAATTCGTAATATCTCTTTTGAAAACCTTATTAACTTTTAAAATGTATAAAAGTAGTTATAGTGACATAAGTAAAATAGTTGGACATATGATATCGCAGATTTTTTGTAGATATTGATACGTTCTATAATATTGTAGAACATTTTTTTGTTCTATCATTAACAGTTTCCCCAGAGCATGCGATGACAGATTTTTTGTGACCAATTTTTCACACCTTGGGTTACATTAATGCATTTTTATTAGGACACCCTGTTTTTTTTTAAGTAAGTTATATAGTCTATCTCATTCAGTGAAAATGCAGCTTTCTAATGATGAAATTTTTTTTTGAAATCGGTCCACTAGTTTTTGTGTGAAAACATTAAACAAATACATATAAAAACATAAATGTTTTCAAAGACATATAGAGAAAGTATAATCGGAAACTGGCACGTGACTGACTTGAAGCGTTTTTAGTACAAATCCAAACGTTTAACTTAGACCATCATATGTCGACTATCTGGAAACAACACTAAAACTGAAATAATTGTTTAAAATAAACCTAGCGGGCCATTTGTAGACCACAATAAAACTAAAAGTAATCTTAAATTTAGGTTAATAGCCTAGTCAACCTAGTTATCAATAAATACAAAAGGGTAAACGCACTTCGTATAATATTGCGTATGTGACTACAGTATGACCAATAGTGTATTTCTGTTATACCATTGAATCCCGGGACTTCTCTTAAGTAATTCTAATCAATAAAAAAATAGATATTCAAATAGGCCAACAGTTTCGAGTCGAAAAATCTTTTGACATATTATTTCCAATGTACAAATGATGTTGATTTTAAAGAACACTTTGTAATCTACAGTTGAAAAATCAGGATCATAATATATTAACTACTATTCTCCGTGGTATCAGTGCGTAGTTCTCAATCCCCTGGGATAATGGTGAAAGGTTACTGCAAAATTTCAAGAATCACCACTAAAACTTTTGTATGATGATTAAGTGAATTAAACGGTCTTAAACTATCTTTGCTATTGTTTTTCTAATAAACTCGGTTTGAGGCAGAATCTGTTGGGTTATGGTTTGACAATTTAAAATATTTAGCTCACTGCTCTTTAAAATAAGAAATATTACGTTGCTTAGCAACAAATATTGAACTAACTGTGTACCTTCGTTACCTAACTGAAACTTTAAGCATTCAAAATCCACTCATTCTCCATTAAAATTTATATTAATATACAATGTCTTATAATTACATAACCAACAACTCTATATTTCTCCAATGACGTAATGGTGCGAGAATTAGCCTTCCTAGTAGGAATAGAAACAGATATGTTTTATATTAACAATTCATTTTATGGTCAAAAAATCACCAAATAGAGATGTTGTTTAATAAATTTAAAAACTTAATTTAGAAAAAAATCATTGAAAAGTTGTACTATAATTAGCCAAGCCCTGACGGCTTAGTAATAAAACACAAAGATGCTTGTTTAGAGAAATAGCCTGTTTAAATCCTCAGCAGGTACCGTCAAGATTCTCTTAATAGTGAAAATGGTTCAGAAATCATTTGTCAAGTTGAGCATACGTATTTTTAATAAGATACCCGAATCACTTCTGTTTTTGCCTCCACGTAGTTTTAAGAAATATGTTAAATACGTCCTCTATTACAAAAAAAAACATAATATTGAAGATTATTTAAGCAACAAAGATGTTTGGACTCGATTCCAATTGCACATGAAAGCTAAACACGCTGTGACGTACAAAAACTATGTTTCAAAGGAGTAACCGTTGAGTTTCTTGCCGGTTTCTTCTCAGCGGAATCAACTTTCCGAACCAGTGGTACACTTATTATCACAACGGACGAACTACTGACGATTGAAAAGTGATTTTGAGCCTACTTAATTGATTATAAATATTTTGATTTTATAAAAACAAAACTTGCTTGATTGGTAATTGTGCTTTTTGGTGAAGGTAAACATCGTAAGTATACCTGCATTTCCCGGGAGTAATTCTGGGATATATGAGCCTGCCAACTCGCTGTCTATCTGGGCCCAACTGTGTCATGAATTGGCTGCTACTTACCTTACCTTATTGTTAAAAGACCTATTTTTGCGACGCAAATGTTTAATAATAGATTGAACCACAAAAAATTGCGACCGGGATTTTATAATAGCGTATGAAATCAGGATAATGAAATAAATTCATCAAACAAAAATTTCGCATACACGGTGCAATGTTTGTCGTACAAATAGCTGCTTAATACTAACTTCTTTATCAGAATTTCATAAAATCGAGTTAGGTAACTGGTTTTAATGAATCTGTATTGTTCAAAATAACGGAGTGACGGACAAACTGGCAAATGTAATTCGATAACGCTGTTCAAACACAGTTCAAACAGTATACGATTTGGAGTCGATACTATTTCAATAACAATAGACACCAATGATCACACTGTTTATTTTGTTCCAGCGGTCTGATACGACTTCTCTGCATTTATGCACTAGATATCATGTTTCACATAGGATAACTTTATAATATCAATTCACATACATATAGCAATAGACACAACCAGTAATTGGTCTCTCCTTACGAAATGACTAGCGTATAGTATAATGAAGATTTATGTGTTTGTTTGTCCTGAAACCCGTAAAATAAGTAATATGAAAAAAATAAAGTCGAATACTACACCATCAGTTACTTAGAAAACTTTAAATCTTTTACGTGATCTTTTAATAGTAAATTATTTGTGAAATGTATTCCATCCACAACACGTTAAAACAAATATATTTGACCTTTGAAACTTTGAACGAAATAGGTATATATGATAGAGAAAATGTGATCTAATAGTAGAAATTAAACAACAAGAAACTAAAAATATACAACCCATTAGAAAACTATTCGCGAGTTCTGACAGCGAAACAATCTATATTTTTTTTAAATAATTAGGACAGGTTTTGTGGATACTTGCGTTCATATTTTTTTTATTTATTAATATTTAGTCTTTTATATAAACTATATATATTAGTCTCTTTATAAACTATGTAAATATCAGTTATTTTTATGTAATAGGTGCGTTTGGGCTTGTAGGTTTATAGGAATATACCACTACTCTCTGGCACTGTACCAAAGGTTGTCTGATAGAGATCGCTATCAAGCGATATACCTCTTGTAAGCTGCCACTTATCTTTATTAGTTATATAATATATTTATTTATTGTAATATTGTACATATCAGCTATGATAAAAAACTATGTTAGACGAAACCAATTCAATATAATATTAAAGAGCTCAAACGTAATCAAAACCGTTCCAAAAGATTTTTGTACCTGAAATAGATGCACAAGTACCTATCTCAATTAGTGAACACGGCCGGTCCATTTTCATATAATCGATTCACTGCATTTGGACCATTCCGTGAGAGATAAAATTAGAAATGGGTGTACTTTATGATCTAAGTGTAAGTATATCGTGAAAGTCGACAATGAACTTTTATTGGAAATTTTCAGATGTATCTCTATTGGCTCTGAATATGACATGACATATTTTAATAAAACTCCAAAAAAATGTACACCATGTATATGTGTTAGTCATTTTTTTATTGATTTGCTTTATTCCTTGAAGATTACTATAGACGTTGAGGTAAAAAAAAATCTCTTATACGAGACATATTGGATAAGAGTTCTAGTTTTACAGATTTTGGAAAAATAATATTTGTATTTGATTTCTACAATATAAGAATTTTAGACGTTGATAGTTCGAAAGATTGATTGTAATCGAAATAAATCTTTAAAAGTATACATTAGCCACCACGTCAGTCCACCGCATTATTCACTACAGCATGACGTCACCTGATAACAACAGTTTAAACTACACATTCCTTTACACGTCAAATAAACACTTGCTCCAATTTTAAAGATTACAAATTTACGTGTCAACATATTCAAAATTTGTTTCATATTGAGTTTTGCTATAAATAAGGTATGTAGCAGCCTATTATCGTCCCACAGTTAGAAACTGGCATCCTCAATCGTATGATTAGGGTTGTAGAGCACAGACCCACCACGCTGCTCTGCTACGAGTTATCACGGTACATATATGCCAGAATTGCACCAGGAATATACAAATTTGCTTCACCCACAAACTCAATGATTAATATTAAACAACAATTAGTCAAATAAGTTTGCTTATAATGCAATTGTATGTGCTTTCTACATAGTATACCAGAACATTAAATATTAAGAAAGTATATCCGAAAATTTATATTTTAAGATAAGGTCATTTTTAAAACTGTACTACAGGAAACTCTTAACAATATCTTTACATCATTTATCCCTGAAGATGATAATGTTATAATCCTTGATGGTATCTACCTAACTGATAAGCAATCTGCGGCCTGCCGTACGTGATGTAATTTATTACTGTGCATTGCTGACCGATGATAACAAAGAGTTTGCATTTCCTGACATATGCTGCTGAAATGTATTTGGCTATGTAAACCCAAAACTGCAGCTATTTAATCAAGGGGTTAATTTATCGTGTCGAAAAACTAAAAAAACACAATAATGGATCGCTGTGGCTAATTGTGAAGATAATTAGCAAACGACAATAGTACAAGATTGATCACAGAGTATATTACAGTATAATATATCCACAATCTGAAGGTCAAAATAAATAAATATTGACAAACAACTGGCCAAAGGCTTTACAAATATTTCCTTAATATATTCCGGGATACAGTGTTTAACCACGTCGAACTTCAAAAATACACTAACGATTTTGATGATGTTCTTGCCGATTTAATATTATTTTTTAATTGCATTTTTAATTCGTTAAACACGAGCTTAGTTACATAAAAGTCAAATAGTTTGCGGTGTACTTTAAACCGTACTCAGACTGAGTGATCCAATATGCTAGCTAATAAATAAGCATAAGCATAGATGCAACATTATTAACAACCTAGGCACGTAGAAGTGATCTCATTCACAAGATAATTGACTGAGCTTAAATAAACAATGTATTGATATTGTGAAAAGATTCTATGAATAAATATGTATTAAAACATAAGTGATTTTAATAAAAATCTAACAAATACTGACTGACTTACATTGCACATTCTGGACGAGATCATCTACGAGCGTGAAAACTCGAATAGGAGTCCCTTACATTAATCCCTATCTCAAATTGCATATCGGATGCTTAAGACTTTGACGGCCTCGCTGGCGCAGTGGTGCCAGTTTTTGCCTTGCTAGCGGTCTAGGGTTTGATACTCGGTAGAACGAATTTAAGAAATTGAATTTTCTAATTTGTCTGAGTCTGGACTGGTGGGAGGCTTCAGCCGTGGCTAGTTACCACCCTACCAGCAAAGACGTACCGCCAAACAAAGAGATTTGTGTTCCGGTACGATGCTGTATAGAAACCGTAAGGGGTATATTGCCTCTTACCAGATTAACGCACTTCCATCTTAGACTGTATCATCACTTACCATCACACGGTGAGATCACCGTCAAGCGCTAATTTGTCAGCAATAAAAAAAGTCTGGACTACAAAAATTCGATCTAAATCCATACTAATATTCAAAGACGATTTTTACCTTTATAACACGAATTTGAATGAAAAATATCATATCTGAAATTCCTCGTCAGACAACTTGAAATATTCTGTTTTACTGCTTATTTAACGTGTTAAGAGTTTTTTATTTATTTATCCAAGCTTTATCTTATGGTGTCTGCTATCTGCCAATCAGTTATTGGAGTATTTAGCACGATGTATTCAATTTTTAATCCTCTAGTTTCGGTTTGTGTATTTTAGTTGATAATATTTTGTTTGCATGAATAGAGTGGATGTTATTTTTATAAAAAAAGAAACGTAAGCTTTACACGCAATACCACTATCGAATGCATTTGTTTTGACGGCACAACTCAAAATTTGTCGGTTCCAAGTACAGAAAAAACATTGTGTTCAGATTCATATTTTGCGAATATTTATCTCTTCTTTTTTATTTCACACTGCGCTCTATTTGGAATTGAATAAATTTTTCTTTATTTCCCTGACGTTAACATGATATCTATGAATAAATAGCTAAAGAATTTTATGTCATAAAACACAGGACAAAAGTCGAACGTAAGTATATTCTTAATGCGTTTAAAATATCCAGCTAATGGTCTTGAATAAGTTTCAGAAAATATAATCGATATTTCGGCCCAAAGGGTCAACGGGAAATCTCACCAGGTCATTTATTTATTTATTTAGGAAAACTAACAAATGTCACATTTACACCTAAAAAGAAATAAAAATTAATTAAATTAATACAGAGTCGTGGTCAATGTACATTTTAGTAAAAGTTATCACAGCATGCATAATTTTTTTTAACTGAATACAATATTTTAAAGAAATCTAAAAATTAAACAATAATAATTATAAAGATACATCTAGAATATGTCAATTAAAAATATTACAATATTTGAATTAAATTACCTTAGCCTAAATTAATTATAGGTCATGTGAAATAAATGTCTTAAATATGTTCCTTAACCCGGAATGTTTCAGTCTAAAGCATTCCATATGCAATTTGAGATAGGAAATTCCTACTTTAGTTCCATAACTATTGCTTAACGTTATTTTTCTATACCAAAGTCGTATCTTAAGGTGATAAAAATTTTAAGAGGATGTGAAACGATGATGCAATTAAATTGAACCTATATAAACCTTTATACTAAACGAATTGCTTAATACATAAACAATGAAAACACCTGCATAAACAGTGACATAAAATTGTTTTTGCTTGAAACATGATACGGCATGCATTAGAATTGTCAGACAGTTTAAACAAAAAGTGCGATACCAAGTCGGAAGATTTTCATAAAATTTGTTGAACGAGGGTAGCGCACGCAACTCGGCTTAGGCGTGCCATACGACCTCAAAATAACGTGACACTGTTTCTTTCTGTTTACATTTTTCTTACTAACACTGCCCTTACATCTTGCGATAGTTAATGTTTAAGATAAGATAATCAAATTATTATGTATCATGTCATTTTCATAACTTGAATGACACGAATGACAGTCTAGTTTTAAGACAATAACTGAATTTCGTACACGATTATTTCTTAGATTCTGTTACCTAAATTTAATGACAATTGCTATATATGCTTTTATATCATTGTTGTATAATAAGTAGAACCCTATTCACACTATATAATTAAAAGAAACAATTCTTTATTCCATTTGTAGGCTAAAGTAAAAAATATACAAGGCATACTATAATATAACTCATGATTGAAAATAAAATACGTCTATTTTCGGTAAGCCATATCAAAAACAAGAATTTTTCTCTTTCAAGAGTTCACAGTGGTGATGAAATATACGCTTTTAAATTCACGAAAAGCGTCCCCTGCTTCCTATAACTTTAAAAGTACATTGTAGGAAATTCTAAAAATAAGTGAGGTACTTCAAAACTCTTTCAGAGGAATTGGATCTAATGAGAGGCATGTAGTATTTTCGGGTGAAAAATTCAATTTTTTGAGGCAGTAAGCATTTTCCTACTTTTCCCTTCATACTAATAATGACACATGATTTTGTATTTACGCAATAATTTTGGTTATTGGAAAGTAAATCAGTTAACATAAAGTACTTATATAACAAATTTTAATTTCTTTATTACATAATAACTCTCTCCTTTTTTGACGTTCAATATGCCCGATTGACTGCCTTATTGGTCTAGTGCTTAGCATGTTCGGCTACAGACATAAGGTTCTGAGTTTCACTCCAGGGTCCGGCCAATTCAATAATCAATATTGAGTACTCTATTAACATTTTCTCAATATTTGCCCGAAGTTGGGAAGTTGGCGGTGTGCTTCACACACGTGCCTCGGAGAGCACGTTCAACCATTGATTCCGCGCCTGATCTCTCCCCGGTCGTGTTGGATTGCCGTCACGTCGGACTATGAGAGTGAAGGAATAGAAAGTGCACTTGTGTACTATGCCTACCAATCCGCAGTGAAGCACCGTGGTGAGTCTACGCTCTAAAAACCCTATCTCCTAAGAGTGAGGAGATCTGAGATCCAATAGCATAAATAGTGATGCGCTTATCGTATTTTGAACTAAATCGTTAGAGACCAGTTACAGTCAGTCATCGACTGCAGCTTATATTTGGGATGTTTGAATCCTGAAGTACCAAAACCTCGCAGAATACAAAAAGTGAGAGAACCCGAAACTAAAATTGGGAAGGCACAACATCACTACTGGAAATGCAGAACTCGCTGTTCTGTCATTCTTTTATTGTTGGTAGGCTAGCGCTTGACTGTGATAATACCTGAAGGTCAATGAAGATACAATCTATCATAGAATCGTGCTAATCAGGTAAAAGGCAATTTACCTCTTTTGGTTTCTATAACGCATTGTACCGGAACACAAATCTCTTGCATGGCGGTACGTCTTTGCTGGTGTAACTAGGCACGGCGGAAGCCTCCCACTAGTCCAGACGCAGTTACAAAATAGAAAATGCAATTTCCTAATTTTTAACCACCGAGTTCAAACCCGACGGCTCCACTAGCAAAGCGAGCAATAGCACCACTACGCCGAAATGTCTTTGGGTGACAACAATACTTAATCATTGCGTGCTCCTTTTTTTTCTATAATAAGAAAGACAAAAAATCTATTCCTCGCCACCTAGCACAAACTTCTCGAACTCATTATTTAGAAATAAACATTTAATTAATGAATAATTCGATTTATTTCTTAAATTTCAATATCGAATTTATATCTTTCAAAATCTGTATTAACATCAAGTATCAACACTACAAGTTTGAACTTGATTGGATGAATAAAAACGATTGAAAATTTGAACAAGTTAGAGGGAGATTGTATAACAGAGAGTGTAGACAGTGGTAAATAGCCTATTAACGTCACATTGCTGGGCAAAGGCCTCCTCACTCATAGGAGTGAGGGTTTTTTTTATAGCATAAACACACGAAGCTCCCCCACTGCAGGTTTTCAAGCATAGTACACAAGTGCACTCACTGTTCCTTCACTCTCTTTGTCCGATTTAACGGAAATCCCACACGACCGGGGAGAGATCAGGTGCGTGATCGCATTTTTGAATTCACCCGACGCGGGTCTATAACCCCAGGATCCCATGAGTGTAGCCGAACAAGTTAACCACGAGACAAATGAGTCAGTCATAAATAAAAATTTTAAAACTGTAGATTTTACCAAGAATTAGCCATTTCTGGGATCGTAGTTACGATTTTAATACCCGTTTGACTTGTTCGCGACCTAGCATCTGTTACTGTAATAGCTGATGTCATTGTACTTACGTAATTGATGTATCATACAGAATAATTATTTTGCTGTGAATTGTTACAATAAATCAACACCAATAATAACTAATGGACCCGCCGTGGCGACAGTGTGATGACTTGTATTTATACTGAGAAGCGTGCCATTGAATCCCTTAACCTTTTGCCTATGTCTAATTATGTAAAAGTTGCGTCATATTATTTTATAGTCGCTTATTTAAAATACCATTTGTTATCTGAACTAGCAACACAATATTTAGCTATACATCCCGAGTCTTTTATCTATGTCACTAAATATTGAGAGTTGTTTATTGATGGTTTGTAATCGAAATATTCGGTCTAACTGTTGTCCCAATGTTATTGAAACAGGGTTTTGTTTTATCAAAGTTTTTGTATGGTGTTGCTTTTGTTTAGTGTTGAAAATTTGAAGGAGACTGCAATGTCATAATATTTTTCAAGTACTCTGTAGACCTTTATGTATTTACACTTTTCCTAGACTAATCCAGCCAAAGAGAAAATTTATAATTTGTCTATAGATACTTAAGCAGATAATTCAGCGGTAAGAGTATTATTTCTACGTAGGCGAACTCGCGAACACTAGCTAGTTTAATTATGTGTAATATTAAAAATATCTACTGCCTAAGTTCCAAGTTCCAAGTTGGAAGAAATCTCTAATTAACCGGTGGTTCAGCATAACATGTACTCGTATTAATGTAATAAAGAGTAAGAGTAAACAGTCTCCCGCCGATATCTTTCCGGTAGCATTTTTTTTTCGGTGGGAAAAGCTTTAAAGCACCCCGACCAAAGAATAGAGAGTGTGGGATTTACTGACGAGACAGAATACCCACTAAAAACCCAGCGGTCCTACGTCATCCTAAAGTGGGACACCAGCGACACGCTTGCGCAATCCAATTTGGTGTTCCGGATGAAGCCGAATCAAGATTCAAGGCTGTGGTATGAGGGGCACAAATTTCGACGATGGATAGCAGGGGCATCAGGAGCAACCTGCCGCTCCCTGTGACGTGCCTCCTTTAGCGCGACAACGGTCTTGCAAAAGAAAGGTACGGCTATTACAACCTAAATAATTTTCAATTATTAGGATTTGAACTCGAACCTGTTATAACTGAGGCACTATCTAGTATCAACTTAACCAACTAATGATTAAATCATTTGGACAAATTTGGCGATTAAAATATCTTGGTAGGCCTACTTAGATGAATGACAACGTAATTAAAACTATATTTAATTTATTTTGAAATAAATAATTTACATAAGAATGAAATAGGCGAATGCAACCATCGTTTCAATTAGTTATTCTGACAGGTAGTTATCTTAGTACTAAACGAGCTTAAGTTGGGACTTGAGAGACCTAGCTAGTTATAAATCAGATGCGCCTGATACTGCCAGGATTGTAGTGGCGCGTCGCGATATGCCGGAAACAACCCCGCAGCCTGACGTCCACTACGCAAAACAGGAGTAAATTATCACCTACCTAACGTTTTATTAACGCTACTGACACTGTTCAACTGTTATTATTAAAATAAGTATATTTTATCTGTTGAAAAAATTTGTCATCTTAGAGAATGTAAAAAGAAAAAGTGATAAGTAAACTTGAAGTTACTGCGCTACCTACCGCTACTTTTTTATACTGAATACATAGAACGATAGCTTTAAACCGTTTACGCCAACTTTCAATAGATAATGCTTTACAAATTTTTAAAAAATAAAATTTGTTTAATTAATTAATATTTGTAAAAAACTATATTAACACAAAGTGTTATCTTGTACAAATTGTTGTATTTGAGTGAACATATTGCAAATTTGAACATAATATATTTATCAGGCAAACAAAAAAAGTTCGTGCGGTTTTCATTTAACTGTATACCGCAAGGAAGATAAAGTAGTAGGGTAAATCTTCGAACATTTAAAAGTTGATATTAAGAAGTAATTAAATGTGTTATATAATTTTGTTAACTTTATGAATTTTAACAATTTTATTTAAAATAAACAAACAAATGTACAAAGATTTACCCTACTACTTTATCTTGCTTGCGATATACGATTACATGAATACCGCAAGCGAATACTTTTTTGGTTGCCTAATAAATACGCCTCATTCTCAAAGGGGTAGGCAGAGACAACGTCCTTCCACTTGCCATGATCCTTGCATATCTCCTTCGCTTCTTTCATTCTTAATAAACCTTCCATATAAGTTAGTCGGTGTAGAGTACTCTTGACCTGGACGTTATTTAAGATGTACTAGATTTTGTCCAGGAACGTTCGCCTTGGTTTTCAACTTCCAACTTTCGCATTCACTCTTGACTCATAAATCCTTTTTGTCAGTCTCCTTTCATTCATTCTCTCTACATGCCCAAACCATCCATATAAGCATACGTAAATACTTTATTACATACTCTAAAAGACAAAACTAACAATTACAACTAATTTACAGTAAATATAAATATGTACAAAAGTATGCAACGAGCGTCCTTATCACTATATAGTAATCTCTTCTAGGCAACCCCACTGAAAGATACTGACAGTGGTTTGGGTTAGTGTTAATGTTCACTAAATAACTTATTTGTGGATAATATAATATATTTATATATAAACATGTATAATATAATATAATAAATTAGCATATGTTTGCATACATATACATATAAACAAAATACATATCTACATTCGAATACATATACAATATTTAAAATGTATAACTGTTAAAATGATGCGCACTGACAGATAAAATATTTTTACACGTCTTTTAAAACTGCTCAATGATTGGCAACTGCTTTAGCTGTAAAAAGAATTGGCATACGCCCGTGAGCTGCAAATGGTAATACTACGAACTAAAAAGGCTAAAACTTCAATGTACAATGAAATTACATCCAATAACAATAAAGATGTATTATTTTAAATGTCTATTTGAAAACTAAACTGGGTGAACGGAAAAGGTTCACCGGAAACGCAGTAGCTTCTGAGGACGTATGAACTTTCTACATTATCAAATTATACCATTAAATTATGCTGTTTTACTTTACATGAAAAACAAGTAACAATTTGTGTCATTGCACAGACGAAATTGAATATATGTACTTTTTCCGACTCGAGAACTACCATAACATTAAAAATATCCCAGACAGTGAAGGAGAAGAGATTTCAAATTAGATACAAGTAGATATGAAGCAAACTACGTAAGGATCGTGTGCTTATCACAGTTTCGTCTTTGGTGGCCGAGTATTATAATGAAGCTGTGATAAACAAATGTAAGGTTATCTCAGCCCATATGTAGATATTAAATACGACAATGGGTTATGTTAGATTTTTTTCCATATACTTTTATAAAAAAAACTAGTTAGTCAATTACGTCCTTTTAATTAATTAATTGATTTTATTATACTAACGTTTGTATATTTAGTCCCATTTATATTTCAATATTATTTCCTAAAGAGCTTAACTACTACGAATTACTTTGTTGGAAATAGTAAGAAAACGATTGCGTAAATTACTAAAAAATTATGCATAAATTGTAAATTGTGTTTTTGAAAACCACTGGTACTGTATTCATTACATTAGTAGTATACTACTATCAATGCCCCGCTTAGATACGGATCTCCGGGCAGTGGAAGGCTACTTAGCCTATAGATTTATTTAAGTTAAAAGTTATAAAAGTTACATTTCATTTAGTTTTTAATTTCTTCCTTTCAGATTATTACATATACACTGACATTCATAACCTAATTAATATACAGATTTTACTTTACGAGGAATATATATCTAACTGATACATTTTAAAATTCGTAACATCATTTACGATTGAGATTTTTAATATTGTTATATCTATTAAATGGAATGTGCGATTTTAATGAATTAAAATGTACTTTACAGGTATTGAAACGGCCTTAATTCAGATTAATTCAGAGGTATGTATAATATAGTTTGATTATAGTCCGCACTTTTATTAACGTTTATAATGTAAAAAAGTAGTGGTAGTGGCATAACAACATTAGTTATCGTAGACTTTTTTATAGATTTATATACGTTTTATTATATTTTGGAACATTGTTTTGTTCTATCTTAAATTGAAAAAAATTTTTGAAATCGGTGCAGTAATTTATGTGTGAAAACATAACAAATATACATACAAAAACACGAATGTTTCCTCTTCACAATTTAAGTTTAGATAAAAACCACAAAAGCTTTTAACTGATTTATTTGTTTTTATATTTTCATGTTATTGAAATTGGATTTCACATATCTATAACTTAGTGTTATTACTTTTGTAAGCAATGATAAAAAAATGATAAAATGATAGAAAATGCCAAGTGTAATAACGAAATCGACTTTTCTAATATTTAATTTGAATGTACTCGTATTACGTTATTAATGAAATAATACCACCACATTGTCCCTGTCTCTATAATGTTATCTACATTATAAAATTAACTTCAGCATATTGTCTACATAGATGCATACACGCTAGAACAGAGTGTATTACACTTATTGGTACTTAATCGGAGCAATATTGGCAATTTAATATAACCTATTATGGATGAGAGAGACATCGGTTGCGGGTGGATCGAAAATGAAGCGAAGCACGCTACCGTATTCAATTTCATAGAAAAACTTATTTTATGCTAGCGAATTTACTTGATCACGAATGTCTTGGATTGATCACCGGCGATCAACGACTCAAGAAATATACTTTGGCCCACAAAAAATAGTTTAACAACCTTGGAATATATCTATTACTCTTTGTCAATATTACAAAATTAATTGCGAGTTAACATCAATTGGTAGTAGCAACAAAGCAAAAAAAAAAATATCAACGTAATTATTGCATCTGGCGAAAGCAAAACTTTTATAAAAAATTCTCAATAATAAAATACTGCCACGTTTTTAGTTTCTCCCACATCTAAAGCCGATATTTATTAGTTTTTATAAATTATTTCTTTTTATTAACACCTATAGTGTTGTTATTTAAATAATCAGAGAAACTCAAAAAAGTTCAAATATAAAATATCAATAAAAATATATATTTCATTCAATATAGGAAAATGGAACACTACATTCATTGCTACAAATTCTCCAAAATAATATAATTACAAAAAATATATACAAACCATACCAAAATACTTTATTGCACAATATAATTATATGCCTTTAACTATACCATACTTTTTATTGTTATAATAATACAATTACATAAAATATCTACTTTCAAAAACCGCTCAGTATATTATATTTCTTATACAGAAAGTTTATATTGGAATTATAAAAACTTTGTTGAAATTTCACCTCAAACTGGCCACAATGGTGTGTATAACTAGAGACGGTGAATTAAATAAGTAAATTGCTATAAAATTTAAAAAATCAATGCAGCAATTTTATGTAGCAGAAAATGAAAAAAACTCGTATAATAGCTCAGTTATGAATTCGTTTTAAACACAGGGACATGCAATTATAATGAACACAATATCGATTCATCACAACACGCAAATAAACCCGAACAGGCCCGTCAAAAGTACAGAACATATCGATATTCAACCTTTCACTAGAACTGTACATCGGCCATTAAAGAAAATTCCTAATTAATTGGTGCAAAGTAATATATATGCCAGCTGAACCCGCGACTTCGTCTGCGTGGAATGTTTTTCAGGTAGCATTTTCATTAATCTAGGCAAATTGTTTTACAAATAAGACACACACGTATAAATATTTAAATGAGCTATTACTGCTGAAGAGCTACTGAAGAGCTTATAGTCCTTTTTCAGGCTCTAGATTATCGGTGTATATTTTTATATGTGAAAATTTGAATTTTTTTAATTAACACCCCCGCAACCCACCTTTCGGGTGGAATTTCGCAAAATCCATTCTTAGCTGACCTCTACTCAGCAAAAGGAATATTCCTACCAAATTTCAAGTCTCTACGCCTTATGTTTCCAGAGATATCGTGATGAGTCAATAGGTACCTGGATATCTCTTTTATATATAAAGATAATATTTTTTTTCATTTTGTTCCTCTTTGATTACCTAATAGAATCTTAATGTATCCATCTATTGCTTTTCCTTCCCGTGTTAATAATGTCAGACTTATTATTATTTTGAAATCGGAAACTATATATTAAACTAAATAGTTTTAATATGTCTATAAAAAAATATTCAAAATTAATTAATTAACGATCAAATATTAAAAAATTCTATTTATAATTCTATTGTTATCTTGCTTTTTCGTAAAAACTATGAATCAAACTCATTTCAAATGTTGAAGGAGGATAAAAGAAATGGAGTAGTATTATTGTTTAAAAACATGATGATGATTTGAAGAAGTTACAGAGAAATATCGGAATATACTTAAAAAAGACAAACACTTGTCTCAAGTCAACATAAAAACTAAGAGGATTATACTGAGCAGTCTCTATCAAGGCAAGTCCCTCTTTTATTTAAATTGCGATATATACGAGAATTGGACGAAACGTTTCGTCCAATATCCCTCAGTGCCTGAAGACAAAGGTCTTCGAACAGTGCCTGTTGCCAGTGATGACCTACGGTTCCGAAACGTGGTCGCTGACTATGGGCCTCATACGAAAGTTCAGAGTCACTCAGCGTGCGATGGAAAGGGCTATGCTTGGAATGTCTCTACGTGATCAAATCAGAAATGAGGAGATTCGTAGCAGAACCAAAGTCACCGACATAGCCTTACGAATCGCAAACCTAAAGTGGCAATGGTATAGTCCGATTGACCGATGGACGTTGGGGCCCGAAGGGGCTGGAGTGGCGACCCCGCACAGGGCGGCGCAGTGTAGGTAGACCCCCCACAAGGTTGACCGACGACATAAAAAGGGTCGCCGGTAGCCGCTGGAGCCAGGCAACGCAAGATAGGGCCTTGTGGGCATCATTACGTGAGGCCTATGTCCAACAGTAGACGTCCATCGGTTGAAGCGACGACGATGACGACGATATACGAGAATAGTATTATTTGAAACCTTTATTAAATATTTAAATAGTTGCTGTTCCTACCATTTCTAGACAACCGTATCGTAAATCAACTAGACGTACATATTATCATATAGATTAAAGAATCTTATAAAATTTAAACGTTACAATTACGTACTTTAATGAGATTGATATTAGAAAATAAAATAAAAAATGTCAGTCAAAAGTGGCGAAATTTTTGAAATAAGTTACTTTATATTTTGAAATGAAACTTTTTTAGCGTGTGATTAGCGTCACGAAAATGTGCAGCGTTTTTTTATGCTAATTCGTTTGAAGGTTAGGAAGTTTTAATATTTACAAATAACGTAAATAATTTCAATAGGACAATCGTCACTTAATAAATTAATATAATATTTTTCGTAAAACCAAATAAAAATGTTTCATAAAATATCTTTACCACATTTAAATTCAAAAACAATATTCATTTAATAATTTCTAGCAATGACAAGAACACATGGCATTTTTATTTACAATTCATCCTTTAATATTTCAATAAATTATTTGTATTAATTTTCGACACTTTTAATATTTCATTGACAATTAAATTCGTAATATATCTTCCTTTTTCCCTCTCTCTAAGTTTCGGAAATGTAATATTTTAGATTTGAATAAACATAAACGTGACTTTGTGCCACGAGTGTGGCTGCGCCGTTGACACGGCCCTACACACGCATGAGGCGTGCCCAGCCTGGACTGTTCAGCGTGCCGCGCTCGTGGTGGTTGTTGGTGCGGATCTCTCGCTCCCCACCGACATTAGAAAGATGGTGAGCAGTGAGAGAGCATGGTGTGCTAAGCTCTCCTTCTGCGGAGATGTCATGACGCGGAAGGAGATGGCAAAACGATTGAGGGAGGCGAACGTGACCACCTGGACCGTTCGCAGAAGAAGGCCGGAAAGGAAGCGAGAGGCTCCCGATCGCCGTCTCCCTCCTTAGTGGTGACCTTTGGGTAACGGAAGCGGGGTCCGTTGCCCAAGAAAGAGAGGTCCCGCGAGGTGGTTGATGGCTTTCCAGGTGCACCTTCGGAGTAAGTTTTGGTCATTGACCGAGTTGGACCTAAGCAGGCACATCGCTGGCGGGGTTGCGAATGTCTGTCAGTCGCGTTCTCGTGACCCCGTCTCCGAGTGATGTTGGAGCACCGCTGGGTTTTAGCCTGTATGAGTCCGTCATACCCTGGAACATCCTCCCGAATATTCCAGGTATCTAGGAGGATTTCCCAGCGTTAAAAAAATGACTTAAAAATAGTTTGCCAAAGAAATTTCACTTCTGACATATGTACCTTGTACGCACGCACATTTATTTTTTATATTTTTATATTGCTATCTTTTACCTAATACCGTTACGTAATATTTATAAATATAACTCTGAATGATCTCGAATGATAATGATACTCGAATCATTTTTTTGTTGTTAACCTCTGAGCCCTCGTCGTTATCAAGTTTAGTGGACAAAAGTAGGTTATTTATGATTGCTTATTATTCTGACATACTTGACGACAAAATTACATAATGTTATAAATATTATGTAACTTTTGAGATCATTCATTTACACTAGCATAAAGTAGGCATTTTTGTTGTAAGTGTTAAACCTTCCAACCTGTAAGATGTTTATGATTAAATTAGTATATATATATATATATATATATATATATATATATATATACATCATAATTTCTTGGCAGCATTTATAGAATATAATTAGTGTTATGGTATATATATAGCTGACACAGCTACTTCACACTGGCTATATATCAATGAAAGTTGCCTTGTTGGTGAACTTATTTCAGGATTTTGTAAATACAATACAACATATGTATTAAGTTCAATAATTTAATAATAAAATATATATAAAGAAATTGAAATATCATATTAGGATAGTCTAATGTATCGATATGTCACCTGGAGTTTTACAACACAGTTTGACATCTTTATGTAAAACTGTGTTGTAAAAACATTGTAAATCTAATATATTATTAATAAAATCTACTACTACAAATGTTGTACATGGAAATAATGTTGCGTATTATGGATTGCTAGAAGTCCTGGGTTATGATCCTGACTTTAATATATATTTACAACTAATCAATATATAACAATACAACAAAAAAAAACATTGACATAAATGCCGGCCACAAATTCACTACTGTTTGTCTATAATGTAATAAATGGTGACATATGAATGAAGTTATAAAAATGTCTTACTTAAATCTTCCCGTAACTCACTCGTTATTTAGTTCGGATTTTGGTATTATGTGTTATACATGAGCTTTGTTTTGATACCAACAATTATATTTTTATATGTAGATATTAGTAATTAAAAATCAGTGCAAATACAAGGAAGAAATGGAATTAAATGCGCCATTTCTCTATCGTGCATATGAAGGGTAAGTTTTATAGAAAATTATTGACAGGATTCCTCTTTCTACGAAATTTTACAGATAATTTTAGTTTAGACAAATGCCTGGAATTAAATAACAGAATCGTGACTGCACAGTGCACTAAAGTAAATTGTAGACATAATAACTACTTTTGAAATTTTAAACTGTATTTATGTTATAATAGGGAAAGTTTTAAAACGCTAAACGAATTATGGCTAAACTTAGTAGGTACCATTTTCTGAGCGTTAAACAGTAAGCAATATAACTTGTGAAATCTGTTTTATGTAGTATTAAGTCTGGTGATTTAATGTCTGTTTATTTGTCCCCGATATTTTCATAAATGGAGAAAATTAATTTGATCTCGACCCCGTAGGAATATGGGGAATGGTCATAAAATTTCATATTTTGTTTTCTAATGAAACTGATTCTTTAGATACGTCGTTGGGATGGTCTGAATCTTTAGATTTTAAAGAAAAATTTTATGCGCGTAAGTCACCTCGCACAAACCGATAGTGAACTGTGGGTGAATTAGCAAAAATTTTTAAAAACAAGTAAATTTGCTCGACTACAGTACGTGCCCAAGTACGAATCAATAATAAAACGCTATAATAAAAAATATTTTGAATAATCTTCCTAGAGATGATGAACAATGAGTTGTTTCCTAATATTTCAATTATCATTTTTGAAAATCCTATTTTATCTTTGAATATTCCACCCATAACAAAGAATACAACAATTTAAAGACCTACTAAATATTTAAGCTTTAACATTATGTAAAATATACTTGAAGTACTTCATAACATGTAAGTTAATGCGGCATGATTTATAATGATTTTATACATATTCTGTACAAATAATATACGATGGTGAAATGCACATAGACACGTAAATTTTGGTTTCTTATTTATAATTTACTGTTAGATTGTGTTTATTAAATCTCCTTAATGGAAGTAACCATAACAACTGTACAAAATAAATCCTAATAATATTATAATGCATTAAGTGCACGGCTCTTGCGCAACCTACTTTAATAGTTTTACCGCAGTCGGATGTACAGCATGGCAGCGCATAAAATAAGACTAAAAAAATATTATATTACACCAGATATTAAATACTTATTGTACACAAGAACTCAGTTTCTTTCTAGTATGCTCTGAGTACAATCAAACTTGGAAAACCGATGGTAGATTGATCATTAGCGGACAGAGTTGACGAGCTTATTAACAAGCTCAATATTTAAAAGCATCAAAATTTTGGATTCACTACAGTACGTAGCAATTTAGCAGCGGGATCTTAGACTAAGTCAATTGTGTATAGATGCCAGAGCCTCTCTAAATATAAAAGTGACAAATATTAACTCAGTCCGTGAACTTTTCATTGAAATAAATTGAACGTAATTTACCAGTATAACCTTAGTATTATTAACTCCAATGGATTTACACAATTAACGCTGCTTATCAATTTACTGGCGCCTTCTATTATCATCGTTGTTGTGCTCTTCTAAAATAGATATACCAAGGATGTCACAGAGATTTTGAGTTATAACTTTACAAATGAAATCCATTAAGGGCTGTGAATTTCTGCAATTTTAAATTTTTATTTTTTTTATAAGCTTTAATATAGTCACTGGCAATACAATCTAAGACGGTATCGTGCTTTTATCAGCTTATTATAATTCATGACATTGTATTGGAATGTATTTTCTATTAGTGTCATTTACTATGTGAATGTCATTTAAGCTAGTAATTTCTAAGTAACATTTTCAAATATACCCTATAAGGAAATCTTACTTTGTAGTCCGTACTATGTAATATAATTGGTTCGTCGCTTCGTCGTCGTCGTCGCTTCAATCGATGGATGTCCACTGCTGGACATAGGTCTCACGTAATGATGTCCACAAGGCCCGATCTTGCGCCGCCTGGCTCCAGCGGCTACCGGCGACCCTCTTTATGTCGACCTTCTGGGGGGTTTCCCTACACTGCGCCGCCCGGTGCGGGGTCGCCACTCCAGCACCAGAGGGTGTTAGTCAGATCATCTGTCCGGTTACTAACTAAGCACGCGGGTAAGCGACCCCGGGTACCTCGAGCTGTTACTACCGCTCNAATCTTTCCTATCCAACTCCCATACCGATAAATGGCGGTATATCCATTCTCCGCTGGCCTAAATGCCACAGACCGATAACGGGCATCAGCGTTATCGGTGCGAGAGGGTCAGCACTGTGATCACCAACCCGCCTGCCAAGCGTGGTGATTATGGCAAATCCACGAATAATTGGTTAAAAACCTTAAATACATTTCTAAAGATACGTGTAAAAAAGGTAAGTAGCAGCCTATAAATTTCCCTCTGCTGGGCACAGGCCTCCTTCGTATAAGAGACGGGTATCAAAGTATAAACCCACCACGCTAAGAGTAGCGTTGTAGAGACTACGAGTGAACAGACTACATATATGCCATAACTGCTCCGAGGTTATATAAGTTTAATTTCAATTAATATTAAATAACTTAGGCACTTGAGTTTTACAAATAGAACTCAGTAGTGCCTACCCGGGTTTCAAACCCGTAACTTTTAAAAATATCGAACTCTATTAGTAAAATTAATTTCATAATTAGGAGGAAAATTTACAGCGCTAATTTGGAAACTGGCGCGAAAATCTTAGAGCGCTTCTACGTGTGATGGCTTTTACCTGATTCGTTTAAGCCAATTATAATTCACATCAATTATCCGAACCGCGGATACAAGTGTATACGACTATCTGTGATAATTTATACAAAATAACCTCTCCACGAAACGAACCACCACTGAATAAAGTCAAGATCGACCTACTAATGTGAGTGCGTGCTTACAGGTGCCCATTTGACGACAGCGCTTCCGCGGTTCTCCCTTCACTTGTTAAGGTAGATGTTTTTTTGTTATTGCTGATAATTTAGCGCTTGACTATAATCTCTCTTATTGGTAAGTGATGATAAAATCTAACATAGAAGCCTCATTGTATCGGAACCTCATGTTTTTTTGCTTGGAGAGACATCTTAGCTGGTAGCGTGATAACTAGCCATGGCCGATGTTGCCGTCAGTCCAGAACGAGTAAAATTAGAAAATGTGATTTTCTAAATTTGGCGTGCCAGAAATAGAATCTTAGGCCTTTTCTGGCGAAAGGTTTTCTCAGACGCTTACGCCAGCATGGTCGTCAAAAAACTCTGTCCCCAGCAAAACAAATCAGAAATTTCTAAAATATTACTCACACAAAAGCTATGATAGCTCAATGGGTGGACACGTGGATTCTTATTAAAAGTTACGGGTACGAGCAAGTTAACTTTGTAAAATTTAAGTATTGTTGTATATATTCGTTACATTTATTACCTGCTGTTAATTTTTACACATAACCCTTTCGCTTTAGATCTATTATCTCACTCCTATTTCCATTCAAATACATTTTCATATGTTGTTTGATTTAACCTGCTTTTTAAGAGTACGGTAATTTTTTTTTTAAAGAATAATGCATTCATTACAATCACTCTGTTAATCTGCCAATTCTCTTTTACCAAACTTAAATTGACGTTTTAAGGATGTACAGACTTCAGACCAGGACCGCCTTAGATTAAATTAAAAGTAGAAAATCTTAGATGTGATTAAAAGGTAAACTTATTTATTCATTTGCTTAGACAAAGTTTAACACAAATTTCAAATACAAACAATCTTTAAATGGTCATACAAATAATAAATAAAACATGTGTCTTTGTATAATAAAAAAATTAATATGTTCTATAGGATCTTTTTTTAGAGAAATACTTTCAATAACAGTAACTGTGATTTGCAGCTGTCAAAGATTGACAATCGGGTAATTTTTGTCAGCAAGGTTTATGAAAGTTTTCGTCATAAACGTTAGACGTAAGATAAAAAAAATATATATAAACAGAAGATTCGTTTATTAAAAAATTCTTATACGTGCGTCTTCTACTTCTACGTGACACTGTCGAAATAAATTGTGCCAGTCTGGCATATAAAAAAGCCATAACTCCAAACAATAATAATAATAAACGTTAGACTCCTCAACAACGCTCTTACAAATTGTTGAACGTTATTTCAGGAATGTTTCACTTTGTTTCCAGACAATCAACAATCTGAGAAAGCGATCCGTCATACGATCAAAACCTACCTAATTTACTCTGTTGGATCTAAGGAAGCCAAGAAGACTTAGAAGTGTGTACCGAAGAAATAACCAAGGAATTTAATATACTGTTTGTCACAAATAAAAATATTTCATAAATTCTCTTTTCTAGATTATGCATTCAAAAACAATATTTAATTAATAATTTCTAATATTGACAAAAAACACGTAGCATTTTTATTTACAATTCGTCATTTGAGATTTCAATAAATTATTTACATTTAATATTTTAATGACTATAAATATTTTAATTCTAAGTCGCGGAAATCTAATGTTTTAGATTTGTATAAATATTAACAAGACTTAAAAATAGTTTGCCAAAGAAGTTTCATTTCTGACATGTGTTCTTTGTACTCACGCATTTTTTACTTTTTTTTTGCTTTTAGAAGATGATACTTAATATAATATTTGGTTTTTTCAAATATTAATTTATTTAAATAATATACTATTATAATATACTACTATAACTTAGTAAAATACAAAGTTTTTAATTACCTGAGTTTTTTTGTTTATTTTACTATAATATAACAATGATCGTTCATGGAAAAGTTGAGTCGTCGGTATGCACTCATACCACCCATAAGTACCGAATTATGATATTGCGCCCGGATTGCGAATCTCATCATCATAAACACGAAGCCGTTTCACCCATAATGAACGTAAACGGTTTAACAGCAACAAAATAACAATGTTTTTTAACTTTTGTTATATTTTCATTTCTCTTTAGAACACTACAAGAAACATTTTAGTATTTCAAAATACATTTGTATTGTTATACAACGTTTCTGATTATATAATTCATATTATTCATTTGCTATTTTGAGCTTATATTCTCACTATAGGTATAACGATAGCAGCTACTTATTAACAGTAAACATGCATTTTAGACAATTTGATGTTGTGTTTTGTAATTCTAATGAACATATCACCGCATTTATCATCATTTTTCTTAAATCACATAAAAACCATATCATCGCTTCAACCCATGGACGTCCACTGCTGGTCATAGATCTCACGTAATGATATCCACAAGGCCCGATCTTGCGCCGCCTGGCTCCAGCTGCTACCGGTGACCCTCTTTATGTCGTCGGTCCACCTTGTGGGGGGTCTCCCTACACTTCGCCGCTCGCTGCGGGGTCGCCAATCCAGCACCATCGAGCCCCAACGTCCATCGGTCCGTCGGACTATGTGCCCCGCTCATTGCCACTTCAGGTTTGCAATTCGTAGGGCTATATTGGTGACTTTGGTTCTGCTACGGATCTCCTCATTTCCGATTTTATTACGTAGAGAAACTCCGAGCATAGCCCTCTCTATCGCACGCTGAGTGACTCTGAGCTTTCGAATGAGGCCCATAGTCAGCGACTACTGGAGCCATAGGTCATCACTGGCAACAAGCATTGTGGTGCTAAGAATCTCCGGAAAACCATATCATAAGTACAAAACGTAGTACAGTAATAATAATTTTTTCTTAAATAGAGTTTCATACGTAGGGGTCCTCGATATTTTTGACTTGAAAGTAAGATTCTTTAAAACTTCCACTGAAATTCATATACAGTTTGTATAACTCGTCTAGACGACAATTGATGTTATTACAATTCTTTCATTCAAATATTAAATTCTTTAAAATATTTGATTATTTAATAATCATATTTGCGAAAAATTGTACAGCGGCATATAACAAGATTGTATTAGAACCTTTCATCAGGGATAAAAAGACATCATCTATTTTTTTTTGAACATACAGAATGGTACTATATTTTTAAAGAACAATCATTGATATAGGTCCAATTTTCTTTGTTTTTTAAATTATTTCATTCGCTGACAAATTTTGCTAGATGATTTATAGTTGCATATATTGGAAATCAAATAATATACATCATTACAAATTCCATGCAAACAATGCTTCGGTAACAAGCCAGAATAAGTAAAAAATGAATCATTTCATCATTGGTAGGGTTATTAATATGAGACAATTAACGCTGCTTTTTTAAAGTAAACACTAAAAGTTAGTCCAGCTTAAAAGGTTTTTTGACTGTAGTACCGATTTTTTTGAGATATGATATCTAACGGATTAGCTACTATATAGATTTCCATAAAGCTAAGTAGCAAAATGAAACCCTCAATTGCTTGAATAATTTATTATAATTACTGCACTTGAACGGTTTCGCCTGCTCGCACTCGACATTCCTATCTTTAAGAACGTTAAACCCTGAGATAAATACCGTGTGGTGTCCATACATATATTTGTTTAAATGTATCAGTTGCAAATCTGTATTTCCACTTTTGAGGGGATTTATGAAATCCTCATTTTAGTACATAGTTTCAAACTTAACTTGGATTTGTCGACGTCGTCATATTTCTCTCTTAAAATTATTTCTTTAAAATCGTTATTGAAATAAACTAGACTCCTCACTGGATTTTGATATAGTTATCAATTTCTGAAAGCGCAGTTAGTTATTTATTTATTTCATTTATACACTTTATTCCACGTCTACAATAATAATATACAATGAAATAAACTTAAATATAAGAGAAATAAAAGTACAATAGCTAAGTCTTATCGCTAAGTAGCCAGACAACCTTATTATTTTATATTTTGGACACAAATTTTTCGTATATATGTATTTGTTTATAAGGACAGCTTCCAACAGATTATACACTACTGAGCTTAAAAGCATGCGTTGCGCATACGTATAGTTTTATGACACAAGTATAGAAATGAAAAATATATTATGCAAAATGTATTGTACTGAATAAGAAAATAATTGACCCCTGAAATGGCTAGTAAATGACAATACCTATATACATACATAGCATCACGCCTCGTTCTCATAGGGGTAAGCAGAGGCAACGTCCTTCCACTTGCCATGATCCTTGCATATCTCCTTCGCTTCTTTCATTCTCATTAAACCTTTCATACAAGTTCGTCGGTTTAGAGTACCCTTGACCTGGTCCTTATTTAAAATGTCCTGGATTTGATCCAGGAACGTTCGCCTTGGTCTTCCCTTTCCAACTTTCGCATTCACTCTTGACTCATAAATCCTTTTTGTCACTCTCCTTTCATTCATTCTCTCTACGTGCCCAAACCATCTAAACATGCCTTTCTCAATTTTAGTCACTACCTCTTCTTTTATACCACAACGTTCTCTTATCACACTATTTCTTTATTTGTCACTCAGTTTCAATTCACTCAAACTTCTCAAAGCTCTCATCTCCAGCTCATTTATTTTACTTATGTGATTCTTCTACCATACCCATCTTTTTCACTAGCATACATAAATGTTGGCACCAAAACTCCTGCATGCACAGCGAGTCTGGCCCTTTGAGATACCATCTGGCTATTCATAAAGCGTGCAGAGCACCATTTACCATATTCTCTATATTCACTCTCCTTTCAATATTAGTTTCACATGTGTGATGACCTTTAATTGAAATTCAATGAAAGGTTCATGTAGAATTTTTGCAGGTCAGTCTATCAAATATGGTATTCCTACATATATTTCAGTTACTGTTTCTTGAAACGCTATCATTTCCTTGTTACTCAGAACCCTAAATTAAATCCACGCTCCAAATTACATGATGTAATAAGTAAAGAGAGCTTCAAAAAGAAATTTCAATAGTGATTCAACTGATTCTTCTAGACAGATAATACAGTCATTTCAATCCAAAGAACATATGTTCTAAAAAATATTTCGTTTCGGAATTCTTAAAGAATTACCAAAGGGAAATCACAGATCTTACGGAGAATCAAAAATACTTATTCAAGTATTTTTGATTCTCCGTAAGATCTATACATTTTTATAACTTGAAAACAATATAATGTGTGTAGAAGCTAAATCATTCATGCTGGGCGAACATTTGCAAAACCATCAGCGGAGGCTATTTATAAATCCATTTTAAGTATTTATCATCAATTTTGGTGGATGTAATCTGTTTGCCTAATTAAGTCTATAATATTCGTCTTTGTTAGTCATGTAGTTCTTCTCATTGCCAGCGAAGCGGCTCCATTAGAATTTACGAAAATAATTAATTTAAATGCGAAGGTATCACTTCTAAGGAGGGGTTCCTTAGAAGTGATAGCTTCCCAGATTTCAGGTTACCGAATGAAACAGCTTCCAAAATACATACATACGCCTCATTCCCATAGGGGTAGGCAGAGAGAGACAACATCCTTCAAATTGCCACGATCCCTGAATATCTCCTTCGCTTCTTTCATTTTCATTAAACCTTTCATACAAGTTCGTCGATTTAAAGTACTCTTGACTTGGCCCTTATTTAAAATGGCCTGGATTTGATCCAGGAACGTTCGCCTGAGTCTTCCCCTTCCAACGTTCGCATTCACTCTCGACTCATAAATACTTTTTGCCAGTCTCCTTTCATTCGTTCTCTCTACATGCCCAAACCACCTAAGCATACATTTCTCAATTTTAGACACTACATCTTCTTCGATACCACAACGTTCTCTTATCATACTATTTCTTACTCTGTCACTCAGTTTTAATCCACTCATGCTTCTCAACGCTCTCATCTCTACCGCATTTATTTTACTTATGTGATTCTTCTGCCATACCCAACTTTCACTACCATACATAAATGTTGCCACTAACACTCCTGCATGCACAGCCAGCCTAGCCCTTTGAGACACCATCTGGCTATTCATAAAGGCGCGCAGAGCACCATTTACCATATTCCATATACAAATTCTTTCACCTCTTCCACTTGTTCCCCATCTATCAAAATATTGCCATTCATCATAGATTCATCTCGTGCAAAAAGCATAACTTTCGTTTTGTTAACATTCACTTTCATTCCTTTCACTTTCAAAGCTATATTCATAATATTTACCATCTCCTGTAGCTCATTAGCGGATGACGCAAGTATTACTTGATCATCAGCGTAAAGTAAACATTTGATGACTATTTCATTCCTTCTTAACCCATACATACTTTCTTTTAAATCTGTCAAACAGTTAAAAAATGTTCTAAAATGCACTATTATTTTAAAGGATGTCGTGCAAAATTCATAGAAATTATTTTTCTAACATTTTAAACAGTCTAATACATAGTAAATAAGAACCCTAAAAAGACGAATATTAGACAACCACATGCGTGTTGCGACATGCACACAACGTGTTCCGACAAGCATTACTTTGAGGGCCACGTTTTACTTTGAGAGCTTTTATTTAATTTATAAAATCTTAGAACTTTGATCGAGAAACATATCTTGTATTGAATAAAAATAAGTCTCGTTATAATTTAGCACGCTACCGCTGGCATGTACCATTAATGGTACATACAATGAAATCAATTTTATGAGTAGATATTATTTGCTAGTGAAAACGTTAGCAAATACATCTGATATTAGTAATTTTTGAAGATTAAGAAAATCGAGCATTCGTTACAAAAGCGCCGCCCGATAGAACATACTAGAACTTACAGAACCGTCAGATTACGAAAACTAAAAATTCGACCGTCGGCGGGAACCCGTTTAAAGTGTATGTTGATAAGTATGTAATGTTTTATAAGCAGGATTCGTTAATATGATAATTTTCAGAGGTGTTAAAGCTTACTTACCCTCAGGACAGTTCGCTTCATCGGTGCCATCGTCACAATCGGCATTACGGTCGCAACGCTGACTCTGAGTGATGCAACGTGTTTCATCGCAGTTTATCGTGTTGTCCGGGCAAGCTGTTAATAAATTTAAGACTACAATTGCAAATTTATAGTAAAGTAACTTATTTTTTTTATACTGAACGGTTATATTGATAATAATAATACATGATAATGATGTACATAATATACTGAGAGATGAGAAATACCTGGTTTACTTCGATTACAACTTTTATACTTATCATTTCAATAAACACGCGGACCAATATAAATTTTTTTCTATGCATTACACTAAAGAAATGAGTCTGTAATGACTTTAGGTGATACATGTGGGAGAAGCGTAAAAAATATGAAGCAATCGTAATAATTGTTGTTACTATATGTATGATTTCGTTGTTTATAAAATAAGGTGTTAGGATCAATTAAGTTATATATTTAATGTAAATTATTTTTGGTTAAATTAACTCTGATATTCACAGTTAAGGAATTCCAAAAGATCTTTTGTAAGATTCAGGGAATATCACAATCGTTGGATATCAATAAATCAGATTAGCTTGAGACTTGTGCGTACGCGACTTCTGATATATGAATAGTTTAGTTAAGATTTAGATTATTTTACATTTAATATATGAATAGAGAAACAGCAAGAATTTTTAATGTATGTAGATGTGTCTTGAGTTTCGTTATATCTAGAACTAGCTGAACTAGCTGTACTCGCTACTTCGTCTGCGTGGAATGTTTTTTGGTAGCATATTCATTAATTTAGGCAAATTGTTTTACAAATGAGACACATACCGGCACCGCCCTTTGAGGGTAGAATTTCCTAAAATTCACTTTTGATAAATTCCATTACATAAAAAAAATTCTGATCAAGTTTTACATACCGTAAAAGACATAGTTTATAAACGTGATTTTTTTTAATGGGAAGGTTTGATATTTTTTAATTAACACCCCCGCAACTCCCAGGTGGAATTTCGTAAAATCCGTTCTTAGTTGACCTCCACTCGACAAAAGGAATATCCCTACCAAATTTTGAGTCTCTTTGCCTTATGGTTCCAGAGATATCGTGATGAGTCGATAGATATCTCTTTTATATATAGATGATCTAAGATGTTAGTGAGCTATGGAGAGGACAATGGGAAAATGCTCGCATGGCCAATATAAAGATCGTTAACATATCTAAAGGCTAGTTAATGCTAGTTTTGCAATTCGCTGTGAATTGCAAAACTAGCATTAACTAAGCGGAAAAAATAGTAGTAGAATCATTTGGAGAGATCTACAGTATAAATCTCGTCAAGGAGAGTCTAACCGTCAGCAATTTACAAAATAAATTTGTACGTTTATGAAATTATAATTATAGGTGTATAAAGAAAAAAAATGTCTCACTGTAGGTATTATTCAAGTAAAATTCATTTGTATCTGGTGTATTTTCTTCTGGCCTTTCCTCATCTGGCCGATCCTCATCCGGACTTCCTTCATTAGTTTCTTCATCGGTTCTTCTATCATATGGAGTTTCTGCGCGAGGTAAATTCTCGTAATTTATCTCTTGGTTGGATGTTGCAGTTGTTGGTTGTTCTTCAGGTTCATAATCTTCGTTTGGTTGCCAGTCATAGGGACTTACTTCGGTTGGACTTTCCACTTCATTATTATCTACGTAAGGTCTATTTATATCTGACTCCAGATATGTCGGTACCGTAGTTACGTCAAAAGGTAGATCGCCTCTCTCTTCTTCGTTTTCTTCACGTTGTTCAATAGATTTATTCCCTTCAAATCCTATTAATAAAACAAAAATAAGTGAAAGCAAAAAAAAAAACAAAAAAAAACAATTAACTGTGTGTAATGTAAAATTTTATGTGAAAAAATGCTCTTGTTCTGTTAATAATAATCGTGTCTCATTTAAACAACTAGACTTATAGTAGTCATTTTATAGAAATTCATATACCAATAATAAATAATCTAAATTAAATAAACATTATATCGATTCATCATTTAATATAAAAAACAAAAGTAATCGACATCATTGGCTGTATTGAAACAGGAACAGCTTAAATTTGTTAAAGATATGAATTGATAACATTTTGTTCGGTTTGGTGTATTTTAAACAAATGTAAAGCGATCTCTGAAAATTTAGTGACACAATTTATGTACGTTTTGACAATCTGAGATTGTTATTAAAAATTTTGACTCGACGTTATCTACAACCAGGCATCCTCTATACCTGTCTTCGGTTTTATATAACCATAACAATCTTTCAAGATTTATAGTCTTACTTATAAATAAAACTAGAAAAAAGCCAGTTATCTTTTTGATTGAAGATATTGATTTGGTTATATCTATTGTAAAGAAGCAAAAAAGTATTTCGGGAATGTTAGCAATCGAATAAAAGTGTAACAACCACTTAAAACCTTCTACGTAGCTTTAATAGACGGCGCTATATATATTTACAAAATAAATTTTATTTATTTATTTATTTAAAACAATACTTTATATAAAACCAAGTGTCTAAAACTTAAAAAAATGTATTTGAAAATAAGTGGATTATAAATAAATATCCTATTAGCGATTTGAAATTGAATTAGATATACATAAGGAGAGTATGATCTTATAATTGGAAATAAAAAAGAAAGTAAAACTTTGAAAGTAAAAAAAAAAAAAAGAAATACCGATGGGACAATCAATCTCGTCCGAGCCGTCAGAGCAATCTTCTGTGCCATCACATCTAGCTGATTCTGGGAAACATCTTCCATCGTTACACCTTAGCTCACCAACGCATGCTTCCAGAGGATCGTTATATCCTATTTTATAAAATATTTGTGATACAATATTTTGTACGATGAGGTTGCGTTGACATATTTTGAAAAGTTAGTGAAACCCGTCTTTTTCATTTAATTGTTACTACTTGCTTGACAATTTATTAAAATTTGATATGTTTTTATGAGTAAGTAGCTATTATTTATTTCTGCCTGGTGTCACCCGCGAGGCTGTCGATCCCGTGGGAAAATTAGGAAATAACTAATTGTCGGTATTTTGTTACATTACATGTGGATCGGGAATAGTATTGAGTATTATTATCTTGCACGGTGAGGTTAGTGGTCTAAAACCAAATATACGTCATTGCTTTTTAATGAAATTGATTTAAAGCGGGATTTGATGATTTCAAAATCTATGAATGGAATACTAGAAATATTTCTTATACATGTTTTTTTTTTATTTTATCGAAACACGACACTAAAAAAATAAAGAAGAAGAAAACTTTTAACTGATCAGAAACGACCTTATCACTGGAAGTAATATGAATGTCGAGGGAAATGGATCACTATCATAGACCCCTCTCCCTCTATTTTTCTCTTAAAACTTTATTTATTTATACTCTACTGTACACCTAAAGGTTATACCTAAAAGGATACTGAATAATTTTCTTTAAAACAAAGTTAGTTATAGACTATTCTCACAAACCTGAATCAATTACAGTAGCACTGTAGTCCTCGTCATTAACAGCAACATTGCCCAGTAATCTTTTATTCCTGATATAATCTCGTAATTCTTCAGACAACCGACTGGTGTCATCGCTCGTTGTGACAATGTCCAAAGTGACTTTGCAGGAGAATCCATCCGCAACACGTGATCTTTAATATTAAATTACAAAATATCAGTAAGGTAGGTAGCAGCCTATTGACTACTAGGCAAAACCTCCTCACTCATATGAGAGAGGGTTTTTAGAACATAGACCCACCACAAGTGAAACCACTGCGGGTTTGATAGGCATAGTAAACAAGTGCACTCTTTGTACCTTCACTCTCATTGCCCGATTATACGGCAATCCGACACGAGCGGAGAGAGATCAGGTGCTATACCGACGGTTTAACGTGCTCTTCGAGGCACGGGGGCTGACAACACCGTCAAGTTTCCAACTTCGGGCAAATACTACGAATTTCTTAAGGGAAAACATGGTATCGATTTTTCAATTCGACCCAGGACCTCATGTATATAACCGAACAAGCCGAGCACTAGATCAATGAAACTGTCACTAGACCAATAAGGAAAAATATAAGTATGTTATATTAATCTTTATATGTACTTGATTGTAACACCGCTTATAATGCACGACGACGTTGATGTGTTGGATAGGTCTTTTCCACGAATAGCAGAATAACTATATAAAAAACATATTTTCGAAAACCATATTTTCTCTCAGATTTGCCTGATTGACTGGAAACACTATACACATTTTTTCTATATTCACGGAATCCATATACATAGGCGGAAAACGATCACTTACTAAAAGATCTCCAAAAACCGACCGTTTGACTTGAATTTTGTTATACATATTCCTTTCGTCACTCTCTCTCTTTCAACTCTCATTCAACTCTCATTACGAACTGATTTACCTATTCACACATCATCGGGAACTACGTGGGTCATGCCGCAGGAAATAGCTTATTACTAACATATAATAACAATTTAAAATCCGTAACAAGTATAAAAAAATTAATTCAAATTGTTTTAACATCAAATATCTACTGAACGGTAACGTCAAAACGAGGAAAAATACTTTTCATTAATTTAATTGTAAGGAATTCCTAGACCGTTACATCGTTTGCGTTCCAAATGAATTTAGAAAATATTTAGTATCAATCTGTGGAGATTTTAATTGCATAATGTCGCCGCTGGAAAGCAAACCCGTAGTAACTTGCAAAAAAATGTTTCTACAAAGCCTTAGGATAATGCCGCTAATGTAAATCTGTTCAGCAACAAAATAAAATTATTGTGTCGAAAATTGATAGTTGATAAATACGGAAGATACATTTTTTGAAGTGAAACTGCTTTAGGCGCATGAGGGTAAAATTTTTTCGGATGATTAGCATCACGCAAAGCTGTGCAGGGTTTTGAGTGCTAATTCGTTTAAAGGTTATGTAGTTTTAATACTTACAAATAACATGTGGCATTTTAATTTACTACTCGTGATTTAATAATTCAATATACTATTTTCATAAAATATTTTATAAATTCTCTTTTCTAAATTGTAAATTCAAAAACAAAATTTAATTAATATTTCTAATATTGACCAAAAACACGTGGCATTTTTATTTAATTGGTTATTTGAGATTTCAATAAATTACTTATATTAATTTTGGACACTTAAATTCATTAAATTCTTCTTCCTGTAAGTCTCGGAAATCTAACCTTTTAGAATTGTATAAATATAAACAAGACTTAAAAATTAGTCTGCCAAAAAAGATTCACTTCTGATATGTGTACTTTTTTGTTTTTATGTAAGGCTTTTCTGTTCTGATGTAGCATTAACGCCCGCACTGCTGGCCTCCTCATTCATAGGAGAGTACTCCAAGGTACGCCAGGAATGACGTTATCCATCGTGATACCAGGACGCCCACCGTGGAGTTGTTCGTCCGCCAGCTTGCGAGGAGTATGTTCCACCTGGCGGATAACTCTCAGCACTCACATTTCCACGGCTTTGCCAGCCAGTACCAAAGAACGGCAAACACAAGGCGTCCTCTGCCTCGTGAGCTCCTGCTGTCACCACCACCAGCCATAGATGATAGCGGCGAAGATGACGCGGTAGCATCAACACCCGGAACATACCCCTCTCGGAATTGACCAGGATGGACCCACTGGCGTCGCCGGCGGGATCAAGCCCGTATGAAATATGGGCAAAAAAGACTACCGGATTTAATGAATGCCTGGGGAAAGATGCCCGGGAAATGAGGCCCGTACCCCGCTGAATGCGATGAACCCAACGACGGCTCATAGGAGAGAGAGTTTGTAGAGCATAGACCCTGATATATAAATAGCTCTGATGTACAGTTTTAGATTTTCGTGTTACTACGTGTTTGCTTTCTAGCATCGAAGTGCATGTGCTTCAGCGTTCACATGAATATAACTATGTGAGGGATGCACATCAAATTCGTAAAATACGTGTTAAATTCCTTAAAAGTGTTCCTTTAAACTTACTGTATTCTGACAAGGCTTGCCCGATGAGTACCAGGCAGATCTCTGAAAACTGTGTTGACAGACTCTGCAAGTGACTTGGAGAAGTTCTGGAATTGCAGAGAGTCCCGGTTGGAATACTCCGTCTGGTATGGCTCGAAAACCACGAACGTCACTCGAAGTGTTCCTGAAATGCGAAAGCAGACATGTATTTAATGACAAAAGACATAAGTGATTTACGCCGTCGTCACTGCTGATATGCTAAGGATCACTTGCCACTTCTTTTTAAGTCACTCCTTCTTTGAAAAAACGTGAAGTATATTATATAATATAAAAATTATTAAAATATTTCTTCGTAAATAATATTTACGAGGAAATATTTAAGAATCGCATATCACAGTATTTCTTGTTATATTGCTCCGAAAAGGCTTCAACGATTTTTATATAGCTTTTTATCTATATTTGATGGGTCTGAGAATAAATCGCAAAGTATTTTTCATCATCCTATTCCGAACCCCCATTTTTTAATTGCGATACAGAGTTCCGCGGATCTATTTATACTACAACTTTGAAACGGTACAATTCGACTACTTACTTTCTTTGAGCTCCGTTTCAGTCTCTGGTTCCGAGACCCCTGATCCACCATTAATATCGTTGTCGAGGCTGTCCCCATCAACGCTATGAAAAATAAGCATAAAATTAGAGTTTTTGAGTTAGTTAAGAGTTGTGTAACTCTGGTGCGGTTGATGTATAAGGATCATTAATAAAGCCGATAAATCGCAGCACAATCAAATCAGCAACTCACGGCGTACTAAACAGGTAACTATGTTAATATTATAAATACGACAATAACTAACAGTTGAACAGGTTTTCACACCAAAATCTCTAAGGAAATCATCAATTTTGATATTCTTCACATATCACTTAGGTAAATGAGGACATTTTTACCGTTGGCATATTTTTGAAGATAGCAATAAAACTAGGTACTTAATAACTTCACTTGGATATTGAAAAGGACGTTTCACGTACATGTTTCAAATTCACCAAATGCTCCTGGTATTTGTCTAGCAGAAATGAAAAAATATTTACATAAAATTCAAACTTACAGGTCGTCGTCGTCTTCGGTGATGTTTTCTTTATCGTCCGGTGATGATGTCGTGAAGAAGTCTGAAATTGTTAACAAATTACATGTTAAGGTAAGGTAAGACAAATAGGAGTCATTTACTCCTCACTCGAAGGAAAAGTTTTAAGAGCATAACTTTGGCAAGCTAAAAATATCCCAGAATTGCTACCGAGATGTGCAGGTATTTTCTTACATTGTTCTCCGTCACCGAAAAGGAAGATGATAAATTTTAATTAACACATAAATTTTACAATGAGAAATAAGTAGTTCTAATATGGTTATAAATCCTTTGAGATGACTTTGCAATCGGTATAAATTTTGATTAAATTAAAGAATGTATGCAATATTAATAAAACCGTGTTCAGGTTCCGAACTCTAAACTTCCTGTGTTGGAAGGGCCTGTACCCAATTAATAAAGAATAACTGCGACCTTACCGAAAAAACCTCGCTTGAGTCTTGTCAAGTGGCCGGCGAGTCCCGTATCACGATCTACTTCGAGAAATTCATTTGCCAGGTCGCCGTCGCCCTCCCAATAAATGTCTTCAGCTGCCAAAGCCTGAAAGTAAACCATAATAAAAAGTTAATTATATAATTATAATTTTATGATAAGGTGAGATTTTACTCAGTCTATTAACGACACACTGCAGGCACAAGCCTTCTTACTCATAATACAAAAGGGTTTTTGGGCGGTACTTAAGACCTGCTGCCGCGATATGTATATTTCTTCACGATGTTTTCCTCAAATGTAAAGCTTAGTGTTGAATTTTAAGCAACAATTAGGAGCATAAGTTTTATTAAGTAAACATAGTGATGTCTGTGTAGGATTTGAACCCGTTACTTTTAACAGCATTACACATATGTATCCATTGAGCAAGAATAACATAGTGTCATACTTCCACTGTTCTTCTAAAACCATGCTACTTTACGGCAAATACACGACTATTACGGTGATAATTTTTAACAAAAATATGACGTTTTTAGGGGTGTGCTCCACCCATTTGCTTTGGAAAACACGTTAAGCTGTCGGTCCTGCGTCAGATATGTCTCCACAAGTGTCGGATTCTCGTCACATCAGACTATGAGAGTGAAAGAACAGAAAGAGCACTTGTGTAATATCCGCAATGGAGCAGTATGGTGGGTCTATGCTCTAAAAACGTTCCCTCATATGGGCAAGGAGGTCTGTGCCCAGCAGTGGGATGTTAATGGGTTGCTACTTACCCTTTACCCCGTTTTGGAGAGTACACAACTTTAGTGATCGTAACGTTTCGTTTTGTGAAATGGATTTCAAGAGCAGCAAGAAGGCGATAACTGTTAACTAAATTCATCCAGACATCGATAATCGTTAAATAAATATGGATGTATTACATTTTATTTAAAAACGCAAGTTAAAGATTGTTTCTTGACTATAAAAATCAGTTACGAAATGGAACTTGTTTTGCATGCGCATATGCTGTTAATGTGGACATATCAAGCCATAAAATTTGGAAGTAGGTAAAGAAGTCTAGAAGTTTATTTAAATTCGGTTTTTATAAGGAGGTCAAATGGTTTGTTCTGAGAGAGATGGCTTGAATCAAAATCGTTACTTGGGCGGGGCGGAACGTGCGCAGACCAATCCCAATAGGTACCTATTCTTGAAGACATCCCAAAACCTCCTTCTAATTATATATATATACTAAATACATTATCAACTTTTGTCAACAGTTTTGATACAAATTTAACATAGACCAAGTTTCTTCCTGAGTCAATGTAGTGACATGTACCAAGATCGCAAACCATGAGCAGGTATATAACAAACCCATTAATATAAATAATAAAACTGTTAAAATATTTTTCACTAATCTTCTTAAATTCTAATAACGTTCATTACAGTGATGACAGACAGATAAGTTCCGGTTTGGATCATCAATCTTTTTTATCAAATTTGTTTTACAAAGAAGTTTTCATTTTTCGTTTGAATGATGTGGAGGAGCCGCCAAAAATATCTATATTTGCTTTTTCAAAAATCTCATTTTATTTAACCTATGTTCTGTGTAATGTAGCATTTAATCCTATGTTGATTTTTGAGAGTCGTGGCCTAAATGTTTGTTTATCTTTGATCAGCCAGTCTTACTCCTTTTAACAGGATAGCGTTGTCAATATCCCCATTAACAATTTTATGCAAAATATATCTATACAAATTAAATTTTAGCCAGTCGTCCGAGAAAGAACAAAAGTGAAGAAAATACTTTACAGTAGTTATTTAAAAGTTTGTCTTTTAATTGATTTTTAGGTTTATATATAAATCAAATCGAATTAAAATATCTTTATTCAAGGAGCAGCACTTTTGAACCGTCACACAATAATTCCAATGTACGTCTGATGATGGTATTATTAAAGAACCTTTTATTTTCTTCGCGCCCTGATCTGAGAAGAGCCCACAACACACTCAGTCGGGTATTTTTTATTTTTAATTAGTTACCATCATCATTACAATATAATATTAGTTTAATATATTTCGATTCAAATTAGAGCAATTTGTTCACTCCCACGCGTTTCTATCATCTAAGTAATCTTGCAGCTTATAATATGATTTTTCTATCAACTTTCTTTTGACAAAGACTTTGAATTTATTAAGAGACATCTCAAGAACGTCTTGTGGGAGTATACATTAATTTAGTAATTTTTAAATAAAATTATTTTAAATAAAATAATATATATGTATGTACATTTTACATATGCAAATTTCTGTCCTGCAAATCTTGGTACTTCATCAGGATATTATAAACAAATATTATTAAGTGACTGTGTCCAAAATTATAGTTATTATTTTCTTTTATTAATTATATAGCAAATATTTTTTTTAATATTGACATCAGTTAAAATTGTATATGCAAATGTGTCATATGTTACTTGTCCTTGATTGATAAATAAATAAAACAGACGTCACAGTGGAAATTGGTCAGCAGCAATACTTGCTGATTACTACTACTACTAATAGTAACTGCCTCATTGGTCTAGTAGACATGAGATTCTGGGTTCAAGTCCAGGGTCGGGTCAATTCAAAAATCAATATTGAGTTTTCTATTTTCGCATTATTTAGATGATGATATATTTAGATCTTCTCAATATTTGCCCAAAGTTGCGAAGTTGGCGGTCTGCTCCTACCCCGTACCTCGAAAAGCACGTTAAGCCGTCGGTACTGCGCCTGATCTCTCTTCAGTCGTGTCGGATTTCCGCCCCGTCGGACTATGAGAGTGAAGGAAAAGAGAGTGCACTTCTGTACTATGGCTGTCAATCCGCAGTGGTGCATCTATGCTCTAAAAACCCTCTCTCATATGAGCGAGGAGGACTGTGCCCAGCAGTGGGACCATTAACGTCGGCTGCTACTTACTACTGTTAGTTTTAACAAAGTCATTGATATAGACATATTTGGCGGTTAGCTTTGTCAAATTTAAAAAATAATTTGACTACTTTTTGGCCCACTACTTGGTTGGATAAATTGCGCTTTATGCTAGTTTGTCTTATTTATAATAAAAATTTTCTCTTTTATTCATTGTTAGTATTTTTTCGATCTTATGGTTTTGCAGTTTGCTTTTATGTTCTATACTTCTTTAAATTCTAGCTGTGACTAGTACTTAAGATCTTGTTGTTATATCAATATATAATTGTAACCAGTTGGAGTTCTAATAAATAAATAAAGAAATACGGTTTTGAAGCCGCGCTAGGAACGGCGAAAAGTAAGAATAAATTGAATTATATCACCATAACAAAATAAATTCACTAATATTTTATAAACTAATGACTATAAAAATACTACTATTCGCTGTTAAGCCATAATATATTTAAATGAACATAAAATTCCTAACTTATATACTGTATCTATTTGCATGGTAATCTACGTGCTAAAAGAATCGAATGCAATTTCTTTTATTACCATTTTGACTATGGTCTCATGATGGTAAGTGATGATTATTTGATATTAGTGAAAGAGGTGATCCTTATGGTTTTTACACAGCATCCTACGGGAACACAAATCTCTTGAATGGCGGTACATCTTTTCTGGTAGTATGTAAATGTGAAGTATGAATTTTTTTTTAAATGAAAATTTGTATTTTTTTAATTGACACCCCCGCAACCCGAGTGGAATTTTGCAAAATCCGTTCTTAGCTGACCTCAACTCAGCAAGAGGAATATTCCTACCTAAGTTCAAGACTCTACGCCTTATGTGATGAGTTAATAATGAACACCCTCGCAACCTCCCTTGCGGGTAGAATTTCGCAAAATCTGTTCTTAACTAACTTCTCCTCCTTCTTACCAAATTTCAAATCTCTACGCCGTATGGTTTCAGAGATATCGTGAAGTCAATAGATACCTGGATATCTCTTTTATATATACAGATATAGATTACGGAGTTCTTGTACTTATCTATACTAACCACGCTATAATACCAAAAAAATGGGAGCTTAAAATTTATTCCTTTCTAAAAGTATTTTGTAACAAGAGTCAACTGTTAAGGCATTAAGCGAGCAAATAAAAGGGCTCATTAGCCACATATACAACAGCGCGCGATTCGCAAATAAATCGACCCTCAAGCCGCAATTAGAGAGGGGAGGCCACGAGGAAGGATTTCTTTGCAATTTTACTTAGTCCAACATGATCCGCAAACGAGTGTGAAAAACGCGACAAGCAAGATAATGGCCCCGACAGACAGATGAATTCTCTTCACGATTTTTATTTTTTAACCTTGAGAGGAATTTTTTTACATTCATAGCCATTGTACATTATATGAATTATTTAATATATAATTGATATATACGTTTTGCTAAAGTAAATTATAAAGAGGAAACATTTGTTTTGTACGTATGTATATGTAAGTATGTATGTATGTTTGTTACGTGTTCATTAGAAAGCGACGTACTTTCTTTAAAAAAAAAATAGGGATCCCTAAGAAGCTGTGAAACAAAAAACCTGTTATCGCGCGCCCTGCGAAATCTATTGAAGATAGAACAGAAAAATGCTGTATAATATTATAGAACATATTAAAATCTATAAAACAGTCAGTGCTACCGTATGTTCAACTACCGTATTTTATAAAAATGCCGACAATAATCAAACCATATTATTCATACCTCTGTATTAATCCTTATCATATTAAAATCGGACATTCCATTCAAAAGATTTAACAATATTAAAAATCTCAATGTAAAGAAAATAATGTATCCAGAGTCGAACGACAGTATCAAATGTCGTGTATAGGGAAGTTCTGAGACAAAAAATATTACAAATTTTTGCATTTTGAATTTTTGTTTTTATTTTTAACAATTTATTATAATTAAGCTAAAAATTACTGTATAGATTTAGATAATTCTTTCAATACCTGTAGAATATTTTTAACTTTGTCGGACACTCCACGTAAATGATGTTGCGAATTTAAATATGTGTTAGTTAAATATACACACGTTGTTAAATAAAATTTGTATATTGATTCGATTATGAATATGAATGTGTATCTTATAATCTGAAAGGAAGAAGAGAATTAAAAAGTGAAATTAAACTTCTAATAAAAAAAAAATAGACCCACCACGCTGCTCCACTGCGGATTGGCAGGCATAGTACACAAATGCACTCTCTATTCCTTCACTGTCATAGTCCGATGTGACGGGAATCCGACAAGACCGGAGAGAGATAAGGCGCACTACCGACGGCTTAACGTGCTCTTCGAGGCACGGGGGTGGTTCACACCGCCAACTTCCCAATTTCGGGCAAATATTGAGAAAATCTTAGTAGAAAACTCAATATTGATTTTTGAATTGGCCCGACCCGGGACTCGAACCCAGGACCTCATATCTGCAGTCAAACATGTTAACTACTAGACCAATGAGGCAGTGAAATAAATCTGTAGTCCGATTTAATAGATTTTCCACAGTCACAAGATCGATATCTACGCGGGAGACACCGCGGGGCATTAATATTGAGTCTTTTAAAAAAAGTGAATGCACATCATATAACTGAAATAAATTTGTTATAAATTAACGTACGTAAAATTAACAACTCACTTAATAAATCAATAATAAACTCCCAGAACACGTTCTAGAGATGTCACTATAAAATTCAAATCCTTTGTCAAAAGAAAATTAGTTGTTAAAAAGGGTGGGTACGAATGAATTTCTCCAATCTTAATACAATTTTGTAATAGCATTACATTGAAAAAAAAACAAGACATCCGACTGAACTTATTGTGGGCTCTTCTCATAATAGGGCGCGAAATAACCAACGTAACCTTAGATTGTAAGTCGTTTTAATATCATCACCACTCTTACATTGGAACTAATGTGTAAAAAATCCTATAAGTGACTAAAGTACTACTTGAATAAATAATTTTTAAATTTTATTATATATGGTGGTGAAAAAAATGAAAAAATAGCAAAATTTTTAATGATTTTTCAATTTGCTGTACCCTTTATAAAATTGGTCGTGTCGGAGTTAAATATAAAGCAATTTGAAGCTTTTTACCAAGTAACACAATCTTAATGAATATGATGAAAAAGAAATGGACAATATTATGAGAAATTTGTTTTAAATTTGCACGAATGAGTAGGAATATAAGAGCCAGCTGATGCGAACCATGAACGCGCTATAATGACCATGGCAGCTATTTCCCTGTACACCGTGATCGGCTCTAACGTGTCATGCGATATATGGACGAAAAAATATGTTGCGGTGGAAAAAAGTTTAATTTAAAAATATTTTTTAGGCAGTTGTGTGCATCTCCAAAACTATTGGGTCAATATTCTCGGTACGGAAATAAAGTAGAATACATTTCAAGCAAAAGTTTCGATGTGAACTGAAAAGCCTTTAAAAAATCTTATTATAACGTAAGAGGTTAAGCCCGGTGACAATGGGTAACTTGACTCATTACACCAAAAAGGAAGTTAATAAAAAGTACAAGAATCAATATTTATTTTAACTTGTTTACATCAATATTTAAAGTAAGTTCAAATCTGTAATGAAATCAAAATATTTAGATCCAATATTAACAATATTCAAATTTAACACAATACTCTTTAATCGATTTAAATATCTATACTTAAGGGTCAAGTTGTGTTTAATGAACAACGAAAATAATGTTGGTAAACAAACGTCCACAGACAACCTCTTAAGTTAAAGGTAACCAACATTGTGTTAAAGGTTTAATATTAATATAGAACTTATAAAATGCTTAAGTTATTACCTATTTATTAATATTATTAATTATTCTACGTTGATTTTTATTTTTCGTTAATACTTTTTAACCATGATTGTGAGTCAACAAACATTTACATATACCTATTCGTCACTAGATGGCGCTGTTTGCATTACCTTAGTAACTATGAAAACAGAAAATAATATTAAATATTATAACTAAGGGAATACTTTGTAATCTCGTTCAATGAATACTTAATTGAACTATAATATCATATTATTTATATCGTCATTACTAAGTTTCTCAGATATCGATGGAACATTCTAGAATAACAAATAAAGTGTCCTAATCAGAGACAATACTTATAACCAACCTAATAAAGTAAATGGACCAATCACGGCATTTTGCGGGTAGTTTTAATTATTGTTAGAAATTATATGAATAGTCTGTCAGGAAAAAAAATTCTTTTCGAATACAATTGTGACAGGTGTTAATTGGTGAAGAAAGTAAATGTGTATAAAATATTGAATTTTATTGAAAATTAACAATTTGTATAGCGTTACTATTCAACTTGAGCGTTTGTCTGTGTAGAAATTAACTTTTAAAGAGTATTCAAGCAGAGAAACATTTTGGATGACTATGCCGGTGTATTTAAAAGGTTAGTATATCAAATTTGATACCACCACTGAAATCTACAAACAATATTCTGCGCCTAACTTAACTTAAACGTAAAATATATATGGACAATATAAAATAGCATACTTATATACTGTCTTTTGTACATACAAGCTTAAAGTTAACAATATCTTAACTATAGACTTGTGTTAATGTGTTTGAGAAAATGGCGTCTTTTCTCGCTTTTATCAAAAGACTAGTTTTAGATCGAAATAACTTCCAGAGTACAGATCGGACAATTTAGATATTATTTATTGAACGTGAAGCCTATTACGGGGGTCATAATAAATCATTACATATGTTTAAAGTGAGATTATTTGAAACACTACGCCATTATGCATTTTACTATAACAAAAAGTTGGTTAAAGATCGCGAAAGACTTTTCTTGCAAGTTATATTCAGTCAATATAGGGATATTATGAATTCCGTACATAGTTGATGTGTCCAACTTTCACTGGTATTACGTTTTTGAACTACATTTATTTAGTGAACTGCTTTGAATATGTGTTTCTTAATAGAATACCATTCTATATATTTCAGCATCAACACGACGTGTCATGCTGTCCCCGTGCAAGTGTCCTAAGGCTTCCCATCCTTAGGAATATGAAACGTTCTGCTGTTAAGGTAAGTTACTTATCTTTCGAAATTATTCAAAACATTGTATGCACTTTTTGGTAGCATTTTCATTATTTTTTGCTTGTTGCAAATTGTTTTACAAATAAAAAACATACCCACACTAACCTTTGAGGATGAAATTTCCTAAATTTATCTTCGATAGATTCCATAACGTCAAAGAAAAATTTCTGGCCAAGTATTACATACCATAAAAGATATGGTTTGTAAATGTAAAGATTGCATTTTTTTAAAGTGAAAATTAGAATTTTCTGGTAGAATTACGCAAAATCCGTTCTTAGCTGACCTCTACTCGGCAAGAGGAATATTCCTACCAAATTTCAAGTATCTACACCTTATGGTTCCAGAGATATTGTGGTGAGTTGATAGATGCCTGTATATCTCTTATATACGAGTATATATCGATTCAATTTATTGTCAAAACTTTCCTCGTAACACCTATTATCTCATGTTTCCATTCGTAATGTGATAAGTGTCGTAATATAAACACAGAAAGAATAGAAGTCACTTCAGTAGGAAAAATAGAAATTAAGAAATCATTGTCCAAGCCTACCTCGTATCACCTATGTTATCACGTTTGTCATTCGTGATTTCATAAGTGGCACGATTTAGTCTTGCGATAAACACAGCAAAAGAAGAAGACACTTCAGTGCAAGAGTCGCTTATGAAGCATCCCTAACACTTTCATGTGGACCTTTAATGAACGTTAATGGTATATAATTAAAATTAATGCATGCTACACATTATATTTTTTTGAAGAAAATAATCAAATGCTGTCCAAGCCTACCTCACGACACCTATGTTTGCACGTTGTCATTCGTGTACTCATAAGTGTTGTGAATTAGTCTTGCGATTACTACTAAGAAGGAAGAATATACTTGCTCGAGGCGAGATTCGCTATAAATCGATACGTATTTTGTGAAGCAACACTTACACTGTAATGTGGATAAAAAATTGTGTAGAAATGTTTTATTAGTTACTAGCAATGCCCCGCTGTTACACTCCCGTAAATAACGATCTCGTGTTTAATGCAAGCTAGATCTTACTGGATTGTTTAACAGATAACTACGAGTATATATGTCTTTTTTGGCCCTAAGATTTATCATGTATCTAACTAGACTGTATCATCACTTACCATCAGGTGAATATATAGTCAAACGCTTACCTGTTAGCAAAAAAAAACCTCAACAAGTCACAGGCCCCATCAATCATTGGTGAGGGTTTGTAGGTTTTAAATCCAACGCGCTGAAGGAATGTGGAAATTAAATCCCTATTGAAATTAGGTTATAAGAGGCAAACGAAAAAATGATATTAAAATACTATTAAACTATTTTGGTAATTTCAATATCAGTGTATTGTCCAACTTTTAACAGCAAATGCAGCAGAACTAATTTGATTTCTCCAGAGTCTTAATATGAGCAACCCACAGAATCCTCGAGCCTAAACTTTCTTTATTAGACTATCGTCTATTTGAATGTTTTTACAAGTTCCTTTATAAAAATATTCAATTTGTTTTCCAAGCCTACCTCACGACACCTATGTTATCACGTTTATAATTCGCGATTTCATAAGTGTCGTGAATTAGTATTGCGATAAACACAGCAACAGAAGACATTTCAACAGAGCAAGATTCGCTGTGAAACGCTGTGCCGCTTGTGTGGCAACCCTAATACTTTCATGTGGACTTTTAATGGACGCTAATGGTATATAGATGAAATAATGCATGCTACAGATTATATTTTTTTGAAGGAAATAATCAAATACTGTCCAAGCCTACATCGTATCACCTACGTTATCACGTTTGTCATTCGTGATTTCATAAGTGGAACGATTTAGTCTTGCGATAAACGCAGCAAAAGAAGAAGACACTTCAAGAAGATAACACTTCAGTGCAAGAGTCGCTGTGAAATAATTTGTCTCTTATGAAACATCCCTAACACTGTCATGTGGACCTTTAATGGACGCTAATGGTATATAGATAAAATAATGCATGCTACACTTTATATTTTTTTGAAGGAAATAATCAAATGCTGTCCAAGCCTACCTCACGACACCTATGTTTGCACGTTGTCATTCGTGTACTCATATGTTTCGTGAATTAGTCTTGCGATTACTACAAAGAAGGAAGACTTTACTTGCTCGAGGCGAGATTGGCTGTAAACCGATACGTATTTTGTGAAGCAACCCTTACACTATAATGTGTATAAAAAATTGTGTAGAAATGTTTTATTAAATCAAATCAAATCAAACTGGATTGTTTAACAGATTACTATTTATGTCTTTTTTGGCACTAAGATTTATCGTGTATCTAACTAGACTGTATCATCACTTACCATCAGGTGAATATATAGTCAAACGCTTACCTGTTAGCAAAAAAAAACCTCAACAAGTCACAGGCCCCATCAATCATTGGTGAGGGTTTGTAGGTTTTAAATCCAACGCGCTGAAGGAATGTGGAAATTAAATCCTTATTGAAATTAGGTTATAAGAGGCAAACGACAATTTACAATTACCGAAAAACACAATGATTAATTTTAAACAACAGTAACTATTAATTTGACCAAGAGAACTTAGACGTTTTTGGTCAAGTTTTCTAACCCGTGTCCCTTTACAATACTCCAAATATTGGCCCATTGGGCCGTCGGGGCATTTTACATACGTACGTATTATCTACTCTACTAAACGCAGCCGTTACTTTTTCAAAGTAGTTTTTGTAGGTTACATTGTGTAATATTTAGCTTCGGTGTGCAACTGAAATGAAGTTTAAAAATTTTTTTCTATTTAACAATCTTCAAGTTCCTAATGTATCTGTTGTAGAATATGCAAAATGCGTATGCTCACAAATGATTTGTGAATCTTTTTCACCCTAAAATATTGCAATTTTGTATTTACTTCTTGTATATTTGTGTGTTCCGTTTTATTGCAGAATGTTTTACGAATTATATAAAATTTTACTCAATATTTGTTGCGACAGTACTGTTAAAATTAATGTTTCATTGATTTTTTCTCTCAGATAAGGACGAGATTCTAATCAATGTATGGCACGTAAATATTTAAAATGTTCATATGTCACACGGCTAGCTCTATAGGAGTAGGTCGTAAGTCAAAATGCTATGATAATAAGGGAAATACACTATTTAAGTAATTTCGATATCAGTGTATTGTGTAACTTTTAACAGCAAATGCAGCAGAACTAATTTTACTTCTCCAGAGTCTTAATATGAGCAGCCCACAGAATCCTCGAGCCTAAGGTTACCTAAGAAGATTGTAGACTTTCTTTATTAGACTATAGTCTATTTGAATGTTTTTACAAATTCATTTACAAAAATATTAAATTTGTTGTCCAAGCCTACTCTCACGACACCTATGTTATCACGTTTATAATTCGTGATTTCATAAATGTCGTGAATTAGTCTTGCGATAAACAGAAGCAACAGCAACAGAAGACATTTCACCAGGGCAAGACTCGCTGTGAAACACTGTGCCGCTTGTGTGGCAACCCTAATACTTTCATGTGGACTTTTAATGGACGCTAATGGTATATAGATAAAATAATGCATGCTACAAATTATATTTTTTTGAAGGAAATAATCAAATACTGTCCAAGCCTACCTCACGGCACCTATGTTTGCACGTTGTCATTCGTGTACTCATAAGTTTCGTGAATTAGTCTTGCGATAACTTCAACGAAGGAAGAACTTGCTCGGGACAAGACTCGCTGTGAAGCAATCCTTACACTGCAATGTGGATATTCTAATGGACGTAAATATGACATACGAGTAACCCTCGTTGATTCCCTGCTGATTACTCGTGCATGCCTGTTGTCATACATATTCGAAGAAATTTTCCAAGACTACCTTATCGGCATCTATGTTTTCACGTTGTAAGTCGTGATTTCATAAATGTCGTGAATTAGTCTTGCGATAACTACAACGAAGGAAGAAGATGCTTGCTCGGGACAAGACTCGCTGTGAAGCAATCCTTACACTGCCATGTGGATATTCTAATGGACGTAAATATGACATACGAGTAACCCTCGTTGATTCCCTGCTGATTACTCGTGCATGCCTGTTGTCATACATATTCGAAGAAATTGTCCAAGACTACTTTATCGGCATCTATGTTTTCACGTTGTAAGTCGTGATTTCATAAGTGTCGTGAATTAGTCTTGCGATAACTACAACGAAGGAAGAAGATACTTGCTCGGGACAAGACTTGCTGTGAAGCAATCCTTACACTGCAACGTGGATATTCTAATGGACGTAAATATGACATAACCCTCATTGATTCCCTGCTGATTACTCGTGCATGCCTGTTGTCATACATATTCGAGGAAATTGTCCAAGACTACCTTATCGGCATCTATGTTTTCACGTTGTAAGTCGTGATTTCATAAGTGTCGTGAATTAGTCTTGTGATGAACACAGCAAATGAAGAAGACTCTTCGACATCAGAAGGTACACTGTGAAACGACGTGTCCCTTGTGAGACAACCCTATTATTGCCATGTGGATATATTATTGGACGCTTGCATAGCCCTAAAAGATATATATGTTATATAGCCCTTAATGATTCCCTGCTGGAGTAAATAGATAAGCTAGTTACATTTTTGTTTTGCAATGCATTATTATTTTTTATTAATATAAGAATATGACATAAGTGCACTGTAATCATAATTTATATTCTTGGTACTTTTATGAGAGTTAGTTGTTAATTCGCGTTTTTATAATTATTGCTAAATAGTCTTATGGCAACTAGATTTTAACTTTTGTATTTATTCAGCTTTATTCTGGAAACATACTTGCATACAGCATAGAAATACAGATATAAATTACAAAATAAAAATATCTTAGATAATGTTTGTTTTAATTTTGTTTTTACGCTACTTAAGTTTATAGACTATTTTCACACTTATAATGATTGAAATTTGAAGTTAAAGCAGTTTTTAAATATATTACTACATTCATTTATATTATTGAACACAGTGTAGCATAAGTTAAGTTCATAATGTATAAAATTGTAACTCGTTGGGCCTTATTATAAAAAGTGGACTAAAACTAACTAGTGCGCGATTTAAATATACACCTTTGCTTTCATATAGATTTTGTTATAAAATCCGAATCAAACCATTACTGCACGGGTCAATAATCTTTTAATATAGACGGGCTACAAATCTTATGAGGATATCGGTGTTGTGTACCCACAAGCCGCACCATATTCCCATTTTGATGAACCCTAGACTAAAATATACTGAATTTACAGAATGTATTTATTCAGGATTGTTGTTTATTAGATCCGGGGAAGCCAACCTTGTTCCCGCGGGCCGCAGATTGTGGACCCCAGAGCTAAAGTACACTCTTTCATAGAGTGGAATTATTTGGGGTCGTTGTTAATTTGATCAGAGGTAGCAAACCAGCGGACTGCGAGCCGCATGCCGCCAGTGAGCCTCTACGGTGCGGCCAGCAGGCTTGCAAATATGAGTAACGATAAATATAATGCAAAAATTAGTTTCATCTTCTTATCTATCTTCGATAAGAAAAGATTTCCGACCCATGTATTACTTCAACGGCTCATAACCAAGCCGAAAAAGACGGTAGATGACACAAATGTGACCAGAACTTTAGCCCAGCTATATACTAGGGAACGCGCAGGTTTTATGTTTGTCCTGCAAACAAGCTGTGATTGAGTGCAATTTCCAATAAGTAAAACCTTAGCCCTTGTTTTAAAATGTATAAAATTCAATAGATTAAAACCTTATTTTATAATAAGACCCATTAAATTGATAGTAAGGAGATAATAAAACAATTCTATTAATTATTTTATATCAAGTATCCATGTAAAAGCAAAGTTCCTTATTTGTATGTAGTAAATAAGCTCAGACAATTATAAAATTGTAAAAATATATAATTATTATGCACTTATTAATAATAATAATATTTTAAATAATTTATAAAATATCAACTTCGTTTAAAAATTAAAGTTTCACTTTGTCTTGTCAAAATAACACCCTGTTGCTAACGTGATTTATGTGTATGTGAATGCCTGTCTGCCTGTTTGTTCTGAATCTCCCAAAAGATTGAAACAATTTTGACTGTTTTACTAGCAAATAGCTGCTTGTGTAAGATATATAAGTGAGAGACATCAAAACAGCTGTAGGGAAAGTCAATCGTAGATGTTATAATTTTAGCCCTTATCGTATTACTGAATTTAAAACGTGTACATGTTGTCGACAAAATAAACTGAACTGTTTATATAAGATTGTGGTGTTGACGTGAGCTTCCCACTAGTTGGAATATGAATTACGAAAAGAAAGTAAGCGTTCTGGTTTCCTTAACAAAAACAAAAGAACGTCTCAGCTTTTACCCTAGCACCTGTCTGGATCGAACAAAAGGAACCGCGAACAAATCTACACATTAGATACCTGTTTAAAGTGAATAACTAACATTTTAATATTGAATTATAATGTGACCACATTGATATATAATAAAAAAATGCGTCACAGATTTTCCTTTCACGCGTTGAACTCCGAAACTACTCAACCGATTATGGTGTTTTTTTTTTTCATTTGTTTGTCAACTTAAGACAAGGGATACATTTGATTTTAACTTTAATATCAACATGTTTATTAATTTATATTTTTATTATAAAATTTTTAACCAATTTTTTAATCTTACTTTTGTGTTACTTTTAAACTAATAACATCAGTTGCATACAAGAATATAAAAAAATAACAAATAAAATGAATTAAATCAAATAATAAGCCGCATCCAAATTGCTGTCCATAGGGTGTGTTCCTAAAATACTGGCAACATTACCTCTTTGGATAGCTAAGCTGATCCTTTGCCCAAGGTAAGCGCCAGCTTTGAGGTCACTTGTGGAATCCAGTAACCGCTTAGAAAGATGTTTAAAAAATATTTTGGCTTCAGAGCCCCACGGTCCCATAGTTTCCACGCCAAATGGCAGAAATATGTGATCTTGTGTAATAGATCCATATTTCTGCAATTTTTTAATTTCGGCGTCAGTCGCCACAATACCAGGCAACGATGAAGATAATTTTAAATGTGAAGGCGCCATGGTATCAACACAAGTCGCATCCCATACCAGGCACCTTCCATTCTTCCATGGAATTAAAGTAATTCCGTCAGGTCTCTTGCCATCGCTACGTACAACACCGTTCGGCTCTAATTGAGCCGGTACGTTAGCAGTGGCAAGAGCTCTACGAATAATATCATTCAAAGCTGCATGTCTTGAAAGGCGACCGGCACTGCGCTGACAAGATAGACCATGGTGTCCTAAGCGGTCGACTTGGACTCCGCAAGGACAGCAATGAGGATGAACTAATGGCAAACCTAAACGTAAACCTATACTAATACAAAAAGAATTGTTGTCTAATAACGTTCCTAAATTAGGCGATGGAAGAGCTTGCAACCAAAAACCTGATTCCCTAGTCGAAACAGCAAGAAGACGAGCACGCTCTGTAGGATTCTTAGACTCGTTTAGAAGTCGGTTATATTCAAGTTTACAGAGCGGCTCGTCCCACAGCCTTTGTGAAGCCAAAGAAACAGGAAGGGATTCACCTGGACATGCATCCACCCAAGCTGCTTTGGCTTCTGTACAATACGGAATTTCATTTTGTGATAAATCCAAAGAGTGTGTAATTTTTTCGAATAAAGATTTTGTGCTATGAACAGATGACAAAAAAGCCGGAAGTGCAACTGATGAAACTTTTCTTATGCCAATACCTCCAAACCGTATTGGCAAAGAAGCTTGGCGCCAAGACTGTTCAGTTAATGAACAATTTAGCGTTTTGATGAGTATGTCTTGAATGGACGAGTCTATTAAATTGAGGTGATTTAGAAATTTCCAGATAGGGCAGCATCTCAAAAAATAAGTAAATTTTGGAACAAATAAACAAAACCGAATAATGTGATATGCCATATGTACATTAATTTTGCTAAGGTTATCAAAAATGTTTATGAATTTTGAAATTTGATCTTCTAAAAAAGAAGGAATAGAGTCTTCTAAAACTGGTGCACCTAATAGGCGTAGCGATTCTATGTCTATAATTTTGATATTTGGAGCTAACTCATTAAATTTATCAATAACTTTTTTTCTTTCTATGTATGGAAAGGTGTTTGGGACGTATAATTCACATTTGTTAAAATTTAATTCCAAACCTAAAGTTTTAAAGTTATCAATAATAATATTTAAGTCTTCAAGAACTGTTGTCGCTTCACCTCCAAAAGTTCCATCATCAAGATACCAAATGTTTAATTTTGAATTTAGTTTCGAAATAATTGGATGAATTGCTAAGCCGAAAATTGCAGGCCCTAAAGGATCACCTTGCTGGCAACCTACTGTTGAACTTATTAAATTGTTATTAAATACTAAATGAGATGGAGTACTGTATGACTGTTTTAGGAATGAATATATTTCTGGAACAGTGTTATATATTTCTGATAAAAAGATTTTACGATCCACTGAATTGAAAGCATTTTTGACATCCACCTTAAGTACTACTTCATCTTTACAATTAAGCAAATAACTTCTAAGACTATGAACCGCAGCTTCACAGCCTCCTTTTGAACCGAAACCTAATTGGATGGGTTGGAATATTCCTTGTAATTTAGAGAAAACGTTTTTACAACATACTTTAGAAGCTAATCGCCTAATTGTATTGCCAACTGCAATAGGCCTAATTCCTCCATCTCTTTTTTGGAGAGCGCAGAGTTGAGCACCGTATAAAATACATGTAACGTCTTTATTGACATTACCAGAGAGCATTAAGTTTATGAGGCTTGTAATGTCAAGCAATAAGGTATTTCCGGCTTCCCCGGTAACACCACAAATAAGATCTTTAAAATGTTGTGGCGTCAATCCGTCTAAACCGCCAGCAGAACCAGGCTTGAATGTCATTAAAGCCGCATAAACCTCTTTGCTAGAGACTGTTAGAGGTGAACAGGAATTTAGAGGTAAATTTAGAAGATGAAGTGGTACTGTAGGAGAGGGGTGTTTAGAATTTAATGCTGAAAGTGTTTCGGGGGAATCAGGCGCTAGTACATCACTTGAAAAAAGTAAATCCGCAGCACCCTTAATGTCCCCATCGCTTATTTTTTTCTCTACAATGTTTAGTTTTGAACGATGTTTAAAATTTTGTTTTCCAAATGAATTATTAAAAACAGAAAAAGGTTCCAAACAATTTGATTTTAATTTTTGAGTTAATGATTTATTTGGGTCTGAATTAGCATGTAGGATGTTATACGAAAAAGTAAAATATTGTTCCCAACTGCACAAATCATTTTTCTTTAGGACGTTTCTAATAGTTTGCGACAATTTTGTGGCAATACATATTCGGGCACCCTTTGGAATACGCTTAACAACAGGTACTGATGATTTTAACTTATAAATAAACTTCCAAAATGGTTTTTGCAATTCCAAAGGACTATTGGTGGATGAATTGAAATCTAACTGAGAATTTTGATTATGGGATGACTGATTAAAATTATGTGATTTACCTAAATGTATATTTAGTCCTCTTTGTCCTTTAAACAAACGTAGATTAGAGCAATGTGGACATTGTACTAACTCTGCAGATTTATTGGTGGTGGGTTGGTTGCTGGCACTTCCTTGGTGAGAGGAGGTAATAGATTGTTGAGACATAAAAATAAAAATATAAAAATTTAAAACTAACAAAAATATATAATATTTATATGATACTAAATTATATTAAATTAACATATCATTAACATAATCCTCAGGTGCTTTTTACATTTTTTCTTTTTTCATTTTATTCCAGGGATTGTCTTGTATACTTCCAATAAAGAGGATTCAACCAATGCACATTGAGTAGTTAAAATAGATATCTAATCACTTTTCTCAATGTTGCTCAAAATTCTTCAAATTCTTTGATCTATAGATACTAGATCGCCAATGTAATCTGGATTATTAAACAACTGCACCAACTTACAATGCCTGATTGTACAATCAAATTAATATTTCACGTATTTGCCAATTATATATTCAATATATCATCAAATAATGTATTAAAGTAAAATTAATTGAAAAATCTTACTATTGTTTGACAGACTTTAAATATATCAAATAAGTTTCCTACATATTTATCTTTCATTTTCAAGATTATGCGTGTTGTTCAAAATCAATTGAAAACACATCCATCTTATAAACTAAGAAGCTTTATAACACAAACAGGTTACATAAATAAATTTTCATCAATTCCTACGACAACTCAATGAACTTCTTAAATTAATTTTATAAAAAGACATAAATACTTTAAACATTTTATCTGAGCGCTATTAATTATTTCAGAAAATTTAGTGTGACTACTTAATATATATTTAAAAAACTGTTAACATTACAATCAAGTGTCATCCCTAAAAATTTCATAAAACGAATTTCAATGAGAATAAATTAAAGAAGTTTTTTTTATTACAGGTTATAAAGTTGCATAAGATGTATTGTATATATAGGAAGAGTGTGAAATAATAATGGGAATTGAAAATAGATTACCAAGAAATCTCATCACGTAATAAGTAAATGGCTTCATCTTGAAATTTATAATAACTTACAATCAGATAAGTTCTTTATTATATATATACCCGCTGAACACGCGACTTCGTCTGCGTAGAGTGTTTTTTGGGTAGCAATTTCATTAAATTAGGCAAATTGTTTTACAAACAATTTAAAATAAATACACCCTGTAACTAATTAATGCATTTACCGAGAGCCAAACAGAGCGATACGTCGACTGGAATACAAAAGAAAAATACGTTATCTCCAAAAAAGTTCTCGGTTCGTTAATATTTGTGCAAAATAACTCAATTTTAATAATATTGTTTTCGTTTCATGGTACGAAATAAAATCCGAGTACACTATTGTAAATCAGCCTGATTTAATTATAATTTTCGTGCATAATATTTTATTGCCATGCAATGTATCTCCACTTTGATTTTTATATCCCCAATTAATATGTGAAAATATCATTCCGTTGTAAATGATTGCATTCAGATTTATTCAGCATCATTCAAAACGTACTATTGAAGACTATTTTCAGATTTACCTGTTCAAAACTATAAAAATTGTTTATTAAGTGAACCTAATGAGTTACTACTTACCAAAGTCTGTCTATCTTCATTCATAATAGAGTATAAAAGGAACCCCTTGCTGAACCATTGGAATAGTTATTAACTTCGGTAACCTATCGGCCAACTTGAAATTGATATTGGGTTTTCTAAGGTAAGACATTGGCTGTCCGTGCTGGCAGATCCTCTATCGTAGACAAATATATAAAAATACAATATAAAATGAAATAAAATCTTGATTAACCCACGTCAAAATAATGTGCACAACTTTTGTATACTTAGAACGCCGGTCGAGTAGGGGATTGCTTCATTAATACCTATCTAATGAAGGCGAGGCTCTTAATTGTTTTCTCAATTAGTGAAAGATAGGATAACATAAACGGAATCCAAAAACACCGCAAACTCTTTAGTAAAATATTTAATCAATCTCTAAGTAATTTATATATATTATTCTTACAGTTTATTGCAGAAATATAAAAATAAATTACAGTTTTACAGAAATCTTCATTTGCTATTTCTAACTTTTTACATTCGTTTTTAAAATAAAGCTTTTTTTACACAGCCTAGATTTTTTTGACCATCTAACGCGTTTTACGGGTGATTACCAAGAAGGGACAAAGTGAAAGGCGATCTGCAGTGCATCCAAGGCCAATATGGCGGCAGACATGCTTCGCATCAGATTTTTCACTTGCATCGAGGTAATATATTCACAATGTATTTACATATTTTAAACTTTACTAATATCCAATTTAATATTCTATCCAAATTATTTCTATTTAGTTTAAACATTGACATTAAAACTTGCTCACGGCAAAAAAAAAAAAATAAACGCATACGAATCTAAATCTATGTATAAACATGCGTAAAGATTTATGTAATACCCGATATCATAATTTTTCTGACTGCATACGAATATTTATGAGATAAGTGAACAAGCACTTAGAATCTTCTCTTCCCGCTAATGTTTGATACCGGCTAAACCGATTTTGATGGGACGGCAGATATGATATGGTATATGGCAATAACTTGCTAATATCCATCTACTGGGGCAAGACCTCGTCACTACTGTGAAAAAGCGTTTTAGAACTTTAAACCACCACGCTGTTCCGTTGGCAGTCTACACAAATCCCAAAATTTCCCCATGGATTTTTGGATTTCCTTACTAAAGTTTTATTTACAATATATAGGGAATAGAAAAATATGGGCTTACTTATCAATAAATTTTCAGAAAAATGTAAAATTTACGTTTCGTCTAATAAAAATTATAACTAAGTAGACATATAATAATCCCATCGTTGGGCACAGGTCCCTACGTTAATAGGTGAGGAGTCGCACATCTTCCGGAACTGCTAAAAAGTCTCCAGTGCCCGTAGACAACGGGACTTTCGAAGATTGCTAACGCTTAAAAATGCATGGGAATGACGTTTAATTTTTCGATTAATTTCGTTATGAAACGTCATTTCCATACATTTTTGAGCGTTAGCAATCTTCGAAAGTAACGTTGTCTAGAGGCCCAGGTATTCTTTAAACGAAAAGCATAATGATGTATTTTAAACTACATTAAGATTTACAAAGAGAACTAAGTGGTGATTGTCCGGGATTCAAAAGCGTAACTCATAACATGAATCCATGTGTTAATCCACTGGAGCCATTACGGCTCCTTTTTTTCAATCACACCTTCTAATAATTCATAGCCTGTTTTAGTTCAAAGTCCCTTTCTATACAATGTAAAATAAACATTCTAATATAAGTGACTAATGCGCTTGGCAATACATTGTTGTATACTTTTACCTATTGACTATATTGTTCATTATTTACAAGAAATTGAAATATAAATCAGTCAGAATCCATCAACAAATCACTTTCTGATATGTACATTCAAACCACCCTTAAAATATTATTCTAAATTGTGCTATGATTATCTGTGATAATGATCATTAAAATTGTGTATGGATTTACATCGTGGATAATCACATTTGAAAGCTTTGTTGCATTAGTCGAAGTGTATATTTAAATGCCTACAATGTTGCTTTTGATTTTACCAGGAATTTCATGAGGTAAACCACAATATTTTGCTCGATTATAAAAAATGCGGTCATATTATTACATACTAACGTGGAAAAGCAACAATGCGAAAATATGTTTTGCTATTTGTCCTTCTGGACTTAACTATCTTTTTTTCAAATTTTGAGTTGATATGGAATTTTATCCGCAGCTAAATAAAAGTGATTTAAGAAAAAACGCTTACTTTATATCATACCAATTTAAAAGAATAACTACGACCAGGTTATAAATGAGACTGTATATTTATAGGCATGAAATAGGCACAAACGTATGTGATGAAAAATAAAGTAAAACAATTTAGTTTTGCATTGTTGATGTATTTTTTATGAAACATCGTTTAATTTAGCTAAATAAAACGATGTTTCATAATGCACTAACATGATGGAGCGTATATAATACTAATAAAAAGTTAAAAAAAAATGTTTTTTTTTTCAATCAGGTCCGACTTTTTTTCCTTCCCATCATCAAAGCTGTCATTAGTATTATCATCTGTCTTCGTTTTCGTGAGCGCTCTACTAACACCTTGTATAATAACAACCAATTGGCACCTTTTTGACGCTTTGAAGAGACTCGTAACATATACTTCCAATTATTGTATAAACATATCGTCGCATACAGAACAAACAATATGAAAAATTGTTGGCTCTTGTTATCAATACGTATGTTGTTATAATATGATATTGTATTTGTAAGAGACCAAATTTTATAAATATATATTTGTGAAATTGTTTCTTTTCGAATTAGATGCGGCTTATTAGTTGATATTATTTTTTATTCTTCCTTTATAAAGTAATGTATTTTCATCTTACCTACCATTAAGATATTATACGTATAGATTGTATTGTAATGTATAGATTGTACGAATATACATGTAATTAGTTTCTTTTTCAAAAAAGTTGCTGAATTTAATAACATCGTCTTTCGCGGTAGATTTGAATTTTATTTTGGATATATATTAAAATTTCTGATTTAATAGGAAAAGTTATAGACTAATAATTTGAAATAAGACTATGAATTCTTTTGAAACTTTTAATAAAAAATATAACCTACTTTACTTTAGAATAAAAATAAATAAGGTAAGGTGAGTAACGCCCCATTAAGATCCCACTGCTGGGCACAGGCCTCCTCACACATACGAGAGAGGGTTATTAGAGCATAGGCCCATCACGCTGCTTCACTGCGGGTTGGCAGGCATAGTACACAAGCGCACTCTCTATTCCTTCACTCTCATGGTCCGAAGTGACGGTAGTCCTACTCGACCGAAGAGAGATCACGCGCGGGACCGACGGCTTAAGGTGGAGCACATCGCCAACTTCCCAACTTCGGACAAATATTGATAATTTCTTTAGAGAATACTCAAATTCAGTTTTTGACATAGACGACTTGGGACTCGAACTCAGGACCTCATGTATGTAGCCGATCAAGCTGACCACTTGACCAATGAGGCAGTCAAAAACTATTAATGATTAACAATGATAGTTGTTAATAGGTGCCAACACGATATAATAATTACTTCATACATTTACATAACTTGTTTTTTTTGACCTGCATATGACAAAATATTGCGTGTAGTTATTAATAGTATCTAAAGTATAAACACGATAACCCAAATTGAATGAAATAAATTTTCATTTCTTTAATTTTCATTTCAGAAACTTTTGTTGCATAATTATTACCAGCGAGATAGCAAAAGGTATGAAATGGGTACGAAGTAAGGTATAAGGAAGGGCATGAAATAAGGTACGTTGTATTAAGCGACACAGGAAGATGTCTGGTGGAAATTATTAAGTAAGGTACTGTCTACAAAACGAAACTAAGGGCTGCCAGTAAGTCTTAGAGATAAATTGAAGCTATGATACTTAAATCAGCTTGACTGCTAAATAAACCTAATAAGATAATCGTACAAATCGATTTGAAAATGTTACTATAGAATAATCAAAGTAACATGTTGCAATTATTGCACAATATTGTGGTAAATAAATAGTTTAATGTAAGGTTGGTTTGTATCAATATTGACCAATCTTCAGAAGATGTCATCACTGATTTTTCATATGATATGATAATCTAATCAGCTTCTAATTATAACTCTAGTAAAAGGGATAGTAATGGGACCTCCTTGACATAATTATAACGAAACTCACTTCATTTGTATATGAGGAACTGTTTCTAATGAAAATAAAGGGGTTCAAACCATAATCATTAAAATAATCTTTACACCAAGCCAATAAATTAATCATTATAAAAAATACAACATTTCATATTATTTATGAAACCACTGAATACAAGAGTGTTATAAAAAAATTAAAAGTGCGTGCGTAGTACAATGTACACATGTCAGAAGTGAACCTACTTCGGCAAACTAATTTTTAAGTCCTATTTATATTTATACAAATCTAAATCTTTAGATTTCCGAGACTTAGAGGGAGGGAAAAAGGAAGATAAGTTAGGGATTCAATGAATTTAATTGTCATTAAAATATTAAAAGCGTCGAAAATTAATACCATGAATTTATTGTAATCTAAATTAACGAATTGTAAATAAAAATGCAACGTATTTTTGTCTATATCACATATAATTAATAAATTTTAGAATTGTAGAATTTATGAAATATTTTTATTTTATATTTTATAAAAAATAGTATGTTAAAATTTAATGATGAAATGACATGGCAAACACTAAGTGGCAAATTAAAATGCCGCTTGTTATTTGTTAATATTAAAACTATCTAACCTACAAAAGAATAAGTATAAAAGACGCTGCGCATCTTCGTGACGCTAATCACATATTTCATCCGTAAAAAATGTACCCTGATGCGCCTAAAGAAGTTCCACATCAAAATCTTTTAAGAAATCAATCACCAATCTACGGATGGCGACAGGGAAGACCACAATGATGTCGCCTTTTTAAAACGTGTTTATAATGAAATGAGTAATCTTTAAAGTCATTTTATTAAAAGTTAGCATTTCTCAGAAGTGACGTTTCTTAATTATTACTAAAGTCACAACGATGTAAGTAAAGATGTATAGATTCCGTTCCGTACAAACTTCGTGTACGACAGAAGTGTAATGGACTCAAAATTAGTTTAGACGCGCTTGCATTTCAAAGGGTTGACAAATAAGGTCGAGAGAAAACTAATATTGAATTTATAAATTCCAATATCCTTGTTACTTAACACAAATTTTATAATATACGTGTGTTGTTCAAAATTATTATTAGGTTTTTTATCAGTGAAATCAATTTTCTTTATCGACGATAAAGGTAAGGCCTCCTCACTCCGAGGAGCGAGGGTTTTTAGAGCATAGACCCACCACGCTGCTCCACTGCGGATTGGCAGTCATAGTACACAAGTGCACTGTCTATTCCTTCACTCTATTCCGATGTGACGGGAATCTGACACGACCGGACAGACCGACGGCTTAACGTGCCCTCCGAGGCACGGGGTTGGATCGCACCGCCAACTCCCCAACTTCGGGCAAATATTTAGAAAATCTTAATAGAAAACTCAATATCGATTTCGAATTGACCCGACCCGGGACTCGAACTCAGGACCTCATGTCTGTAGTCGACTTGCTAACTACTAGGCCAAGGCTCGTACTAGGCCAACGTACTAGGCCAAGAAGGTAGTCTCGGCAATAGATTTATTTTTAAACCAGATCTTCAAAGAGACCTTTTTGATAAAATGTATTAACCTCATTGTGATTTAAAAATATTGTCGTTTTAATATACATGATATGATTTAAACGACATGAAATGTTTGCTTGTTAGTTGGTGTGAATATTTAGAAATATAGAAGCTGATTTCAATAGAACTTGTATAGACACGAAAAGATAATTAATTACAAAGAACCATTTTATGTTTGCGTACTTTTTAGTTTGCCCAAACAGTATAAGGAAATATAAATATTATTATTTAATTTACACAAAATTGCAGCTATATTTTTTATTATAAATTGTTGATTCAGAATAAACATATTAAATTTCATTGAAGCATTGATTGTTTTATTTTGCCCTATCAATTAAACAGGTCATCTTTATTTTACATAAGAAATATTTTCCCTGATTGAAGTTTAGATATTGCATTATATCTTACAACAAAATCAACGTTTTTACGTGTTATTAGGCGAAGGGGAAGCCTGAATTAGGGAATATTTAATGGTATGTTTTACATTATTTTGCGACCTCACAAAATTATTTTTAACAATGTTATAATAACTTTAAATTCCAGGAAACCACAAACAGCTATCAATATTGTAAAAAAGAAGGATTATTTACTTTTAATGTAAATATTAATCTATAATCTGTCAATATGTGTAAGCGAAACGACCTTTTTTATTTATTTCTTATCATGGCATGCTTGATGTTTAAAATCAATATTTGATTTGTCGGGAACAGTTTAACGTGAACTGTAACCATATATATGCAACTAAAGCCACGGCTTCTTTTCATTTTAAGGGATAAGCTTACATACATATAGGTATTTTTGTTCAAGGCTGTACAGGCGAAGGGATACAGTCTTCCAAAAAAGAGATTCTGTTAAACTAAGAAAAAAGTGCCCGCGTACAAAGTACACATGTTAGAAGTGAAACTTCTTTAGCCAACTAATGTTTAAGTTTTGTTTATATTTATATATTCTGAGACTGAAAGGGAGGGAAAAAGAAAGATATGTTAGGAATTTAATGAATTTAATTGTCAATAACGGTTTTGAAAATTAATACAAATAATTTATTAAATGACGAATTGTAATTGTTTATTTACACGGTTTTTTCTGTCAATATTAGAATATATTAATTTAATTTTGTTTTTGCATTTAAAATTTAGAAAAGATAATTTATTTTATTTTATGTTTTATGTAGTATAATAAATGACGAGTGGCAAATTAAAATGCCACATGTCATTTGTAAATATTAAAACTACCAAACCTTCAAACGAATTAGCATAAAAAATCATCTTCGGGGCGCTAATCACGCGTTTCATCCGTAAAAATTTTACCCTAGTGCGCCTAACGAAGTTTCACTTCAAAATTATAAATGTACTAAAAATACCAAAATCAGGTTATAGTTACCTACATAGACAATGCTGTCGCTCAAGTGCTAACATTTGCACGAAATATAAGTATAAAAAATCTTAAATACAAAGTAGTGACGATGTCGTCAAACCCACAAATATCGTTAACATTTTATTCAATTATTCGTCTCCTCAATTCCTGTTATTGTATTAGCTCACACTCTCCCTATATATATATACACTAGCTAAACCCGCGACTTCGTCTGCATGGAATGTTTTTGGCATTTCCAATAATTTAGGCAAAAGAAATATTCCTACCGAATTTCAAGTCTCTGCGCCTTATGGTTCCAGAGATATCATGATGAGTCAATAATTAACACCCCCGCAACCCCCCTTGCAGGTGGAATTTCGTAAAATTCGTTCTAAGCTGACCTCTACTCGGTAAAAGAAATGCTCCTACCAAATTTGAAGTCCTTACGCCTTACGGTTCCAGAGATATCGTAATGAGCCAATAGATACCTGGATATCTCAAATATTTTTTTATACTTGTAGTGATGGTAATGTTAATACAGTTTTATATTTCAAACATTAATTCATAATTTACATTTAATTAATCATATTTGTGAAATCTTTCACATAGATTAAGATCATATAGATTAAGAATTTCTTACTACATGGCGTAAGAATTGATTTTAATTTACTTGTTAGGATATAATAATTAACTAGTACGAGCTTAAAAATAAATATAAAAACCAGCATTAACCGTAGTTTGTTATAAATCGGCGTGTGTTGCATAAAATTTGACGGTTATGATCTCACACCAGAGGTTTCCGGTTTATTTATCAAACAGATTAAGCACGTCGTTCTAAGAAGCAAACGATGACGTTAGTTTGTATACATATTTGGGTGCCACGACAATTTACAACTCATATTTAATAGGCCGTAATTTAAGAGCGCGCCATATTTTAATGCGAAATCCTAATACAGTAAATCTTTCAATAACAAACACGACTATTGTTTTAAAAATATTCAAGGAATCAAGAAGATCTTTGCCTCATTGAATGTAATGTTTTTGTGAACGTTTATTAAAACTACCGAATACCCGCAACTTGTATGACGTATATTATTAGGTTTGTCCCAAAAAGTGATACGCTCGGTATGTATGTCATTAGAGAAATACTTGTGAAACATGTAATTTCTAGAAAGTTCAGTATTTATATATTCTAATACGAAAATCACGTCTTACGATATACATATTCGCAAACGTGCAAAACACTACACCCGCTATATGTATATCGGTTCGACTTAAAAATCGAACCTGGCGTGAAATCTTTTATTTATTTTATTCAAAACGAAGTCTGCCAGATTCGCTTATATTATACTAGCTAAACCCGCGATTTCCTCTGCGTGGAATGGTTTTTTTGGTTGTATTTTCATTAATTTAGGCAAATTGTTTTACTAATAAGACATACGATTCACCCCCCGCCCCTAGCGGGTGGAATTTCGTTCGTAGCTGACCTCTACTCAGCAAAAGGAATATTCTTACCAAATTTCAAGTCTTTACGCCTTATGGTTCCAGGGATATTGTGATGAGTCAATAGATACCTGGATATCTCTTATATATATATATAGATGTATATTCTCCATGGTGGCTTAATAAAGAGTAATGAGAGATGATCTAATTGTAAAACAATACCTACTCCTACTTTTTGAGATCGTTTTATTCTGGCCTGTGGATTACTTTCCACCAATATGCTATTTCACGTCTGATTTTAAAATTTAGTTTAGTTTTATTTAGTGAGCAAATGTTTTGTGTATAATTTCGGGGCACATTGAATGAAAGATCTTTAAGATTTACCAATAAAATCTATGAAGCCTGTCGGTAGTCATTCACTGACTACAATTCGTAATTAAGTTGGCTTAAACGGAGAAGTAATGTGTCCTCGTGAATTGAGCTTGAAGCGGCAACATTATTTTTGGGCGTCTTTGAAGGATCTGGAACCCCAGGGTTTGGCTGGTAATCTTAGCCTTCTTAACTGAAAAGGTCGCTGATTCTGCAAATGTCTATTTGGACGGAAATCACCTCCATAAACAAAGTACATATGTCAGAAGTGAAACTTCTTTGGCAAACTAATTTTTAAGTCTTATTTATGCATATTTACACAAATCTAAAACTTAGATTTACGAGACATAGGGTAAGAAATATGTTAGGAATTTAATTGTCTTTATATTGAAAGTGTTGAAAATTAATACAAATACTTTATTGAAATCTCAAATGACGAATGGTAAATAAAAATGCCTCAATGTTATTTGTAAATATTAAAACTACCTAACCTTCAAATGAATTAGCGCAAAAACGCTGCTCATCTTCGTGACGCTAATCACGCGTCTCATCCGTAAAATATTTACGCCCATGCGCCTAAAGAAGTTTCACTTCAAAAAACGATATAACACATTTTATTATCAGAATCTATATTTATAACTAGTTCGATTCAGCGCACTGTTTCATACATTCATGTCGGCTCATGTGTGCAAGGAGACGTGCAGAAAATAAGATTATGAAAATTCAATACGCATTGTGTCAATGACAGCGGGACCCGGCATAATCGAATATAAAGCTCGCATATTATATTTACATATTTTTATTATACACGTTGCTTATAGATAACTTTTATGATATCGTCGCTGGCGATACGGTAATGTTTACTTCCTATCCCAAGGTAGCAGATTCAAATGCTGCCTGAGTATTACTTTTTTTGTTAATTAAAGTTTGAATCTGTGGAAGGTTGCCGTTGTAGTTTCTAAGATGCCCATTTTACATTGGAAAATCTACTTTATAAAATGATATATCCTAATTAAAATCTACGTAAGATCCCTCAGTGCCTTCAAACGTGGGTGCTAACTATGGGCCTCATTCGAAAGCTCAAAGTCACACAACGTGTAATGGCTGTTCATCGCACGCTGTGTGACTTTAAACTTTTCGTGGAGTTTCTCTACGCGATCTAATCAGAAATTAGGAGTTCCGTAAAAAAACCAAAGTCACCGACTAGCCCTAAGAATCACGAAGCTGAAATGGCAATGGGCGGGGACATTGTCCGAAGAACCGATGGACGTTGGGGTTCGAAGATGCTGGAATGGCGACCCCGCACTGGAAAGCGCAGTGTAGGCAGACTGACCACTTAAGGAGGGTCACTGGTAGCCGCTGGAGCCACGCGGCACAACATCAGGCACAGTGGCTATCATTAGTAGGTATCTTTGCACAGCAGTGGATGTCCATCGGTTGAAGTGAGTGAGTGAGTGATATATCTTAATTTTAACGAAATCAGGATTTCGCAGATGCCTAATTCGTCAGAACTGTGTATTGGTTAGGCGATTTACCTAAACGTGTTCAAGTTGCTAACAGTTTAATTTTCGACTAAATTAAAATAATTTCGAAGCTTTGATCCACGTTACAGAATTCAATCGTTTGTTATCTAAATAAAAGGAACTTAATCCTTACCTACTTCATGATTACAAGTGTGCAATTGAAATGTAAAATGGTGTCATGTAGATTTAAAAAGGATTTTAAAGAACGAAGAACCGGTCGAGCCGCTTTCTTTCCCAAAGTGTGTTGCCTTTTACTTTGAAGACACGTTGATCATGAAACAAGAATTTTTTTATTATTGGCGCCTGGCCGTGGTCTGTCTTTTTGTTAATGACTGAGTCTAAGTGTGACTGTTTACCTCTTAATAGTATGTACATAGCACCAGTTCGAGACACAATATTAGTAATATTATTCAATATTATACTTATGATGAAAATGCTATATATATATATAAATGTAACAGTATCTTTAATTATATTTAATAAATATAAGACCTTCGCATCAGGGTCATACGGAGAGTCGCATCTCTATATGCGCAAAATGATGCTGTAAGCGAAACTGTGTCATTTGAAACATAAACATCTCTTTGAGACAAACTACATATTTGACATGCCTTATTTCATTTTATAGAAATGACATTACTGGTGGATTTATTATATATACACAGCCTGCTAAATTCTCACTCACTTCAAATCTTGCCATTGAAAGAGGTTAATAACTCCCTCAATTTTTGTTAATAAACATTGCAATATAACTCAGTGTAATTTCAGTCAACTAAGCGTCTTAAATTTCATTAATATGGCACAACAGCAGTGGCATAATTATATTTAAATACCTCTATCGTATGTAAACTTCATTTTTATATTGTTTATGTCTTAATTTTTAATTATAAAGACTTTGAAAGTCGAAAAGTGACACCAATCTGCATTGGTTAACAGAATAGTTGATAGTAATACAATACCCACTAAAACCCAGCGGAACCCTCTTCATCCATGGATGAAGCAACATGGGTTCAACTTTCGCATTCATCCCTGTGGCGCTTGAGGACAACAATCTACAAGACGCTCGCATATAATCGAACGAATAGATTAGGTGCAACATGTCTACCATTTCACGTGATTTGTCGTCCAAGAAACGTCATTCCCATACATTTTTTGAGCGTTAGCAATCTACAAAAGTAACGTTGTCTAGGCCCACTGGTGAAAAAAGTGTGGAACGCTTCACTTTTTTGTGCGTCATCCTTGTAAGATAAGTGTATCCTTTGAACATCAGGTTTTAGTATTATATTATGTTTAATATAGCTTTATGAATGTGGTGATGTAACCATCAAGATTTACAAAAACCTCAAAATATCGATAATTCAAACTGACCGCTTCTAAATAGGAAGCATCGCTTTATTTTTTGATAGTTATAAAAAAAATTGTTATACCAAATATTGTCTTTAAAAATTTATTTTATACTGTTTGTTTACGAATGGAGTCGCAGTTATCCATGGTTTATAACCGTGTAGCTTTTACACAAAAGTGCAACTTCTAGCGAAGCATTCACATATGCCCCTCAGTCATTCTGTGATGAATGCTATTTCAATGTGGTTTTTAAAAATAAGTCTCTTTACGTCAATTCATCAGAAATGGTGCAAGGTCTCCATTACGTGTGCTTTTAGGCATACATATTGGAATATCAAAACAAAATGTTTAAATATCATATTTTATTGGTTAATTCAGATTCCATTTATACTTTTAACAAAATTTTGAAAAATTAACCAATATCTACCAATAATTAAATTAAATATATTAATTAGCAAATATCACGCTAATATAGCGTAACTAAACTTTTAACCATTTTTAAATGTATTTGTTCTCTATACTTATATTCTTTAAAGATTTTCTATTTATTGGTCTCATTCGTAATTCAAGGTTTTTAGAAAGATTGTAATCGCTATGTGATAAACTAAACTTAACTACAAATATATGTTCAGGAATATTAATTCAAACAGATTCACTACAGAATACAAGCGTAGATTCAAATAAACATCTCTTGTGAGACAAAACGTTGAAACAGGATTTTTTAGTAAAAGCGATTTGAATACTTTACACTTTATACACTACCACCTTTAGATGTATGCATTTTATAACAAAGTCACTTTAAAGCCCTGCTGGTGGAGCGGATTTCATAATAAAATCAATTCAACACTGAAAATAGACATGTCCTTTCCATACGAGACATAAAATTATCACATGAAAAAAATTTAAAGGAATCGTTGACATTTAGTACCACTTTGCTGCTAGTGTTTTACATTTGTAGTTAATTTAAAAGTATAAGACGATAACAGACAACAAATTCTTATTTAAGATTACTAGAAATTTATGAATAATTAGTTTCAAAAAATAGTGTTCAACATTTAATAGCCTGAACAAACAACTGTGAAAACATTAAAATACCTCTACTTTCGAAATCACTTTAAAAGTTTTTTTATACATTTGAATTAGGTATAGTACCCACATTTTTTTCCTTCGAAAAATTATACAAAATTAAAATATATAATACTATCAAGAAAATATTTTTTTTGACAATAATATTGCGAATTCGCATTTAATATTAAATTTTTAAATGTGTCGATGCACAAAAAGTGTATGATATATACGTGGATCACTAGCGTAATACCTAACAATAGTAAAACAAAGATATTAGATTAGCAATAAAAATACACTGTTCTTTCCTTACGTATTGTTAACATGATTTATTGTCCTTTTCATATGGCACTTCTGCCGTGAAAAAGAAATTGTATTGTTCAAAAAATTATAACTATCATTTCTTAATACAGATTCTTGTATAAAATTTTGTAAAATGTATTCACAAAACAATTTTTTGTTAAAATTATTCATTCTTTGCTAATCCCGCGTTCGATCCCCAGTGTTACGCATTCAGGAAGTAGCAGTTTTTAATTTGTCTGAGTCTGGAATGTTGCGAGGCTTCGGCCGTGGCTAGTTACCACTTTACCAGCAAAGGCATACGTCCAAGCAAAGAGGTATATTTTCCGGCACGCTGCTATGTAGAAACCATAAGAAGTTTATTGCCCTTTATTTAAGATTATTCCGCTTCCATCTTAGACTGTGTCATCACTTGCCGTTAGGTGTAAACACAGTGAACCGCTAGCCTGTCAGCAATAAAAAAATTTAAATCGATGATACGGGTTCGATTTCTGGAGTAAAAAATTATAATTTGCTGAGGTAATTGTGAGTACAGTGACAATCTCATAATATATATAATTGCCATTATATAATTTATTTCTTTTCACTATAGTATTTAACAAAGAAACAGTAAAATTCTATTAAGGCATTTGTTAAAAATGCTGTTTGATCAATTGCAAATTTTAATCCTATACTATAAATTCTTGAAGTTGAATAATGTAAAAACAATAAGAATGTGAGTATACTACTACTTAACCAGAATATATATAAAGGAAACAGAGCGAAAGGTAAGCGCGCTTTATGGTGAATTCACAAAAACATGCACCAGAAAACCAGGTATAAAGGAAATAAGAAAGCAATTATATCAAGATTTTCTTTAAGTTTATAATATATTATGTAAGCAGGATTATATTCTTATGATGTAAAATAGGAAACTATGACAAAAATAAGTCTAGCATCCAAGTAAAGATGATAATTTTTCATGTTCCGAAATGTGGTAAGTAGCAGCCCATTAACGTTCCACTGCTGGGCACAGGCCTTCTGGCTCCTGTGAGAGAGACCCACCAAGTAGCTCCACTGCAGAGTGGCAGCCATAGTACATAAATGCACTCTCTTCTTTCACTCTCAAAGTCCGATGTGACGGGAATCCGACACGACCGGAGAGCGATAAGGCGCGGAACTCTATGTCAGGACATCATGTCTGTAATCAAGCATGCTAACTACTAGACCACTGAGGCAGTCGTTCTAAATGTCTGGAAGGGAATAGAAGAGTTATAAAGTAATTTACGACCCATTCACAGACCTGCCAAAAGTACACCAAAAATAATAAAAATCGATCAAACCGTTTCGGAGAAGTTCCATAACAAACACTACATGATATTTTTATATGTTAAATTAATTATATTACAATGAATAATCTTGAGAGTATATGAATAGACAAGTTGAATAATCAAAACAAAAGCTTGAAAGAACCGTCAGAGCTTTAAAGTGTATTTGGCCGTTAATATCATCATTGGTCCTACATTGGAAATAATAAGGCAAAAGCAATTTGACGATTCAAAAACCAACATGACTAACGTATTTTTGATTTGTTTTGATATTGAATTACATCGTTTAACAATGATAAACAAGCGTAACCTAGTAAGATAAAAGCGTCGAGTACTAAAGTTTTCGACTGGAGTAAAGCTAGACATTTTTTAAATCTAGATCTCGCGCTCACTGCATCACGTGAGGGTCCTTTGTCACGACGCTCTACTCCTAAGCAATTGTTAAAGAGTCCCACACACGGCCGCACGCTTTGTAAATACCTTACTATGAGATACTGAGACTTACATTGATTTACACTTCACTACTTCCGTCTATTCACTTCTTACTAAAACATTTGAAACAAGTGTTCATTTTGCAACAAAAGTCGGTACATGATTTATGTTTGTTTAATCATAATTCCACTTTAAAAAGTTTCATCACTGAACGATCTGTAATACTAAATTTAACTTAATATAATAGACGAGAAAACAACTTTTTCTATCCGTTTATGTAATGTTTCCCTACCTGCTCGGAACTTTAATGACTTTAGAAATTCATATAATGTTTTCTAAGGTTCTTTATATAGCGACGAGGCCTGGAAATGGACAAAGGCCATTTTGTATCGCAAAAACAAAAGGGCGTGCAACGTGGTATGTAAGATTTGTTCTGGGATTTAATTACTTTACATTATATAAAATTCATATGTGTGATGTACGGGATAACATTCTATATGTTTTGAAAATTTTTGTATACCTATTCAACTGTGGAGTGGAATAGAGGTAAAGTTCTTGAAGGATCGTCTCACAAAATATATAAATATGTATAATGTATAACACTACGACACGAATTCACCATGTTTAATAATTTTTCTTTTCAATCTATATCTATTTTAGGTGTTGGCGAATGTAGTAACATCAGTATTTCTTTAAATATTTTATGAATACACAACCAATTCAACGTCAAACATTTGTATATCTCTTTAGCTAAACTAAACTCCGAATATTTTGGAACAAAATTAATATTGCAACTAGTTTATAAATATTGAAGACATACTTTTTAATAATATTAGTTGAAAAGCGAAACTTTTATTAATTTTTTTTTAAAGAGATGCTTTGAAAGATTGCCTCTCATATTTTCTAGTAAACAGTAGTTGTGTAGTCTTCGGAAAGTATGTTGTTTAATTAAAACACATGAAAGATGAGAGAGTTTTAAACTTAATAAACTCCATCGTGTACCCGTGTGCTCTTTTGCTTCAATCTTTAATATCGATGACAGGCTTTGAGTACAGTGAGCCAAAAATATTACAGTTCAATTTTTTTACCATTTTCGTTAACGTACTAGTTTAATTAAGTCACTATAGGGTTGTGCGTCAAAATGAGTGCCTCTGTCCTGTGGCTTTTTATTATTGTTGACAAATTGGCACTTGATTGCCATATATCAATTAGTATCTCGTGTTTCTCTAAGAGATAAATTTAAGGAAACATCTATTCTCACAGCACCGTCGCAATATATATTGAATAATATCTTATATATCCGTGATAATATTAAGTTATACATTAAAAAAAGTGAAATACACAATTTTAACACGTGAAATAAAAACACTTGTAATTAGAGCGAAGAAGATTCAGATATCATTTATCCGGTGGAGCATACGCATTTTTAATTATCAGTTTTTGCCTCTACATAATTTTGAGAAACATGTCAAAACATACTTTTACAGTAGGCATATTATAATGCTGAAGATTATTTAAGCGATGGAAATGTTTGGACTTGATTCGAGTTGCTCACATAAGCAATATATTACTGTTATGAGTTTCTTGCCGGTTTCTTCTAAGCGGATTCGACTTTCCGAACTGGTGGTAGATTTGTTACCAACGGACAGACTACTGACGGTTCAAAAATGCTTTTTGAGCCTATTAGAATAAAGAATATATTGATTTGATTTGATCTCATGGTGAGCATAGAGTGTAAGATTTAGTCGAACCTTACCTCGTAAGAGGTAATTTCTCTCTTATGACCTAAACAGAACATCACCGGAATGGAGTGTTTTTCTTGGCGGCACCTCTTTCCTGTTAGTGTAGTAACTAGCCACGGCCAAGGTTCGACATGTCCCAACTTAGACGAACGGGAATTTGCAATTTCCTTAATTTGAATGGCTGGAAATCGAACACAGAATTTCTGCCTGCGATGCCTTCGAACCAATGCACCAGCGAGGTCATCAAAAGTGACTGAAACATTTGACTTGACGGAACGCGCTGTTCAGCCAATCAGGTTGTCTGGCTCCCAAAAAATCTATTCGTAGTCTACGTTGTAAAAAATAATGGTTTTGAGTTATTGTGGCTAGTTAATTAAGGTTTTTTTTCGGATTAAATTATTTATTTATTTTAATTGCGCACTTCACACTTTATGGCATCTCTGAGCAGTTATAGCAAGGAGGAGGAGCAGTTATAAAAAGTTAAGATTATATTTTTTAACTATGATGACAATAAACGTGAATGCAGTAGAAGGTAGAATCGATTATATTTAATTTTTAATATTATTAAGTTGAATCCGTATAATATCTATACTTAAAATATTATTACGTGAAATTGCTCTTGAAAATACATTTGTTATAATACTGCGCATAATTACTGATATTCATTAGATTAACAGTTACAATAAGAAATGTATTTTAAATTAGAAGCACGAAAATAAGTGATTGTAATATACTAAATCTAAATTTCCATTTTGTTGCCTCGTAATCGATAAGCTTGGTTAAATAAATAGAATAAATAAACTAATGGAAAACGAATCACGAATTTATAATACGGTAAGGTAAGTCGTGGAAAGGTACTTTTAGCAACGCACAAACTTAAGTACGTACTTTTTTATTTATTTCACAAGCCGGATAGCCATAATTATGAAACTTTACTTCGAAATCCTAGAATAGATGCTCTTGTGAAGCCTTTCAAATATGAAGCTGATTTCAGTTCTTTTTCGAGGAACAAAATTGCATATTGCCTTTCCTCAGTAGTTCATTCCTCAACTTCGTAAGTTTACAGGTTGTTGTCTAATTAAACAATTTACCCGATGAACTATATATATATATATATATATATATATATATATATATATATATATATGCATGTATGTAACATCTCGAACTACGCACAGTAGCACACGCACATAAAGTTTTTTTATAACTAAACTAAATAATCACGTAATTTATGAAGAATATTTTACAAGAGTCCCAATGTATTTGTACCACAATTTAAAAGCTCTAATATAACTGTAATAACTGCGTTTATTGTGGCTTCTTCCCAGGACAGGGCTCGAAGGAACCCTCGTTACCTTAGATTATAAGTCGGTTTCGTTATCATTAGTCGTACATTTGAAAAATTATGAAAATAATATTTGACGATTTAAAAGTGCTGTAAAGTTGCTTTGTGCAGCTCGACAACCCGCAGTGCAGCAGACTTGTGGAGTTATGGTCTAAATCTGCTCTCGTCTACGATCGAGGAGACCCCCAGCACTCGAACGTTAATAGGGTAAGTAGTAACTTACCCTACCTTGCAAAAAGTTTTCGACGGCTATTGTACTTTGTCATGAGTAACGACATTGAATATTAATTTCATCGGGTTTGCAATCCAATGTCGTATGTCCGTTACGTTGATTGATGATGATAGTTAATCACTCTGCGTTTTTTGAAGATGTTTCAGAGCAAAGGGTTCGTGCTTCGGTGTCATTGTCGCAGTAAAAGCATCGTGAATTTGCATTCCGTTTTAATATACTAGCTGTTTTCTGCGACGATACCCGCGGAGTTCTTGATCCCGTTGAAAGATGGGAAGCCAATTTCTAGATCGTGAAAGGAATATGTAAACTGAAATTCAAGTCCTTCGGGCGAATAGCTTTAAAGGTTTCGTTTTCGTCCCGAATTAGGAGAAATGTACGGGAAAACCTTAACTACAAAGTTATATAATAAATAATATATTATTATTAAAGTAACTAAAATTATATAGCAGCATTTTAACGACCCACAGCCTGGGCATAAGAACACACAGTGGAAAAAAGGCTTTTGATGCAAAGACCTACCACACTGCTCTACTGTGGTTTGATAAGCTACACATGTCACAGATGTACTCCTAGGATATACAGGTTTCTCCACTGAAAAGTACTATGATGGATTGCAAAGAACAATCAAGTATCTTTCTATAAAGCGAAACTTAATAGTGACCTGCTAGGTGTCTAATGATAATCCACGCATTTCACCACTAAGCCATCATTGCTTTTTGAAGTGCAACTTCTTAAAATGCATGAGGGTAAAATTTTTACGGAAGATTCGCATGATTAGCGTCACGAAGATGTGGAGCGTATTTTATGCGAATTCGTTTGAAGGTTAGGAAGTTTTCATATTTACGAATATTATATGGTATTTCATTTAGGAACTCGTCATTTAATTTACTATTATTCATCAAATAAAAATATTTCAAAAATTCTCTAAATTTTATTTTCTCTCTAAATTTTAAATTCAAAAACAAAATTTAATTAATAATTTCTGATATTGATAAAAAAACACGGGGTAATTTTAATTACAATTAAATTCATTAAACTCCTGGCATGTCTTCCTTTTCACCTCCCTCTAAGTCTCGGAAATCAGAAGTTTTAGTTTTGTATAAATATAAACAAGATAAAAAGACTTAAAATTTCGTTTTCTTAAGACGTTTCACTTCTGACATGTGTACTTTGTACGCACAGACTTTTAATTCATTTTTAATTATGACACAAAAAGAAATTCTAAAATATTGGTCCAGCCTTTTAGGTGCAGTTCAGTGACTATATGATACATATATAAAGATATAGTTTTTAAATAGGTATCTGATTTGAAAGACACATTTATAATTGTAGCAATCGGAAAAAGTCACTGCGGTGCTCATCTTTTGTAAGTGAATTCTTAATGCTCCTTAAGTGTCGGGGACACGGAGCTTATCACCTTATCCGCAACACTCTGCCAGGCAAGAATCGAGAAGTATATGCAAATAATTTAGATATAAAAATATTTTGTTGCAAAGAAGTTTCACTTTGATCATGTATTAATCTGGAATTGATAATCGAATAAAAAACATCGGTAGCAAAGAAATTGATTGAATACTAATAATCTTAAAATCTCAAGGAAGAAATCACAAGAAAGACAGACAAAAACGCCCAAAAAATCAATACCTATGAGATTTTCATTGAAGTCGTGAAACTGTCTATTTGTGTCTATGGATTTATGCAGTTCTAGGTCAGATTTAAAAATGATTGTTGATGTTATACTCTTGCGTATCAAATAACACGTAAAGCTAATAAAATTTCACATATGCAATCACATAAATTGCGGCTACTCACCAAGCAGACGAAAACAAAACTTGGCAGAAAATTTAATATAAATATAATTTAGATTTTTTTAATTTCTCGTAATGATATACGAGCAATAAAACCTATATATATTAAAATCAATGCCACTTTTTGTTGTAATTTTATAACTCAAAAACGGGAGCACCTATCCAAACCAAATTTTTAGACTTTTTTCAGATTATTTAGTAGACAATTTATGCGAAGTTTGCATAAAATCGGTCGAGCGTTTCTTCATTTATCACATTTTTTGTAACAAAAAAGATTCAATAAGTAGCGTCTCATTTTGTTAATGTTTTCATATTTATGAACTTTTTTTATTTTTTGAACTTTATAGGTAGCGAAGTTTGTTATTGTATAAAATAAATATTTGTAATACATATGTAATATTCAAACAAAGAACTAGAGGTTAAAGAATATTAAGATCTTCAAAACGCATATAATACACATTTTATCTACTAATGTTGCGTTGTCATAGCGAGAAGCATCGACTAATTTCACAGTTAAATCCTACTGTATTGTGGCCAAACATTATTGACTGGAGATGTTGAAACGAACAAAATTTTAAGCATCAGAATTTTTTTTGTATCGGATTCCGAAAAAGACCTTCCACTGAATTTGCTATTTGACTAAAATTTCGACTTCAATAATATCCCAACCGTATTTTTCGCTTTAATAATTATCCATCAAGTAAATTGCCGCCCATTAACGCTGGGCACAGGCCTCCTCAATCATATGAGAGAAGGTTTTTAGAGCATAGACCCACCACGCTGCTCCACTGCGGATTGGTAGGCATAGTACACAAGTGCACTATCTATTCCTTCACTCTCACTCACTCACTCAGAGAGAGAGATCAGGCGCAGGACCGACGGCTTAATGTGCTCTTCAAGGCACGGGGGTGAAGAACACCGCCAACTTCCCAACTTCGGGCAAATATTGAAAAAATCTTAATAGAAAACTCAATATCTATTTTAAATTGGTTCAGCCCGGGCCTCGAACCCAGGACCTCATGTCGGTAATTGAACATGCTAACTACTAGACCAATGAGGCAGTTATAATATCCATAATTATCCATTTTATCTTTAAAAAGTAATATTGCTTACATTTATCAAAATGTCGTTGTATCATCTCTCAATGCATACCTTACGACGTCTACATAGAAGGGCGGTGTGTAATAGCTCATGAAATGTATGTAAGCGAGAGGAAAGTCTGCCACTCGACGCGACCGACGAAAAGTAAATAGGTATAGCTTTGGAACTCATTGTTAACGCTTCCCGTAATACCTTTTTGACTTTTCCAAAAGTAAAAGTCGTTTTTATCTTTGTAAAACGAGTTAATGACACTTTGGATATTAGGGTAGGAATTTCGCTTTAATTTGTGTATTTCTGCACACATATAAATGTAAAAAGCACTCTCTTGAATTCCTCTCTTTTGGATTATAGATCTTAGTAAATCTCAGAGATTAGTGTAAAACTAAACAATATTAAATTAACGTTCAAGACACATATAGTAATGATACTTCGACTGAAAATCATGCAGTTTTCCTAAGGTATATCAGTAAATCAGATGTATATTAATACCACATATGCCTCTTTCAAATTCTGTTGAACTACTTATTAAGAAAAATCTAGGGTTTTACAACTAAGTTAGTATCAATACTGATTAGTTATAAAAATAACGGGACATATGCGTAACCTCACAGTAAACGATATAAAAGGGGTGCTCTTTATCTGTACGAATGCCCAAATTTCATGATTTAAAAAGTATTTTACAGGTATTGGAACGGTCTTTAATAAAATGTTATTAAATAGGATGACGATTATTTATATTAAGTAATACAGAGGTATGAATACTATGGTTTGACTAATGTCGGCACATTCATTAACTTTTAAAATATAAAAAAGCAGTGATATTGGCATAACTATAGTTGTTGATCATATGGCATCGCGAAATTTTTTGTAGATATTAATACTTTCTATAATATTGTAGAAAATTTTTTTTCTGCAATAGTTTCCTCAGAGCACGTGGCTGCGAAGACACGCGGCCTGCACCCTGATGCCAATGAGGTCTGCTCTGATTAAAAGGTGGAAAGAGGATCTAGGGTCTCCAGTAGCGGGCGTGGCTACTGTGAAGGCGATCTGCCCCCACCTAGAACAATGGCTTACCAGGAGTGTAGGTCACTCTCTTACAGACTGGTGCAGATTCTGACCGGACCTCACCTCAGCCTCACCTTTTGGTGGTACTCATAGACGCGGATCTTTCGCAGGAGAGGTTAGGAGGCGCCTTTCCAGTGCGAGATGCTGGGCGAGAGTGGCCCTCTTCTGTGAAACGGTAATAACGCTCAGAGAAAGTCACGAGCGAGAGAGAGAGAGAAAACGCAGCCAATGCTCCCTTTCTCCGGCGACGCAGGCGGATTTCCAGGTAGCATACATTTGCACGCTGGCCGCCTTCTTGAACTCTCAGCCGAACTCATTCAGGACATCGGAGAGGAATGTGCGAGCGCTCCTCTAATGTTCCACTAATGAATGAAGAGGGCCCCGCTGGGTTTTAGTGGGTATTGCGAGTTCTCCCCATCGCCGAGACCCACACTCCCAGCGCTTAGCGGAGTGCATAAATGCATTTCCCAGCGTAAAAAAAAAGACTTCAACAAGCTAAGAAATTAGCGGCCTCTAACTCTATACGAATCCGTCATTTTTACTTGAAATGAAGATTTATTAGTAAATATGTCACCTTAAAATATATTTTTTTAATAAATTTTACTAATCACACTGCGTGTACATAGATTTGATCTCAGGACTGTAAAATTTTGAATAGTATCATGAAAACCAAAATATTAACAACGCCTCATCTCACGATTTGTGGCCGAATCCTGACCAAGTGTTTAACCAATGAAGTAATTCAAAACACCAAGTATGAAAGTGGCAACAAATACTTTGTTTTCGAAGCTATTTCGAGTTAACACGTACGTTCGATGTATTGAACGTAACATAATTGCAAAAGCCTAAACATATTGTAATATTTTTACCATTGGACTTTGTAAACAATTATATTTGTAAACCATTCTACAAGGTGGGTGCTTAATGCCAAGCTTGCTTATGTAATTTACTTCGTTCATTAATTATTACTTACACTTTGTTAAATATCAGTGGTTCCAACGCTAAGCAGATACCTCTCAGAAAACTTTAAAACTCGTGCCTAATTTTTGTTTAAAATTCATCATTGTGATTTTCCTTAAAAGAAAACATCGTAGAGACACCTGCATTTCTCAAGAACAGTACATGTTTATGTATTTCCTACCAATTCGTAGTGGTAGGTATATGCTGTTATAACCCTAAATCTTAGGCGTGGAGAAGCAGTGAGACATTCATAGGCTGCTACTCCAATACTCACTTTACTAGTACTAGGTTATTAACTTCAAAGTTTACTTACTAAAAAACTTTTACTTTACTAACTAAAAAACACAGGCTTCCTCACTGGAAAAATGTTAACTTTAACAAGCCGCGCTTCTTCAATTCAAGTGGACAGGTAATACATACATACATACATAGCATCACGCCTTATTCCCATAGGGGTAGGCAGAGACAACATCCTTCCACTTGCCACGATCCTTGCATATCTCCTTCGCTTCTTTCAATCTCATTAAATCTTTCATACAAGTTCGTCGGTTTAGAGTACTCTTGACCTGGCCGTTATTTAAAATGTCCTGGATTTGGTCCAGGAACGTTCGCCTCGGTCTTCCCCTTCCAACTTTCGCATTCACTCTTGACTCATAAATCCTTTTTGTCAGTCTCCTTTCATTCATTCTCTCTACATGCCCAAACCATCTAAGCATACCTTTCTCAATTTTAGTCACTACGTCTTCTTTTATACCACAACGTTCTCTTATCACACTATTTCTTACTCTGTCACTCAGTTTTAATCCACTCATGCTTCTCAACGCTCTCATCTCTACCGCATTTATTTTACTTTTGTGATTCTTCTGCCATACCCAACTTTCACTACCATACATAAGTGTTGGCACCAACACTCCAGCATGCACTGCCAGTCTAGCCCTTTGAGACACCATCTGGCTATTCATAAAAGCATGCAGAGCACCATTTACCATATTCCCTGCATTCACTCTCCTTTCGATATCACTTTCACATGTTCCATCTTTTGTAAATTTAGATCCCAAGTATACAAATTCTTTCACCTCTTCCACTTGTTCCCCATCTATCAAAATATTGCCATTCATCATAGATTCATCTCGTTCAAAAAGCATAACTTTCGTTTTGTTTACATTCACTTTCATTCCTTTCCCTTTCAAAGCTTCATTCATAATATTTAGCATCTCCTGAAGCTCGTTAGCGGATGACGCAAGTATTACTTGATCATCAGCGTAGAGTAAACATTTGATGAGTAATTCATTCATTCTTAACCCATACATACTTTCTTTTAAATCTGTCAAACATTTATCCATGAAAAGGTTGAACAGCCATGGTGACGCAACACATCCCTGTCGAACACCTCTTTCGACAGGAAACCACTCCGTGTACGCTCCGTTTATTCTGACACAGGCACTAGAACCCTCATAGAGAGACTTCAATGCTTGGATCAGACAACCGCTCACCCCATACGTAGATAACGTTGACCACAGCTCATTCCTCACCACTCGATCATAGGCCTTTTCTAAATCTACGAACGCGCAATAAACTTTTTGGTGTTTAGCCAAACATTTTTCAGTTAAGCACCGTAAAGAAAAGACCTGATCCGTACATCCCATTCCTCTTCTAAATCCCGCTTGCACGTCCCATATTTTCCCATCAGTTTCATTAATCACCCTTTCAATTAATATCTTTGCATACAATTTGCCGACGACACTAAGAAGGCTGATACCGCGGTAATTTTTGCACTCCTGCTGTGACCCTTTTCCTTTATATAGCGGGACAATTACGGCCTTGCTCCAATCTCTTGGGACTTGACCTTTCTCCCAGCATATATTGAAAAGGCAGTACAGCTGAGCTACCACAATCCCGTGGCCAGCCTTCAGCATCTCGACTGACACTCTGTCATACCCAGGTAATATACCCTGCAGACAGGTAATATACCCTGCAATTACTTCCCACGTATTCAGTTCATCGTAACGTCTTCCCTACATTGGTACTCTGTTAATATTCTTTACTACGAGGCTATTGTCTTATATGCCTAATTGTAATAATATTATCGTGAATATTAGAGCTTGTTTAAGAAATCACCCATTGAAAAGTGATACTATCATTTAAAAAGCTGTCTCACTAAATTACATTATGTACAATATATTAAGAAACGACTAAAAAAGAAACCTGTTAAAAGTTTGAAAATGGGCGAGGAAAATCCAATACTTCACAATGTAGGGTTAATAATATTCCATAATTAATTAAGGCTTTATTATTTTTAAAACGGAATGAATTTTCGAGAGTCAATATGGTATTAACTCGTAACAAAAAAACATGTGCACTTATTAATATGCCTATAATCCTCTTCTGTTCGTTGTGCCGTTATAGTTGCAAAGTTTACGTATAAAATGAGTTTGGGGGCTTTTCCTGTTCCTTTTATTGTCTGTACTTTTTAATACAGATTTAAAACCCAAATACTTTTTACAAAACTAATAGTATAATATTAAACATAATATGTACCTAGGTTAGAGTAAATGTGCTAACTACTAATAAAGTATTGAAATAGTTAATTGAAGGGTATGTTTCTGTAAAAAAAATAGGCCACATTACACTCATAGTTCAATATCTTATCTGAAATGATAGATGAATTAATCAGGCTTTGTTTTGATCAAAATTAACCTCTAATATTTTACATAAAAATAAAATGTGTGCTTTAGTTGTTATACTTTCAATTAGAAACATGCATTTAATAGCAAAAAATATTTAAGTAAAAACACAAACTCAAAAAGCTTATATTTTATCTTTATCCATAAATAATACTTTCTTTAAACTCTTCATTGACATATTATAAAAAAATGTCAGAATTAGACGCTTAGAAAGTATTTATAACCCTAATTACGATATTGTTATGACAATCAAACGGCATCTAACCAACTTTGTTTAAAATTCAACACGTAAAAAGAATACTGGTGCAATACGATATAAAAAGAGACTGAAACGTAATACATAAATTCATACGTTAATGGTATGTCCATGTCATTTAGAACGACCGGAATAGCTTTCTATTGTTATTCAATGTACAACCCAGGATCAACGGTCAACCAAATTCACTAGTTTTGCAAGTATGATGTTTCTTTTTATGGATATCGTTGACAAATCTTATTTTTTCTACGTTTTAGATTTGACGATGTAAAAAAAAATACATTGATTTTTCTTGAAGGTTTGGAAATCAATCGAGGAGAGGAATGGACGTGAATTTGTCGTTTTAAAAATAAAATAAACTAAAACTGTAACGTAATTGTAAAAAAAAATTTAAATTACTTATGAAATTATTATATTAGGCACTCAAAATTTGAAATGGTAAATTATTATTATTAACAACACTAAAGATTTGTCGTTTAATGTCCCTCGTCTGGTGATTTCTTTATCATTTTAAACAGTTGATCAAATTGAATTGAAAACAAAATACTAGTTCCCTGCTAAAAATGGATTAGGGAAGTAACATAACACTTTGCATACGCTTGGAATCTCCATTCCCCGGCAATAAAAAGTGTATAAGACCCTGATGAATAAAGCTGCAACTTTTAATTGAAAACTTTCGAGTTTTCAACAACCAGCGCCACGCTTCTGAGTCGATTTGTTATTAATTAATGATACATTTGGAATTTCATATTTCTGAATATATTTCGATATAAGAAATAGTCTAAAATTACACGTTCATTGTCAGCCTACCTGCCATTAAAAGTTTCGTCAAAATGGGTTAATATCAGAAATTAGACGAGATAATTATTGAAATACACAAGCAAAAATTTTAATTATTTTATAAGTATCATGAAAACCTTATCATTGTTTTGTTATGAACTAAAACTTTTTATCGCTCAATTAAAATTGAGCGATAAAAATGAGCTAAACTTTAACGTAGTTTTATTCGAGTAAAATTGAGATTGCAAGATAATTATTTTGGCGATGACAATCATTTATTATTTAATACACGATTATACAGTATTGTGTTTAATACTATGTACATTTCCCCTTTTAAAACTATGGTTTATCGTGAGTATGGGTGTGATAATTTATTTGCATAAGGACGCATGTATAGATATAACACATAATTATTACAGTACAAATGTTCGGCCAATAGAAGCTCACAACAATTAGCAAACAAATTAGTCACGAAAGTAAAAATAGAATACTGATACCTAATCTCACGTCATAAATAAAATTGATTTACTAATAACGAAGAAATCATAATTTTATACACAAATGTCCTTTTACTTCAATAAATCCTTGTTAACCACCACATCGTTATGTTTCTATTCTATACTTGAACTGAATACAAGGATTTTTATGACTATGACTTTTTCTGTATGTAGTTGTACAAAGTTTAGCTTATCTACTAATTATAAGAACGAGTGGTCAAAATTCGTCCGTAATTAATTTAAATAATAAGTTTGAACAATATTAAAGTTCTATTCTCACAGAATATAACCAATAAATAAAAAATTATAACTCCAGCGGCTTATCAAAGACAATACTTTAAAAAGTTGTGGCAATTTTTATATAAATAGATTATATTTATGTGTTGCTCAGTGAAAGAGCAGCTTATTGTTAAAAAAGTTTTTGAAATCGGTCTAGTTGTTTATGTTTGAAAACGTTAGAAACATACATACAAACACATAAATGTTTCCTTTTTTATAATATTCGTTTAGATAAAAGTGGCAAATTTCATACTAGTCCCTCGCCCCGCACAATTTTCATAACATTTTTGCTTCAACTATAAATAATATATGGATATCGATCCTTCCTTGTCGCTAAAAAAAATTAGGCTTAAAAAAATACGCGTATCTTTAAGGTACATCTTTACACACGAAATATAAAATATTTTACTAGCATCTGCTCGCAAATCCATGTGTAAAAATAAGCTATATCTGTATGCGAAATCTTTTACTTGGTTTAGTAGCAAAATACAAAATTTCAAATAATTTCACAATACTATAGATATGACCGTTTGTACACAATTTTATTGTATATGTAATTTTTGAAGTGAACTTCTTTAGGCACATGAGGGTAAAATTTTTACGAATGAAATGCTTGAAATGAGTGAAATATAAACAACATGTTGCATTTTAATTTTCCATTCACTCGTCATTTCCTTTCCTTTTCGCTTTTTTTGTAATGTCAATAAAACTTTAATGAATTACAATGAAAGACTTAAATATTTCAAATTAGATGGTCTCTCTTCTCGCAGAAAATTACTGGACCAATGTTTTCCATACAAAATAATGCGTAATTCATTGGATGCCCCACAAATACTAAGATAAATTAATGTTAGAATACCTCATGCTCAAGTCAAATTGGGAATATTTGTTGTACCACATGCAAAAACAAATCTTGGCAGTCACTCTCCCATACCTCGTATCACACGGCAATACAATAAACTTTCTGACGAGCTAGACCTATTTAAAGACTCATATAGCCACTTCCGTAATCGAGTTTCGGAATTGTTGAGGGATGCGATTTCTGACTATAAGTATAATTGCGTATAGCTATTTATTTTTTCAATTTTTTATAAACTTTTTAAATTTTATAATTTATATTTTATTGTATTTTTAGATTAATTCAATTTTAACTCATGTTGTTACTACCTACTACCTTAAAAATCTTTAAAAAGTTGCACACTTCACTAATTTCTTGATGTAAGTTTTTTATTATAAGACATTAAGTGTAGTAAATACTGGTGATCCTTAAATAAATAAAAAAAAAATAATATACTATTTTTCATAACATAAATAATTTCTAATATTGACAAAGTAACACGTGGCACTAATTTTCAACACTTTTAATATTTTAATGACAATTAAATTCCAAACATATCTTACTCTTTCCCTCACCCTAAGTAAGCCTTGGAAATGTATTATTGTATAAATATAAACAAGACTTAAAAATCTATTTGCCAAAGTAGTTTGTTTCACTTCTGAATTGTGTACTTTGTACGCACGCAGATTTATTTTTTTTTTTTTGTGTTTAACAGAGAGCTAAACACGAAGCTCGTATTGTTCCGGTCATTAAAAGTATAAAGTACAGAAGGATCCATCAAAGTGTCCTGTTTCCAGCAGCGGTCAAGGCTCTAAGAGGGATTCCTTGTCGGCGCGGACGCCTTCCGCCGCGCCGTCATCTTCGCCGTATTGAGATTGATGTTCAGAACGCCGGGCTCCTCGTGCTGCCCCGAACAGAATACTAAGAGGGTGGCGGCCATTCGTCGCTCAATTAGCCCCGATCCGAGCGGGTTTTGTCTCGACCGACTATGACGCCCTCTCGACACTTCGCTGCATACCAAATTATACTCATATTTTTCAAGTAAGCCCAGCTATCAAAGTATCGCAATCAACCCGCTTCGTGAATTTTTCGTACGATGTTTCTCTTAAATTTTACTTTATATCTCTTTTCTTTTCTCCTTTATAGCACTTAAGTTTCCTCTTAAATAAAACGGTAGATTAATATAATGTATTTTCTGGTTTTTTACGATGGCAATATATGAACACAACCGAACGCTATTTCGATAATTGTTTTTAAAGATGAAATAAACAATATAAAAAAGAATGTTAAGGACTATTCCTATGCTATCTAGTACGAAATTTTTAAACTCATTACATAGCAAGAAACTTTTAAAGCTATTGTCTAAGCCTTGAATAGAGGATAAAACGTAATTTTTCACAAAAAAAAAATAAATAATCCTCAAGTTTCATCTACTACTATTTTAAAATATGTAATTGAACTCAAGTAGATAATTAAACAAGTTAACAATAAAACATTTAAATAAAATAAATATAGTTTGAACCAATATTAGAAGTTGAAAAAAAGCGAAAGAGAGAAGAGTCGTGATATGCGTAAACAATTTGAAGACATGGATTAAGTTTATTACATTTTTAACAATGGAACAAAAATTGTAAAAACATAGTGTGGATAGCGTCCTAAGTCTTTTTTTTAAGTCAGGAACCTATTATTTTATTTGATTCAGCTGTATTAAGTAAAAAAGTGCGAATACGCACACTTACCCTTTCCCTATTATTTATTATTCCAGGGACCTATTATTTATTATTCGAGTATATAGTTTAGCATAATATTTTAGGTTATTTGATATCGGTGACTGCCTCATTGGTCTATTGGTCAGCATGTTCTGCTACAGAAACGGGGTCCTGGGTTTGAATCCCGGGTCGGGCATGTTTTCTATTAAGAAATTCTCCATATCTACGCGAAGTTGGGAAGTTGGCGGTGTTTCATCTCCGTACCTAGAAGAATACGTTAAGCCGTCGGTCCTACGCTTGATCTCTTTTCGGTGGTGTCGGATTGCCGTCACAACGACTATGCGCATGAAGTAAAGGTTTTTTAAAAAGCCATTCAGAGTTAAATCTCCGTCAATCTAGTCTAGTTCGACTTCAAGTCGATCGATTCTATAAGAATTTGAATGAATTATTCATAATTATTCAATCGAATATAACTATAAATAGTTTATAACTTCGATATCCAAAAAGTTAATCAAGCATAAAATTTGCTAAATTACTATTAAAACTTGCATACTTTCATTATTTCTCAGCGTTTTTATTTTGATACCATTTGACCCGAATGATTAACTTTTTTTGGCTCAAATAAACTTAAAATTTGATTCGTATGAAGCAAATAATCTAGTTAAATTTATGAAGTCATGTGCCTGATCATATTACAATTTTGTATTACAATATACATCAAGGGAAATGCTTAGTAGCGTATAATGTTAACACAGCGTAAGCAATTGGCATCATATGTCTATCAATAACGCTTCTCATTATTATGACGAAAATTACTTGAATGCTGACCCCTTTCGTTAGTTCGTTCGTTCACATTATGCTTTGTTCACATTATTATTATATGCTATAATCGAACATACGAGTCTGACACCTACATACTCTTGCATCTTTCTGTTTGCGCTAGTTTCTCTTTTTCTCACCACCTTGGTTTTCTTACCAATGTTTAAACCAGTTCCGATCGGTGCATTTGAGTTTTTCATAAATTATCGGGTATGAATCCCAGTCAAAAGCTTTTAAAACATCCACAATAAAATAAATAATCATATTAAAAAAAGGTTAGAAGTGCGTACGTACAAAGTACACATGGCAAAAGTGAAATTTCTTTTGCAGATTAATTTTTAAGTCTTGTTTATATTTATACAAATCTAATACTTTAGATTTCCGAGACAAAGAGGGAGGAAGAAAAGAATATATGTTAGGAATTTAATTAACTTAATTGTCATTGAGCTATAAAAAGCGTCAAAAATTAATACTAATAACTTATTGAAATCTCAAATGACGAAGTGTAAATAAAAATTTCACGTGTATTTTGTCAATATTAAAAATATTTAATTAAAAATTGTTTTAAAATTAGAAAAGAGAATTTATAAAGTATTTTTATTTTATATTTTATGAAAAATTGTATTCTTAATTAATTATTAAATAACAAGTGACAAATTACAATGGTATTTGTTATTTGTAGATATTAAAACTACCTAACCTTCACACGAATTATCATAAAAAACGCTACACATTTTCGTGACGCTAATCACGCGTTTCATCATAAAACTGTACCCTCATACGCCTAAAGAAGTTTCACTTCAACAAAATGAAATATACATATCTTTGGAAGCTAAAAAAGTAATTTCTCCAGATAAAGCATGTGAATGTAATCAATATTTCTTATGTATCTTCGGAAAAAACTTCACATTTATAATATAAGTACAATGTGTTTGTATGTCACGATTCGTTGCGAGGAAATTTTTTTTACCTGTAATTAGAAATATCTCATGCTGTTATCAATTGTCAATACCTTTATATTGTGATATGGTTATTCAATGATTTATGCATTATTTAAATGGTTGTCCTCCTTTTAAGGAGCACTAGGGATCAATTCCCGGTTGGTTAAATTTCGTAAGTTTTATTTTCTAAGTCTAAATCTTGATTGTTTAGTACTTATAGAACTATCAACAAAAACTTGCTGGCGTCATCATTTACCAACATGTGTGTCAAGCGCTAACTTGTATAATTTGAAAATATGTGCCACTTAAACACGGTAACAGTTACTAACAAGTTACTATTTGAATCGTTAATAAACAGGTTTTTATTACGCCTAATTGCGTACTCCTTCCATATTTACTTTTTTTCATAATAAAATATTTCATAAAATTTAATTAATAATTTCTGATATTGACCTAAAAACACGGGTCATTTTTATTTACAATTCGTCATTAGAGAATTCAATAAATTATTTCTATCAATTTACGACACCTAATATTTTAATGACAATTAAAATTCATTAAATTCCTAACATATCTCCCTCCCTCTATTCTAAAGGTTTAGATTTGTATAAATATAAACAAAACTTGAAAATTAGATTGCCAAAGAAGTTTCACTTCTGACTTGTGTACTTTGTACGCACGCACTTGTATTTTTTTTTACATATATCAACTCTTCAACCAGTTTTTAAATTGTATCCCGCCGAAACAAGTAAAATAAAAAAGTTTAATGTCAACTCTTAGACAAACTAATACATGCTTCTTAAGCATTTTATTCCAGCGTTCAATAGATGGAACTTCATATTGTTTTGCAAAGTTTATAAATGAATTAATATTTGAAAACACTGTATGTACATCAAATATGCACTACAAATTTAGAAAAATGTGTTTGAAGAATGAATTTAATTATTTTATTGATCACTACAAATAAATCATTGAAAATTTAAATACCAAAGTCAAATAACAATCATAACAAACATTTTACAGATTCTTACGGTATTACAACAAACGATATTCAAATTGGCAGCAATTTCTTTTATACCATGTACCCTTAATATGATTTACAATAAGTTAACTGGCACACAATTGTCACATCACACTTAAATCGAGTTAATCAAGCCTTTGACCCGCCAATTGAAGTGCACGCACTGAATAAAGTATGGTGCAATATTTTTACGACTTCGTCACATAAATCAAATTTAAGCAGTTTAAAAATGAGCTCAGGGTTGGTATAATTGATTGAGATGATTGGTAACTTGGACAAACGGCGTTTATAAATTAGTTCAATGAATATGTGCGTGATGAATAATGGCAAAACATTGACGCATCTGCTTATTTTGTAAGCGTATTTATTTATAAAATTCCAGGAATACGATATTGATAGTTGATTTGTTTGTGTTCATGTTGTTAATAGTTTAATACAATAAGTGAAATAAGCGTTTTGCAAATTTTTAGCCGTCTTTCATGAGACTGTATAAGAAAATGATGAAGTATACGTCGGACGAGATTAAGCGAATGATAGGTAACATAAGCATCACGAATATTAAAAAACTCTTTCCATTACATATTTCTCTTGCTTCCTATAAGTCCAACCACGCCAAGACAGAAGTAAATAGGTAATATAATAAAATAAATATCTGTCAGAATGGGATAGAGGGAAGTGTATTGGGAGTAAGACGAATAGATGAAATAAATTTAAAAAGAATAAAAGAAAAGAACTAATTCAGAAAAGTACAATCAGTTTGCAGAAAATTAAAATGGCAATGGACAGGACATAAAATGACAGAAACGAAAGAAAAATGAACGAAAATAATAACTGAATGGTACCACAAAGAATTAAAGGAAGACCAGTAAAATAATGAGGAGATGACCTGTGGAAAAGACCAAAATGGCTATGTACAGCAAAGGATAGGTGCAGATGGGAGGTATTGGATGAGGCCTCTGTCGAAAGACGTCTTTATATATACATAAGCTGAACTCGCGACTTCGTCTTTTTTAATTGGTTTGAGTGGTTGGCATTTTCCTTAATTAAGACAAATTGCTTTACAAATATAAAACATATAAATACGTCAATGTTATTTTGCTGTTTATTACTGCAAAGAGCTTATAGTCCTTTTTCAGGCTCTAGATTATCGCTGTACAAAATTTCAATCAATTTCGTAATTATCCGATCTTAGCTGACCTCTAGTCGGCAAAAGGAATATTCCTACCAAATTTAAAGTCTCTACGTCCTATGTAATGAGTTAATAGTTAACACCCCCGCAATCCTCCTTGCGGGAGGAATTTCGTAAATTCCGTTCTTAGCTAACCTCTACTCGGTAAAAGGAATATTCCTACCAAATGTCAAGTCTCAACCCAGGTATATCGTGATGAGTCAAAATATACCTGGATATCTCTTTTATATATTTAGATATGAAGACAGCGAAAAAGGGAACATTTTATTTTATATTTCACAGTATTTCTTTATACACTTTATTGCACATTCTTTTTGTACAGTATTCTTCCATCGAAACTAAATACTACTTTAACTATAGAATTACGTTCTGTAAAGTCTGGCGTACTTGAAACTAAGCTTTTAGTTCGGATAGGCAATACAAGATACTCACAAGAAACTCATAAGAAGTAAATAATTATTATTACCTCGTGTAACATTCGTGGAAGTTTACAATTAAATAAAAATAGATAATTCCTGCGAACTCCCCCGCGTATTTCTCAATTTTATGAACATACAGGGAAATCTTGACCTAAATTTGGAATACGAGTATATCGAGTGATGAGTTTTAGTGAGTTTTGAGGTCTATGACCATCATCACGTTACTGCTTTTCTAATAACACCGGTTTAGAATCATTTGAATGGACGATAAGTCTTCTAAAAGACATTCAAAATTTTTCTTTAATATCTTGTGTTTTATATCTTTATATATACACACACACATATATATATGTCACTGAATTCCTTCTAAACGTTTGGACCGATTTTGTTGAATTTTTTTGTGTATTTAGGTGGATTCGAGAATGGTTTAGATTTCCAATTCGATTAGATAAATACCCATATCCCCATGGTACCACGAACTACGCAAATACATTCGAGGCGAATAGAAATATAACTTCATTGGCTAAATAATTTACTCTAACATAACAAAACTATTCATACGTCATACGATTCATACGATCAACTTGCATGTATTTTATTTTATAATATTTATATTCCACGGCTTCCGTGTGTTTAATATGTTTGACATGAAATTGATGCACTAGTAATGTAAGATATTTTTGGAGTAGTAACAGAAATGGGTTTCAGTTATAATTGATTCGATTTTCACGTTACTTATTTAAAACATATATAAACGCATTTTGTTAAATATTTCGAAATATTTTTAGATGTACAGATTGTATCGTTCTATAGACTGAGATAGATCGATATCCAATTATACATTTTATTGGGAACTATGTGTCCTCTATAAAATGTTACTTTTTGTTTTCGTGCTGATAATATCAAGAGTACAATTTATTTAAGGCATTCAAATTAATACATGGGTATTCATTCAGCATTCACAAGGATTTTAGTCGACGGCTCGCATTCTCGGTATTCATGCATTTTGGTTTTGACAAATTTATTGCCTAACGTCGTTTGACGACGGCGACCTGTTTTAACACTAAGCAAATTAAAATAGTGCTGAGGACGATGTTAAAAATCTTAGTACAGATTTTTTTCTAAGAAGTTCTATTGCTATTAATTGACGTGTAAGAAAATACTTGGTTTAAACACTTGGTTTAATTAAGTATATGAAAAATCAAATTTGTGATTATACATCCGTTAACATCTAGGAAAACTGTTATATTACTAGCATGATTACAATTTATATGTATTGAGCAACGATCCCGAACATTAAAAAAGAGTAAGTAGCAGTCTATTAACGTCCCATACGAGGGAGGGTTATTAGAGTATAGACCTGCCACGCTGCTCCACTGCTGGTTGGCAGGCATAGTACACAATTGCACTCTCTATTCTTTCACTCTCGTACTCTGATATGACGGGAATGCGACAGGTACGGAGAGAGGTCAGGCGTAGAAGCGACGGCTTAAAGTGCTCTCCGAGGCACATCGGTGAATCACACCGCCAACCTCCCAACTTCGGGCAAATATTGAGAAAATCTTAATAGCAAACTCAATATCCATATTTGAATTGGCCCGATCCGGAACTCGAACCCAGGACCTTATGTCTATGGACGGACATGCTAACCACTAGACCAATGAAGAAGTCATTGCTTGAAAATAGTAGAAGGTGCCCATATGAGCTTAATGTTTGCAAACTTACGTAACGATAGCAATCTAATATTACTACTTAACTCTGGTAGTCAGTGAAGACACGGTAATCCAATGGCTCAACTGAGGAAGTTCCCATCCTGTCCTCAAACTAAATAACAATATATAATCAATAAGAAATTAATATTAGCGGCTATCTAAATATAGCTTGGCTCCATAACGATAAAAAATCCACAACTAAGGGCAGTAATTCAAAGATTTTGCTTCACCACTCACTCTAAAAATGTGTTTAAAAGCTTTAAAAGCTAAAACTAAACCTGCACCTCTACAATTATAAAAAACAAAAAGGACAAATAACTAATTTGAGTGTTTCCACATCCCCTGAACAATAACATCCCATGTTTCTCATCCAGTAATTGGTTAGTCCCTATCTAAAAACTTTGAGTAGAATAATCGAAACAACAAGTTTGTGTAAAATTCAGATAATACAATGTCTATTTGTGTCTTCAATAGTTATCTGGGATAATGTACTCGAGACAAAAATAAAATCAATTCGATGTTCAGTTTCGACTGAATAAGTTTATTTATATTAAAAATACAAGTAAATAGTTTTTTTTTGCCAATTGTAAGATTTGTTTATTGTGGGAAACGTATCTTACGGCTATTCATCCGAATAATACTGTTGGTATTAAAATTTCTGAAGACTGAAATAAAAAGTACTCAAAATAAATTAATTACATTTTTGTATTGTTACGTAAGTGCTGCATTCAACTAAATGTATTGAAAGCGAATGCGGGACCAGTTGCTAAAATATTGGTGGTGGATAATTTCAATGCAATTGGTATGTGTGATTCATTAAGGTCACAGGTGTGTTGCCTCTGAAATTCATTATTGATATACAAAATGTATATTATAGGTGAAATAATTATCGGCCCCTACACGAGGATATAAGCTTGTTAAACTATGTATTATAATAATGAACTAATTTCCTCACGCGTAAAGCTTTGTTACCAATGCTATTCTAAAGTATTTATAATTTACTGTTCGTTAATTGCAAAATTTTTATATTACTTAAAGATTAGAACGCTGATGAACAGGTTTAAATTAAATTTAAATTCTTTGAGTGGATACAGGAAGTAATAGTAATACTGTGTGTGTAAACTTTGAGTATATAAAAGGCGTGTATTTAGCTTGAAATGCTGATAATATTCACCTCATACCAATCTCTACATCAGATGAGTGTATAATGACGTCACCAATGTAAGGCCATTATTGTATCAAAATAGAACATTTTATTTACGTTTAAGGAGATATTATTATAGACTTGGAATCCTTCTCGTAGAAGTCTCAGAAAGATGTACAGTTATATATTTTGAATCGTGTATTTATCCACTGTGGTATACAACATTGCGAATAACCTAGAAGTATCACGCATAAATTATAGTTAGGAGAAGTCGCGCGTTCCAACCCTGGGCTTCTACTACCTACTAACTTCATTTTTTACTAAAATAAACTTACGAACTCGATTGCTCTTTTCAGTCCATTATTGTGGTTTTCGGTGCATAAAAACACCGAGAGGAAACCTGCATATCCTGGGAGGAATTCTGGGGTATATAAGGTAAGTAGCAGCAAATTAACTTTCCTCTGCTGGGCACAGGCCTCCTCCCCATAGGAGAGGGCTAGAGCATAGACCCACCACGCTGCTCCACTGCGGGTTGGCAGGCACAGTAAACAAGTGCACTCTATATTCCTTCACTCTCATAGGACGATATAATGGAAATCCGACACGGCCGGAGAGAGATCAGGTGCAGGACCGATGACATAACGTGCTCTACGTGGCATAGGGGTGGATCACACCGCCAACTTCCCAATTTCGGACAAATATTGAGAAAGTCTTAATAGAAAGCCCAATATCGATGTCTGAATTGGCCCAACCTGATACTCCACCCCAGAACCTCATGTTTGTGGACCAACATACTAACCACTATACCAATGAGGCATTTGGGTGCAGCTGGGGTATGTGTAACCTGTTAATCCTCAGTGGAGCAGCGTAGTGAGTCTGTGCTCTAAAAACCCTCTCTCCCGGGATTGAGAACGCGTGTAAAACTAGCAGTTGGACTTTAATAGGTTGCTGCTTACAAAACATTTAATACCGTGAAATTTATTTACCTATGTAGTATCTACTATATACATATTTATCTGAGGAATCTTTATCTTAACTAATTCTATCTTTAGATTCGGAAATATTAAAGAAAAACTTTACTGACTAGTTTTTTGAATGTAAGTCTAAAATAAGCGGATTTTAAGGAAGTCCCATAAGACCGTGAATTCCATTATGGGGATAGACACGAGAATGTATATGTGGACTCAGCCTATCTCAGATGATTTAAACATATGTTTGACGATCAGTCCAGTTGTGACTCATTTAACCCAATCCTTGTTGATATGTCTCTGATGTACTGTAGCTATTGCGTGTTCAATGCCACCTACGCTCGTCTCTCTTTAACACAATCTGCTATGAAACTGCATCACTGCGAGAAATATTCCTAACCGGTTCTGATACCAACTGTTTACTGCTTCATAATTCTGAGAAAGATTGGGATGTCGCGACAATGCGAAAAAATATTGGCAGAAAAGATTACATCGGATGACGTGGACACAAGATCTATGTTACCATATTTTACTTCTTTGTAATGTTTACTTATTAGCGATATAAGACAGATAAGATAATCTTTTAATATTCCTTCTACGTATTATAGTTGCTAGTAAACGTTATATTTCAAATTTATGAAACTCAATGCCTTGTGGCCATGTATTAATTATATTGTTTTGCTAATATTACGCGTACTACAATAAATACCTATGGACGTTGTTAAAATTTTGCTTCTTTTCGTATAATGATTAGTCGCCTTTGATAATGGAAATATGGTAAGTCAATTGTGCAAGTTTCTTTTGGCGCAGAAAATACAACAATAAAGGGACGATTGTGTAAATATGAAAAAAATGACTTTAAATTTGTTTCTGAAAACCTTGTACCAAACAAACAAGTCACATATGAATGTGAACGAGCAGAACAAATAACTTAGTAGTAGTCAGTTTTACTTTTGGAAGAACCTTTATAATCGGACGTTGTTTACTAACGAAAGTTGGGAAATGTCAGAAGAAGCACAAAAGTGACATAAATGCGGTAAAGATGAGAGCGTTGAGAAGTATGAGTGGGTTGAATTTGAGCGATAAAATAAGAAATAGTATGATAAGAGAACGATGTGGTATAAAAGAAGATGTTGTGACTAAAATTGAGATAGGTATGCTCAGATGGTTTGGGCATGTAGAGAGAATGAATGAAAGGAGACTGACAAAAAGGAGTTATGAGTCAAGACTGAATGGGAAAGTTGGAAGTTGAAGACCAAGGCGAACGTTCCTGGACCAAATCCAGGACCTTTTAAACAAGGGCCAGGTCCAGCGTAATCTAAACCGAGGAACTTGTATAAAAAGTTTAATGAGAATGGAACAAGCGAAGGAGATATGCAAGGATCGAGGCAAGTGGAAGGACGTGGTCTCTGCCTACCCCTACGGGAAAGATGCTAAGAATGTATGTGTATGTTTGCTTGTTTATAAATATTACATTTTCTTGATTACAATATTAAAAAGTTTTCACTAGTATCAAAGGCCTCAGTATGCTTTGCATAATGAATAACCATGGCCATAGTCTCGCAATGAAATGTCACCGTAAGCAATGATGAATGATAATGTGTACAAGTATTTAAAATTCCTATTTTTACGCAGCCTAACCTGCAGCCTCTTTTAATTTTATTTTTTAAATTAACACATGACCACTCCAATTTGACTAAATGAAATGACATGGATTGTATCAATGTATCAAGTTTGCACGAGTTGTGTACGTAGATATTTATCTTTTTCATTTCCAAATCTATCAATTGCAAATAAATTACAAAAATAAGTCTAAAAATATTGACTTCTTTTTCATGAACGAAATTAAATGGTATTAACGGTACAAATTTTGGTGAAATGGAGTTTTAAGTGTATAGATAGTGTACATGTATGAAGTTTATAATTAAACATACATCAATAATACAAAGGACTGAGTCCGACTTGTTTCAAACCCATTCTCACATTATACTTCGGAAATAGTTATTTATTATATCAGAACGTACTGCCCTCTAGGTGTATATCTAAGAAATAATGACAATGTCCTCTTTATTATTTCGTGTCAACTATTTAAAAAATTGATACATTACTATTTAGTCTGGCTAACACATGATGCTGATTAACCAGACTTATTGATATGTTTTTTACATACTCGATGCGGACAAAATAGTATCTTTATTCAATAGCATATTTAATTTAATAGAAATCTGAGTTGATATATAGGTTGCCCTATTAAATTAATCATTATGTATGCGGTAGAGAACAGGTGACTGTGTCTTAGAATTGGGCCATAGAGCTACGTCATCCAAAAAAGAACAAACGTAACAGCATTGTCCAAAATTCATCTAACCAGAATTAAGCTATGGATATTCATTAACGAAGGAAACCTCACATTGTTATAAAAAGTGAATAAGCTTCGTCTACCTCGATTCGTCATTAAATCGTATGTAAAATATATTGAAGTTAGCAATAATTTTCCTGTTTTTAGGAACTGTTTTTGCTTCTAAATAACCTGTTGTTAGGAAAGACAGAGTCTTATTTGTATTTACGTCATATCAACATATGGATAAATAAGAATAACTCACGTCCGAAGTATTGTTTGTTTGCGATTCACAGACTTTAAAATTTACATAGGGGGACGCTTTATAAGTGAGATCGTGTATCAGAATTCAAGGTTAGAGCAACGTTTGATCTCGATTTGCGTTTATAGCTATTTTTGATGATAGCGGTTATCAATATAGTACAAACCGCACTTCCCGGTGGAAACCGGTATTCACAATATTTGAAACAGATGCTCATTTCTTTATGTTTGTAATTTTATAAAAAAGGTGTTCGACTTTTTTATTATGTGTAACCACGAAATTGTCAGCAAGCCCCCAATAGCGGAAAAAACTGGGCATCCACTGCCTCGTGAGCTTCTGCTATCGCAGTAGTGATACCAGGATTTGACATCTACCGGACTTGACCTGGATGGACCCGCTGCCATCGCTAAGATCCAGCCCGTTTGATAAAGGGCCAAGTAGGGTACTGGGCATTAAAAATGGTGCCTGAGAAAGTTAGCCCTGGCAAGGAGACATTTCCTCGAAGCCCGTTTTCCTCAGTCTAACTGGGACGAACCCCTGAGAAGATTTACTTTAATATCAAAAAGTGTCTTCTCCAAGGCCTCGTCTGTCATTATACCAAAATTTCCCCTTTGAAACTTGTAAAGTAAAGTAAATTAATATCTTTATTAAAGTAAGTAATACGAAAAATTATGATTCATTGTTTTATATCTACTTCTATCTACTAATATTATAAAAACGAACCATTTATGTTTTTGGATGTAAGTATGTATGTAAGTTTGTAACATTTTCACTAAAAACTACTGGAACAATTTCAAAAATTATTTCACCATTAGAAAGCTGCATTTTTATTGATCGACATAGCTTATATTACTTTCTCAAAAAATAGGGATCTCTGAGTAAAATTTATTCAAAACATTAAAACAACCGAAAGTATCAAAAAAATTAGTCACAAATAAGCTGTTGTCGCCTGCGCTAGGAAATCTATTGAAGAACAAAAAAATGTTCTACAATATTGTAGAAAGTATTAATATCTACAAAAAAGTTTGCGAAAACATATGCCCAACTTCTGTAGTTATGCCACTATAACTACTATTTAAATTTTTAAAAATTAATAAAAGTGCAGACAATAATGAAACTATATTATTCGTATCTCTGTAATCCTTATGCTATTAAAAGATATTTTATTAAACACCGTTTTAATACCTGTAAAATACTTTTTAAGTTATTAAAATCGCACATTCCATCACAAAAGATTTAATACATACACGCATAGCATCACGCCTCATTCCCATAGAAGTAGGCAGAGACCACGTCCTTCCACTTGCCACGATCTTTGCATGCCTCCTTCGCCTCTTTCATTCTCATTAAATCTTTCATACAAGTTCGTCGGTTTAGAGTACTCTTGCCCTGGCACTTATTTAAAATGTCCTGGATTTGGTCCAGGAACGTTCGCCTTGGTCTTCCCCTTCCAACTTTCGCATTCACTCTTGACTCATAAATCCTTTTTGTAAGTCTCCTTTCACTCATTCTCTCTGCATGCCCAAACCATCTAAGCATACCTTTCTCGATTTTAGTCACTACGTCTTCTTTTATACCACAAAACCAAATGATTTAATCAATGTAAAAATCCCAATCTAAAGAAAATAATGTATCCCGAGTCGAACTCCAGTGTCAAATGTCGTATATAGGGAAGTTCTGAGACAATAAAGTATTACAAATAAATCTCTTCTCTGATATTACAGAAAAAAGTTATCATTTAGAATTTTTGTTTTTATTTATGAATATTTCGGAGTTCACAGAAAAGACTATTTGCTGTTTTTCATACTCCTATCCCCAGCCCACATTTATCAACAGTAATTTTAGAATTTTCGTGTGATAAAGAGTCGCATCACTAAGATTTCATTTTGCATATCTTTTAAAATTGACGCACTATGTAACCTTTTTATGATAATTAAATTTCGGCTCGCTAGCCCCCTTACTCTCCTGTGTGAGGCAGATAAAGTTGCGCGGCTCAGCTAGTATTGTTATAAATAGATTATACGAAATATATTACGTCCGAAAAGCTGGATACATATTTGCTTTTTGGGTGCAGTGACTGTGCGTCACAATCTCGTCTATTAACTAGACATTGATCTATAATAAAGAGTAAACAGGAACCCTGTAGTTGTAATCTCTATGGACAGCTCCATAAATGCTAAATTGTTTCGATCTATAATTTCGTATAAAGACCTACCGCAGCCGACTTCATTGGTTTGGGTAGGGTGGTTAATAGACCGACCGTGATTTAATTATAATATACCTGAACCAATTTACAGATGCTGTATTCTAAATTAACTTAAGACGAAACCGAATTTGGGCCACAAAAAACTACATTATTATACTTCCCTATCTGGGTTGCATGTTTATTATCTTATTTCTTTTTGAAGTGAAGCTTCATAAGGCGCGTGAGGGTAAAATTTATACGGATGAAACCTGAGATTAGCGTCACGAAAATGTGCAGCGTTTAATATGCTAATTCGTTTGAAGATTAGGTAGTTTTAATATTTACCATTAACATGGGGCATTTTAATTTACCACACGTCGTTTAATCATTCAATATACTATTTTTCATAAAATAAAAATAATTCTTAAATTCTCTTTTCTAAATTTAAAATATTAAATTTAACTAAGGTGGTTATTTTTTATTTACAACTCGTTATTTTATATTTCAATAAATTATTTGTATTAATTTTCGATACTTTTAATATTTTAATGATAATTCAATCAATTTTGAACATATTATTTTTCCTTTCCTCTAAGTCTCGGAAATCTAATTTTAGATTTTTAGACATAAACATGACTTAAGTTTGCCAAAGAAGTTTCACTTCTGACATGTGTAGCTTGTACGCACGCACTTTTTTAAGTTCTTTATTTTTTAACTGCTGCATTGGTCTAGTGGTGAGCTTGTTCACGTATTAAAAGTTGATATTGGGTTTTTCTAGTTAGAATTTGCCTGAAGTTGGGAAATTGGCGGTAAGTTACACCCCCTGGCCTCACGTTAAGTCTTCTGTCTTGTGTTTAATCTCTTTTTGATCGTATCGGTTACGCTGTCCCATCGGACTATGAGAGTGAAGGAACAGATAGTGATAGTGCATGTGAGTTTGCGTATCCAGTTGTGTACTATTATGTCTCCAAAGCAAGTGGCTTGATGAGATTGACCCTTGTGGAATTCAATTAAGGTGATTATATTATTATCTTATTTATGAATATAATCGTCGTCATCGCTTCCACCGATCGACGTCCACTGCTGGACATAGGTCTCACGTAATGAAGTCCACAAGCCCCGATCTTGTGCCGCCTGACTCCAGCGCCTACCGGCGACCCTCTTTATATCATCGGTCCACATTGTGCGGGATCTGCCTACATTGCGCCGTCCGGTGCGGGGTCAAAACTCCAGCAACGTAGGCCCCAAAGCCCATCGGTCGTTCGGACTATGTGCCCCGCCCAATGCCACTTTAGGTTAGCGATTCCTAGTCAGCTACCACGTCTCAGAACCGTATGTCATCACTGGCAACACGCACTGTTCGAAGACTTTGGTCTTCAGGTACTGAGGGTTATCGGAGGAAAATATATGGTGTGGTTTCCCGAACGCTGCCCAACCGAGTTGGATTCGGCGGTTGACCCCCTTCTCGAAATTGGACATACCTAGCTGGACTATGTGTGCCAGGTTTTTGTACTCGTCAGCAATTTCGAGAGCTGAGTTCTCAACGATAATAAATGATAATGATAAATATAATAATAGACTACTAAATGTGACACGAAATAAATGGAGAGATAGATATACCTCCTGTACTGACTTATCACTTGCCTTCAGGTAAATCATATTTATGTTATATTGTAAACTGTAGCTATTACGGTTAGATATGGGATGTCTTCAGACTTCTTAAACAATTATTAGACAACAAGTAAAAAAAGCGAAGAATCCCATATACAGGACTATAAGTTAATAATCAAATCTATCAATTATTAACCTTTAATAAGACAAATCTATAGAAGTGCAAACGCTGCTACATCATGGTTTATGTTGAGGGATTTTATAAAACATCATCAATGTCCATAAGCAAGTTACAAAAACATTGCTAAATATTATATAATTAGCGAAAACGTTTCAAGATAAACCTGTTAAATACATTTATACACTACGAGTTGCTCATTTCTTATGTTCATAATGATAATATAATGACTTACAACGAAAAAAATGTCCTTGAAGTTGTTACGCCAGAAAATTCGATTTTAAACAAACAATCATTCTTATCTTATATGAAAATTTTGATACCGTACGTATATAACAAGCCATATAATGAAAAATATATAAAAAGTAAGAGCCACTATGGACCAGTGATGAAATGCGTAGATACTCGTTAAGAGAAGTCGCGGAGCCGTTCTCTGGGCTTGCACCACTTGGTATCTATTAAAAAATAGAAACCTGATTGTTCCCGGAAGTAATTCTGAGGTATGTGAAGTTTGCCAATCCGCAGTGGAGCAGTGTTGTGGGTCTACGCTCTAAAAACCTTCTCCCGTGTCCTACGAGTGAGGAAGCCTGTACTCAGCAGTGGGACGTTAAATGTCTGCTATTAAGCTATTTTTTTTATATATATGGATCAATAATACCCTAAACTATTTCTTAAATCTGCTCTAGCACGCAAAGAAATGTTATATCTGAATTTCTAAGGATTCTATCTTAATTGGTGGTAATTTCTTCAGTTTAGTTTTGTACATCCTTTAGTTGCCAATAAAGACGAAGTGAAGGCAGCTTTAGAAATATATTTGCAGTCAGTCCCTGGTTTTGTAAATTTTAGATATTTACAAAATGCACCTTAATCTAGACACGGCTGCACTTATATTGAGCAAGTCCATATCAAAGTAGGACAGTCGACTTATCAAAAATTATCTCTGTACTACACAGCCCTATTATGCGTGTTATCCAGTAATTAAAGTCATAATAATCTCACACGTGGTTCGCAATACTTGAGTTCGTAACGAACAGTACAAACAAAAATGATATAATACGATACAATTGTCGTTTGATGAGTATCCGCCAATCTATTACTTTTCGGACGAGATAAAAAAGTTAATCATTATGTAAGTATAATGTATCTATTTTAGATTAGCTTATATATTCCTATACGAAACAATAATTTGGATATACATATTTTTTAATTTCAAATTACAAAGTTTTCACTTTGTAAGTAAGCATTTGAAAGCATATATTTAAATAATCAATTCTTAAAATTTTTGTGTGTTTGTCCTTCAGTATGTTTGTGTCCACTAATGTAGACAAATTAGAAAGAAAAGCAAAATTCAAAATATCTTTATAAGTAGGTCTTTAACGTACTTTTGAATCGTCAAATGTCGTTTATTCATATATTATTTAAATGTACGATTGATGACGACACTAAAAAACGACACTACAAACTAAACTTACGAGGGATCTTCAGCGTCCTGTTCTGAGAAGAGCCCACAACAAACTCTTTCGGGTAAACATATTTTTGTCATCATCATTACAATATTTATTCCTAATTTGATATAAGTAGTCCTTCAAATAAGAATGATTTCCCTTAACAAAAAATTTAATTTAAAAAAAAAGAGATAAAGAAAGGTATAGATTTTACAGCAACTTCGGTTTTAATTTCTTAAGTTATCTATGGAGCATTCTCTTTTTTTCGTAATCGAGTCAATATTTTTATGGACATACAACAAGTTTTCTTGTATATACGTTGTTAACTGTCTTTATTTTTACTGCTCTGAATTTCTTCCTAAACGACTCCCTTGGACCCACATTAAAAATCGCACAATCGGCCTTTTTCTGCATTGGTATTGATTCTGGTTAGAGGTATATTAGAGGTAATTTACCTCTTATGATTTCTACACGATATTGTAGCGGAACAGAAATCTTTTGCTTGGCGACACGTCCTTACTGGCGTGGTAACTAGCCACGGCCGTAGCCTCCCACCAGTCTGACTAAGGCAAAATTAGAAAATACTTCCTTATTTTTTAATTACCTGGGAATCGAACACAGCACCTATGCTATCAAAACGAGTATAAGTAGGTATATACAATATTAAAATTTAAATCTTTTCATTTTAACTTTCCCTAATATATTGATGATATCTATACGTATAACAAGCTTTCTACATAAAACTATTTACAAGAGTGATTTTATGTGTGAAATCTTTTAAATCAGAGCGTATTGCAATCAGCTTCGTACTTTAGTTGATGAAGTATTCATCTCATTGATTTATTTAGATCAGTATTTTGAAAGCAGTATATGTAAATGTTTCATCATCATATTGGTACTCACACTGTTTATGTGTCACAAAATATGTGTGCTTATCACCTTAATTCATTATAATAAAGCTGAGGAATTAGTTTTGTTATTATTTCTTTCTGGAGACTATTTTTATACAAGCCTACCTATAATTATCGTATCACTTAAAGATCATAACTTTGTACATATTCCCAATTATTCAATCAAGAAGTCAAAGAGCGAAATCTAATTTCAAGGTAAATTACTTTTAATTGCACTGTATAAAAAACTAAACGAGCTCTTGGATTTCAATTTTCATTCTATGTTTTTCTTAATATAATATTATATATAGAGAGAATTTTTTTTAAAAGCGCGACGTTACTAAAATTGTTTCGGTTTTTTAAACAAAGTTCCTATACCCATGGGAACCGAAAACTCCAAGCTTTTTGCTAAATTGAAATATAATTTAATGAGTTGAGTTTAATCTATGGACACTAACATGTCAAAGACAGCTCGACGTACGAACCACTTAATGCACACGACAACCTCAAATTTAAATTAATATTTTATATTATAAATCTAATAATAGTATTAACATAGCATGCATCGTTTTATAATATTTAATTATCAAGGATGCTGTTTGCATGGCTTGTTTATCTTATTCTTGCAAAGAGAAAACGAGAATACGACTGACTCCTTTTATATTAATACAAACGGGATGTTCTCCGTAACCTTAACAGGCTATTGTGTATATCGATAATTATGTAGGTTAATAATATTCACGATGTCGTATATAAATAACGTATGATTTGTTGGACGCGACGTTATATATGTATATGTACCAAGAATCGCTCTTATCAACATACAATTGTGCAAGTCGGGTGGGGTCACCAATGATAAACTGGACAGATAACTTCCAACAGTTCCAAAAAATCAGAAAAAAAATGTTTGGTATAATTATCGAGTACTAAAATTGGAAATTGGACACAGTGCGGACTGAGAATGATAACACCTCAGATAACCTCCGGGACAATCTTGCTTGCGGTCACTTACATTAAAAACAATGCGTACAGATCATATACCTAACATTTTATTATTATGAAAGGATACACAACATGTGTACAGGTTATTTACTGCAAATTTATGGTTTAAGTCATTTATTTCCAAAAAGAATATATATTCACTTACATGGAAACTTATATTATATATAATATAATATTCACTTACATAATAAAAATTTCTGCACTTTCGTTGATACATTTCTGTAAACAATCTTATTACTATTAAAAAAAGAACAATAAATTTGAACAACAATTGAGGTGAACAAATAGTAATTTACACAAGTTATTAATATACAGTAAAACAAAAAAAACAAATACAAGGTCATTAGTGTAAAATATTGTCTACTTTATAGCAATGTTTTCTTACAAATTCAGTGTTAGAATAAAAATACAAATTCTAAATAAAAGAAGGTAAAGATTTGTAATACTAGAAAAAAAAGTATTAAAAGTTCAAGTAACTTTGAAGAATTTGAATGCATTATTATGAAACTTACGAGCTATAACAACCAAAAATAAACATGTTTACAATCTACCTTCCTTACTTCTTTATTAAATTTTGCTACTGCGGAATCGATATTTTCGAGTGATGGCAAGTTCGATAACAACAGGGCGAATTTGGTGAATAAAATTTACTAAATTGGTCTGCATCCTGGAAGAATGATTTTAGCAAATTGTCACCCTACGACAAAAAATACTGTGCAACAAAATTTATATAAGAAGTAGTTCGAAAAGTTCTAAAGGTATAATTTCTCTTTTAATTGTCAGGTGCAGAGCAGTTACCAAAGAATAAATCCTGCTGCTCAAAACTATTCTGCCATTTCTTTAATTGAAAATATATATATGAAAAATAATTAAATAAGTTACATGACAAGGACCTTTTTAAAAATATAACCATATCGTCAGCATGTAATGATTCTCTAGCAGTTGAAATTCCTTGAATTTCATAAAAAAAGACAAAGTAGTAGCCTACAAATTTACCACTGCTGGGTACTTATAAGAGAAATATTTTTATAACATTTTAATATTAATAATGAATGGAGATAAAAATACTGTAAATAGTAATTGTTAATTCAATTTCCGACATAAACGACTAAATAATTAATATTTTCCCAACCTTTCCCGCTCGTTGGATATTATGTAAACAATTCAAAAATAATTAGCATTAAAACATCGAAATGACTGAGTACTTTGACCAAACTATCATCGGCCTTTATATTAATAAAGCAGTATGTAAATATTACGTTAAAACAGTTTGAAACGAGTTATTTTTATAGATATGTAATTGTCCACTCGTACATTTGTTATTTTGTTTGGCGTCTGAGGTTCTATATTATTATATGCATGTAGTTTCGACTAGAACTTTAAAACTGTAATAAAATTTGTGATATTTTTTTTTGTTTCAGAAAGCTTGTTAATATAGTATCATCAGTGGTGGTATTTCTTTAATATGCAGTATAGCAGCTTAGTAGCTCTAAGTCAATCTTCTCTCTTATGACCCCTTCAAGGATAAATTTTGACGAGATTTTAACTAGCAGCTAATTATATAGGATGAAGAATAACATGATATTTCTTATAACATCATATCTGGCTTTATTATAAGAAATATCATAATCCTATCATCCTAGAATGTCTAAACAATATCACGTTAATCCAATGAACGTAACTTTTGATAATAATGATTAAATTTTAACAATATTGGTAGATAGCTGAATTCTAATGAAGATATAGAAGGTAAGATAAATGTGGGGTTTTTTATCTATATATGAAATGACACAACTATATTAGAAACAAAAGTCATCTACTATAAGTTCATAATATCTATATTTTTTCACTTGAGTAGATGAATTGAAATGTATTTTATCAACTGTTGAAAATTTGAAGCGTGTGAATTAATAACAGTAATCTTAACGTAATACAATTCAAATATACAAAACAATTTAATTTTTAAACCAAATAAAACTACATATACTCAAATATAATTAAATCAAATAATAAGCCGCATCCAAATTGTTGTCCATAGGGTGAGTTCCTAAAATGCTGGCAACATTACCTCTTTGGATAGCTAAGCTAAGCTGATCTTTTTTCCAAGGTAAGCCCCAACTCTAGGATTATTTGTGGAATTCAGCAACCGCCTAGATAGATGTTTAAAAAATATTTTTGCTTCAGGGCCCCACGAACCCATCGTTTCCACGCCAAATAGCAGAAATATGTGATCTTGTATAATAGATCCATATATCAGCATTTTTTTTTTAATTTCGGGCGTCAATCGCCACAATAACAGGCAACGCTGAAGATAATTTTAAATGAGAAGGTGCCATGGTATCAACACAAGTCGCTTCCCATACCAGGCACCTTCCATTCCTCCAGGGAATTAAATTAATCCCGTAAGGTCCCTTGCCATTCAAAACCGTACAGTAATTGAATAAAAAAAATTACTATTAACGTATACAAATATAAAGTAAAACGTTTTTACTTTTTAAAGTTTAATCCATCATGACTACTCTTGGCCCAATTTCAGACAATCAGCTCATGTGGAGATTACAGAGATAGCGATTACTAAAAATTATTATCTCTTATCAGGATAATTTAAAACTTTCTAACAGTGATAAGGAGAATACAATGAGTCGGTAGCGCTTCTTTCGAACATTTGTTCTAAAGAGGAAAGGGTATTAGTTATCCTTTTTTTTTAATCTGCAAGTGTATACACTGCACTGCTTAGTTAATATTACTTCCGATAACATATAAAAAAGCGTCGCAATATAAAACTAATATTTTATTGAAATATTTTAAAATAATATTTTAGCTATGACACTTAATAAATCAAATTAACACATTTATATAATATTCTCGGACGCTTTTGTAACATCAAAATAATCCCCTTCTTATACATAAATAGTTTTCTACTTCTTATTCAAATGAAACTTTAAATTTGACTTGCAATAGTAGTATAGGACCGAGATGTTTATTTGATGAAACATATTTTATATTTAATTAAATATTTCAATAAATATATTGCATATGGGTTGCCTCACAAATTGAAGTCCAGGGTATGTTTAATTATTAATGAAAATTTATATTTTTTTTAACCATTTCACCGGTTTGATTATTAGATCAATTCTATACCAATCTATAGTATGAAGCCCATAGAACATGCAAACGTTATGTTGTCTATTCTTTTCCGGTCACAACTATCGGGTAGCCAGATATAAACAGGTAAATCTATACTAGCATTTTGGAACGGCTTAGCTAAAATTAAAGATTATTTCATTATGACCACGGTGGTATAGGTTTGTCTGCGAAAAATCAATCCAGAATTGGGGGTGTCGAATTTTGAATTTTTTGTCGTTGAGAAATGTATTTACTCACCTCGACGGGGTCGGGATTGTGGGACTCCGCGAGGGGGATGGACTCACAATACCTACTAATACTAATACTAAAACCAAGCGGTACCGTCGTCAACCATGAGGGGGAGCCAGAAGTTCGTGGAGGCATTCCTCTCTGGCCCTGCGGTTTCAGCCGGCTCACACATAGTCTACAGAGGGAGGAGTTGTATGAAGCTCGGCCTCCTGTTTCCTACTCCCCTTTGTCAGGGCTGGAGTACCTCAGCAGCAGTCATCCTGTCCCTTTGTCGTGCCTCCTTGAGCAAATTGACAGTCTCGCAAAAAGAGGCAACCGCTCTCAAGGCCTGCTCACGGATGAGTATTGCATCTATAATAATAGCCAGAGGCTTGTGCTGATCAGCCACGTCATAATGTGTCGCTGAGAACCCCAGGCCGGACATTCTGCTACCGTGTGGAGGGCATTAGACTTAACATACCCTGGACTAAAATTTAATAGGTAATTCATATGCAATATATTTATTGTCATATTAAATTAAATATAAAATACTTTTCATCAACTAAACAACTCGGTGAAGGTCGTTTTAAGCAAGGATCTTAGACTATAACAGCTTTTACATAATTATCAAATATAGTAAGCTGTACATGTTTATAAATAAGGCTTTATTACTGTGTGGTAAGGAAATATCACTGGAACTTTTTACATTAGAATTACAATTAATTATATCCTATTTTTAAGCTCTTGTTGCAGTTGCAGTAAATGTGTGTATTAAACTTACTGTTTAAGTCTCACGGGAAACCTGATCTTACTATTTCGAAGCGGTTTTACAGTTCGAGAACCTAATTTTATTAAATTAAATTTGCTCTTGATTTCGCTAGGCGGAAACCAAACCGAAAGAGTTTAAATTGCGGGTAAAATCTTATTACAAATAGAGAACCCATACTTATAACATTGAAAAGAGTTAAACAATTAGAATTGTACTACAAACTAATACTTTGTGATTTGGGGTCATGGTATCCCGAGGTTGTTAATGCCAGATATAATTTAGCAAATTTAGGTTCTAAAGTTCTAGTTGTCTTAGTAGGATTTCTAAATTTGGACCGAAGTGTTGTAGCTAGCCACATGCCAAACTTATCTCATTTATTATTCCAGTAGTCTAGTTTTGTTCTTCACCGATTAAATGATTAGGAATGTTCGTTTCAAGCTCCGCTGTCTACTATTTATATATAAATAAATAAATAAATATATAGTAGATTCAATCATCAATCATCACAAAACACAAAATTAACATCGGACTATGAGAATTAAATAACATCGGACTATGAGAGTAAAGGAATAGAGAGTGTAATTGTGTACTATGCCTGCCAATCCGCAGTGGAGCAACATAGTGGGTCTATGCTCTAAAAACCTTCTCTCCTATGAGTGAGGAGGCCTATGCCCAACACTGGGACGTCAATGGGCTGCTACTTACCTTACCTTGATTTCAACTAGTAAATGCACACTGACTTCAACTAAGCCCAATAAGGTTTTTCATTCCCATAGAAATTTCTGGATAAAAAAAGATAATTGCTTAAAAAATCAGGTGTCTGCCCGCGAATGGCTCGTCAAAATCAGTCTAGCCATTTGAAAAAACAGGACACACGGCCGATAGACGTTTTTTAATCCTACATTTAAAAGCATTTATTTTTGAATCCGCATAATATTCTAATCATAAACATTTCTAAAATTCTTAATTGCTCTTCGTAAAACAATTTAACTGTAATGAAAATATTCTATGTAGACAGGTAGCAAATGTTTTTTATTTTATTAAAATTTATAACGGAAATCCATGAAAAATGCTAGGTAATCCATTCGTATACAAAACAATATAAACTTCTGTTGTTACACAGCATTCAATTTTAAATAATACTTAGCTTCGCTTTTCGTCATTCGTTATAATTATTAATTTCATTTTTAATGCAGCATATTTTTGTTTTCAATGTGAACTTTGTTTTCATTGATATCGGTGTTGGAATGTGTATACACGCGATAACTCCAAAATTGCAAATTAACTAAAAAAAATATGAAACACAAAGCGGTCGTACGCAGAATTCTGAGAATTTCTAACTAAAATACGGTCCCTATAGTTTTGTAACATATAAATAAAACGCAGACAGGAAACTATGCAAATAGATATATTTAAGCATTGAAATTTATGTCTCTGTATTTTCGAAATTAAGTCTCTTTTTCAAATTAAAATCACCGGGTGCTAATTACCAAAATGCAAGATAGAATAGCAGAATTTTTATAGACATAGATTTCATCTATTACTTAATGAAAAGTTACAAATATTCATACAAAAGTTTTTATCTCCTATTATTATAATACGGGTCATTTTAATAGTTAGTAAACAATTAGTAGACACTTTAAAAATAATAAACCAATTAAACGCATTTAGCAAGATATTTAAAAAACAATTTAAAAGTATATTTCGATTAATCAAATTCATTCAGGAGATGTGTAATGATATAAAAGTAAAAAAACTTTATAAGTAAGAAATTGGTATGCGTCGCGTTTTTTTACGATACTTGAAGTATTTTATACAAATAATCACTTTTATTAAAAAGTCATCCGCAGAGTTTCGTTCTTCTTAAAATCAAACTCAGGACCGACAGGAGATTTGTTACCGAGACTATATTTGTGACTTAAAACACCGTAAATTTGCAATGAGTTATCAATACATTGATCATTATATTCCCATCAGAGATAACAATCTCCAAAGACGTCTTATTAACATCCTCAAGGTTGACTTAGTCACAGACTAAGATAACTTAAGATTTAACTCAAGTGTAAAGAATTATCGTGAAATACTATAATGAATATACTTACATACGAAATATAAATAGAAACAAAAATTCAACAATTTTTTGCTTGTTTTGAAATATGCTCGGTAATTAATAGAATATTTTATCTCTCTAGTAATTGTTTGGGTTATTTTTGTAAAAAACTTTTAATTATCTCTTATTATGAAAAAATCTCCGTATCTTTTCGCGTATTTATATAACATCAACATGCAAAGGTTATTATTACAATATCTCTAATATAGAACCGACACACAATCAGAGTTTAATTCTTAAGGAAGTGAAGGAATTGGGATTGGTGGTTATTTATCAGTCCGTCACAGCCGTAATTATATGAGTAAGTACATAAGATATATTATCATTTTCCAGATATGCAGATTTTCCCACGATGTCTTAACAAAACATAATCCTAAATTATGCTATAAAACCGGAAATATCCGTCCAGTATTCCATTGAAGGATTTAGCGAATAATGCATTTATCCAATATCCATTTCATCATCATCCATTTATACAAATATCCAATCTGATAAATATTTTTATTAAACGTTCATCAAAAATCGTCAAATAAGCGCGTCAACATGCATTACAAGTACTTTTACTACTAGATTATTATGGCTAGCAAATCGCGACTGTAATTAAAGAAATTATAATTTAATAAAACGTTTAAAGTTAAATTGCATTTAAAATAAAACTTGTAGTGATATAAGTAGTGGTATAATATATTTATATGACGCTGCCCGACTTCACGTCTCTAATGAAGTTCAGTTCAGTTCGATTACAAATTTGCTACAGACTAATCGATTGCATCTAATATAGTGCGGCATCCTTATTCGCATATTCATTACATCATTCCAATTTATGCCTGTAACAAAATATGTTCTAATTATCTTATTTTTTATATTTTAACCGTGATAGCCTAAGTTAGACATCTAAGATTGTTGGACTCATGCGGTCGATCCCGAGGCAGGTTTGTCTATGAATATATAGACATATAAACTTAATACAAAACATTGTAAGAACTTGCATATTCTGGAATAAATCCTGAGGGATATATATATTAGAATCAAAAACTTTAATTTACGATGCAGTCATAGCCTGGTAAGACATGATGTGCTGCTTATGGTTTGTACAAAAGCACGAAAATACCTTTCTTGGCGGTACGCTTTTGCTGGTAGGGTGATAACTAGACTCGACCTAAGCATCTCACCAGGCCACAGCCAGACAAATTAGAAACGTAATTTCCTTCATTTGCTTTGCCGGGAATAGCACCCAGGACCTCTGTTACCGAAGCGAATACTCACGCCATTGAGCTAACGAAACCGTCAAAATACAATATATCTATATATATATATATATATATATACATTGCTAACCCGAAATGTGACAGCGTAATGATTCTAATCTCTAAAACCTGTAACCACGAGAGACATAAACTTACTGTTACTTTTCTTATAGATTATTTAGTTTTGATACCAACATTAAAATACTACGTAGATTATTAATTATCCCCCTGAAATTTATAGCATATGTGAACAACATTGAACTTTGTACGTTACCCCATTGTTTAATAATATACATGTGGTAAAAGTGCTTAATGCATATACACAGACACTTTGAAGGTAAAAAGCTTTTAACATGTTGTTCTATTTTAAGACAAATTGAGTTTTCTGTTTCGAAGATCCCATACATTGGCATTTTTCTCAGACTACGGCATAGGTACTATGACACACTTAAGTATACTTCTGGTTTTGTTTGCAGTCTACATAAGTAACATTTTGCTACGCCAATTGTAGATACATTGTTAATTGAACATTACTGGGCTAAACAATTTTCACATTGAATACTTAAATTAATTAGAATTAGTCTTCCTGTTAATCCTTTCAAAATATCCAATTTACATTTGATTGAAATCCCGTTGTTACGCTGTAGTGGGATCAATACACACGAGAAAATGAAGCGTTTATATTTCGCATTAGCTTAAGTATATAATTTTGGTCACTTTATATATGTCGAAGATATATCCGCTATGCAACATATTAATAACAAAAAAAACTCGAATTTGTTGAAACAATGATGGCGAGTCTATCAATATGTTCAATAATAAAATTTGTACTCCAAACGAGCTTATTTAGAACGATTATTTTACATGATGCTGAGGTGTCATTCATGCCAGCTGTCGTAAGAGCTTTATAAGATGACACCTTATTGCTAGTGTTAATATAATGTTTAGATTCGTATTATATTTACTAAAGCGTTAAACCTACATTATGTGAATAAAGGAAACTTGTGATAGGAAAGAAAAAGCTAACCTATGCAAATTGTATAGCATTACTCATATAGATATTGAAAGATGACTTTCGCAATGTTAGTTTCACTGTTATGACAGGAAGGATTTCAACTTTTCTTACATTACATTTTTTTCTACTTTACTTGACGGCATCCCTTGGTGGTGCGAGTATTCGCTTCACTTGCAGAGCTTTCAATGTTCTAATTTGTCTGAGTTTGAACTATTGAAAGTCTTCGACTTTGGATAGTTACAACCCTACCAACAAAGCCGTGCCGTTAAGCAAAAAAATTGGTCCAATGCGGTGTAGAAATCATAAGAGGTAAATTATCTCTTACCAGAGCAACACGCTTACATCTTAGACCATGTTGTCACTTACCATAAGGTAAGATTACAGTCCACCTCTAACGTGTCACCAATAAAAAAAAACTTCAGCATTTGCGGGAAAGCAGAAGATCAGAAATTATTAGTACTATCCTCTAAGAACCGATTTAACGAATCCATTAACATATTTAATTGGTGTACCTATTCTCTAGCCTCTCTAATTTTGCTAGAATCATCTGTAGTTTATGATTAAAATGAAACTTATTAAAATAGCCTATACATGCCATTTGTAATATGTGAAATTTGTACTATGTTGGAAATGATTAAAGACATATTACAGGGGTATTGTTTTATACCTAAAATATTGACGTAATTAGCTATTTAAATATTTTGCGGCATTGTCTCTATTTTAACATAACGTAAAGCCGAAGTTGTAAAAACAAAACAAAAGAATCGAAATAACGATACTGCTTTTTAATTAAACAATACTAATATTATGAATGTGACAATAACTCTGTCTGTTAGATTATAACGTCTAAACCGCTGAATCAATTTAGTTGTATTGAGTAGAGAAACTTTAATGTATAATAAGAGTAGGATATGGCTATGGATATTACTATTCAGCAAAGCGATGCTTTTATAGATAAAAGAAATTAAACGTTTTTACAATATAAGATTTATTAAATTGTCAGTACTAATATTTCTTAGTAGATAATTAATGGCAGGAAAAAATAAACACCTTATACACGGAAATAACCATAACAATTTCTTAATTGAAAATTTCTTGGAGACGGGGTAAATCCAAGGGTATGAATAAGGGAATATTGTGCCATAGGTAAAAAGGTAAGCAGCCTATTAAAGTTCCTCTGCTGGGTACCAGGCTTATCACTATCAGGAATGAGGTATTTAGAATATAAACCCTCCACGCTACTCTATATTGGCGGGGTACAGACATCCTAGAATTCCTCCCAGGATATTATCCAAGTTACCTCACGATGTTTTCCTTCAGCAAAAGCGTGAACTTGTAGTACGTCTACATAATTTAAACCTATGATAATGAAAGGAGAATTTACGTTTCTATCATCTGGACCATTACAGCTCTACATATGATATTTTATAATAATTCGAAAAAGTATTATGGTAATTATTACTGTCTCGTGGGTCTAGTGGTTAGCAGGTTCGGCTACAGACATGAGGTCCTGGGTTCGAGTCCCGGGTCGGGCCAATTCAAATATAGATTTTAAGCGTTCTATTAAAATTTTCTCAATCTTTGCCCGAAGTTGGGAAATTGGCGGTGTGTTCCACCTCCGTGATTCGGAGAGCACGTTAAGCAGTCGGTCCTGATTTCCGTCACATCGGACTATGAGAGTGAGGGAATAGAGAATGTACTTATGTACTATGCCTACCACAGTGAGAAGGCCTGTGCCCAGCAGTGGGACGCTAATGGGCTGCTACTTACTTACTCTATGAATACGAACATTATTGAAATTGAGTAAAATACTAATATTTCATTATAACACACAGATGGAATTGAAGTGATTAATTTTTAAATATTACATATTTCTCAAGATAAAACAGTTTTGAAATTGTATGCATAATAAATTGTCTTTGTTTTCTATTATTTGTAGAGTCATGTTTTACTTGTATATGAATTTTTTTTTTCAGTTTTTCAATCTAATTGCAGAGATATTTTATCAATATTTAATTCGCAACTACAAACTGTACATATTATCATGGGTCATGTTGCTAAGGCACCTTATCCGTAATCTGCACTTTGTGTTTATAAATTCACGTTTGCTACTATCTTTTTCTGCTAACTTCACATATTAGTATAATGCTGACATTATTTCTATGTATTCATATATATATTAACATACATAGCTCCATTGATATATTAAGTTTATACAATTGTTATGAATAACCACTAGAAACAATATTATTATTTAATAATTATTATTTTTCAAATAAATAATAACTTACACGAGTACCTATATATATTTATTCTAACAAGAAATATTAATAAAGTGTCACGTAATAGTAATCATGTAATAGTATTTTTTTTTTAAACAAGATGAAGAAAAAATGTAGGTCATTTTACAAGAAGTGATTAAATTATGAAAAGAATTGCAGTAAGATGAGAACAAGTATTAAATTATTCAGACTAATCACTCAAGAAGTCTTCATCGGGGAGATACCCTACGTTCTAATTAAGTTATTATTAATAATAATCGGTTTAACCTATTAGAATACATTCTGATAGTTATATATGCATCTTATGCAAATATTACATATGTGTTTATGAATTTAAAAAGTCATTTTTACTGTTAAATTATATTCGAAGTGTTACATCTACTTTTGTTCATCCAGAATATAAAATTTCTCAGACAGGTAGAGGACATTATAAATCATAAATATGATATTTTTTTTATACTTAGGTATATAAAGTGGCAAAAAAATTCTTGCGATGGAAGTCGTGGATGTAACTTAGGTGCTAACTAGTACAACTTGAACACGTACTGATGGTATGTAATTGTTATTGTTTTACGATTATAAATTGCGACATCATATAAATTATTTTCAACGATTCTGCCTATGTAAACTATATTGCTTCTGCTAACCTATAAAATTATTACTGATGTCCAATTTTGCATGCACACGCTATAAAAAACATGTGTAGGTTTTATTTTGCTTAATTTCACAATGATATATAAGTTGACTCGATTGCTATGAAAACTTGGTAACAGACTCTATAATCGTCGAAGTTTTTCTATCATTTGCATTATCAGTATAACATAATTTTATAAAAACGATACCATTTATTTGAATACTAAATGTATTTGTTAAAGATTATTATTTTGAATGACAGACTTGTAACGAAAATTTTAATAAATAAATTCTAAATAATATGTCCGAATGTTATAAAATTATTATACCTTAAACCTCTTTTTAATAGAGTCATTTTAGTTAATAGAACGATGACTTAAAGAAAGACATTATCAAATCGAATTAATTTTACTTTTAGTATACGCTTTGGTGAAGTACTTTTGAGATACTATACATTTTGAACATCGCAAAACTTATACATAAACATGTGTTTGAAAAGAGTAGAGCTATAAAGTTTGAATAATGTTCAGTGATCGGTGGTTAGCAGAAACCGGCTTAAGGGCATGGTGTTGTTTATTTTTGATGCGCGAAAAAAGTTTTGCGTTTCAAAAATTTTTTAATCCCCTTACAAGAGATAGTTACAAAATTGAAATAGTTTGGCTTTCGAAAAAGTTGAAGCATTCGCAGATTGGCAGTCACTTACCTTGGTCAGGAGTGTGAATGTGAAGATAAGGAGGGTTGTTGGAACCCTCATGGTGAACAGTTGAGTTTAGTTGTGTTGGTGTAAAGTCCGACCGGCGGAAAACGCGGAGGCACCAACCGTGCCTCGCTAGCGTCGAACCGCGAATGGTTTGGATCGCGGCGCTCGCTCGCTACAACTTTTCGTCCCAACTTTAGAAATGCACGCATCGCTTACATCTTGCATCGGATCGGCACTCAGCCTACGCGCGTCGGCCATGCGCTTCGTTGTAGCCACACATTTATAAAATATAAACAACATTTCTTCCCACAGACCTTTTCTATATACATACAGTACATATTTCACTTGGTAGGTACTTTCCGTACTTACGTATTAACGCAGCTACAGACATGACAATTTTTAAAGTTAGGTTAGATTAAGTTAGTTTTTTAGCCTATCAAAAACTAATCGGACATTAAAAAATCATCACTTTTAAAGGTTAGGTTAGGCTAGTCTTTTTTTGCAGTTCTTTTTTGCTGCGGTGGCCAAAAATGACAATTTTCAAGGTTAAGGTAGTTTTTAGTCATTTGTCGCTAGGAAACGGTACCGCGGCACTGGCGTTTCCCAAAGACAAAAAATAATAAAAAAGTCTAACCTAAGATAATCTTTAAATATTACGATTTTCATTGTTAAGTTACTTTTTAGCCTTTTATTGTTTCAGAGAAACGGCACAGCAGCAAAAAAAACCTGACTTTAATAATCGTCATTTTTAAAGATTAGGTTTGGTTAGTTTTATCAGTCTTTTTTGTGCACCAAAAAAATCCTCGAAACCTAACCTTAAAAGTCATTTTTAAGGGTTAGGTAAGTTCTTTTTTGCTGTGGTGGCGTTTCCCAAGGACAAAAGAGGCTATAAAAGTAACCTCACCTAAGATATTTTTTAAATATTACGATTTTTACTTAACCTAAGTTAGTTTTTTTGCTGCGGTACCGTTTTCCAACGACAAAAAAGACTAGAAAAACTAACCTAACCTAAGATAATCGTTAAATATTACGATTTTCAAGGTTAAGGTAGTTTTTAGCCTTTTTTGTCGCTAGGAAACGGCACAGCAGCAAAAAAACTAACGTGACTTTGAACATCGTCATTTTTCAAGGTTAGGTTTGGTTAGTTTGAACAGTCTCTCTTTATCGGTCGAACACGCTAGTGTAGCAAAAAAGCTTAACCTAAACTTAAAAATCTTCTTTTTAAAAGATTGGATTAGGTTATTTCCTTTTTGCTGCGGTGGTGTATCCCAATGACAAAAAAGTCTAAAAAATTTACATATCCTGTGCTATCCTTTAATTATAACGATTTTAAGGTTACATTATTTTTTTTGCTGCAAAACTGACTAAAGAAGACTAACTAAACCTAGCCTTAAAAATCGCATTGTCTTTTACCCGGTGGCGTAACTACTTATTTTTTTATTGATGGAAATTTATTGCTTTACCTGGTGGTAAGAGATGATATAACCTAAAATGGTATTGTGCTACAAAGTATCGCACAGCAATAGAAACTATTTTTACCCTGCCGGGTAATACAACCCGGGGTCTTATTTAGCGAAGTACTTGTACCAGCGAGGCCATCTATTTATTAACACAGCCTGAAAGTCGGTTCTGAGAACGTGTACCCTAAGGAAAGCCAATACTATATTGGCTTGTTATTTATTTTGTATTCATACTAGTGCTTACCAGATTTTATATTTATATTTAAGAAATTTCTTTAATTTTAATCGGTATCTTTACTGGATGTTATAGAAGAACAATCAGCTGAATAATTTGGAAGAATACCAACAGCTAATAAGATATTCCTAATTGTTATGTATTATACTAAACGAAGAAAAATTTATTTTTTATTGTACCAAAAGAAATCTTTAGTAAATGTTATAAATCATTCTTTATTGTTAATTAATCCTCAATTTTTATATAACATTTTTTTATTAAAGACATTTACCTATTAATTATACTCTTAGTACTATGTTGAATAAGTAAGCCAGAAAGTTACCCTGAGTTGGGCACATAAAGACGTATGATTCTAAGTATATGCAGTGTGGGTGAGTGTGCTTCATTTCAACCAAAACTTCATCGAAGCGTCTGATTTTCATCTCAATATTGGAAGCAACTTCTTAATAAATAACCTAATTACAGTCTGAACGTTCCCTTCACCTAACAAACATAAACTACTTTATAGTTCGAAACTTGCAAGTAGCTTCATATCTTTTTTATCATCATATTAACGTCAGTCTGGTAACTATTTTTTTTCAATATTACATCACATAAACAAAATTGTTAAAGCATTATAGCATTTATACAACATAGACTAGTAATATTTTAAATTAAAATAATAATAACAATGTATTTTACTGAACCTCGTACAAATACTTATTGTGTGTAGTGTTTATGTGTGAACGAACTTATTTGTAATAGTATAATAGGTAATAATAGAGTTGGGTCCATTTATAGGTTTTTATTCGAATATGATAAAAAAGAAACATGCACTTTAAAAACATTTATTAACTCGCAGCTCGTATGTTCTTGACTAACTTCGAAATGCTTTGATCCATTTACAGGACCTATACAGGTAGATAGAAAAGAGTTATAATGGTGGATTAAGAGTAAATGGAAATCCTGTTTTCGTCATTTCTTTAGGATGCGGAAAAAAATATAAGGTAGAAATCGTATATGAAACAAGTCTTTAAGACGCCACTGTGATTGGATAAATGACCAGAAAAATTATCGATACAATAACTTAAGTCAACGGCGTGTGATATATTAAAGACCTAGTTCATATTTTTAGCATCGTTCATAATCTTGCATACCAACGTAAACTAGGCTGTAAGAAAGTATTGCATCTCTTTCCCTCGTCTTCCTTCCCAGTCGAGCCTCAGCCCCGCAAAGTTCCATGACCCCTCTCTTGCGCTTATCACAAGTACAACACCGAATCGAAAGGGAATAAGTTAACGATGAAATCTCTGAAAAGCAGCTTTTCATTCAAACACACAAGACGACAAATTGAATAACAAAAATGTCGTGATTCAAAGGATGATAAAATTTATTTACCTACGCGTCGCACCCAATTCCTTTGTAACGACAACCAAGATACGTAATTTTAATTTGCTCATTACAAAATAAAAAAATTATAACACAACTAGCAATTTTTTTTTTCACAAAGTCACTCTGTCTGTTAACTTTTTCAATTGCTTTTATTAAATCACACTCTCCGTATATATATATCTGGTTCATATTTTCAATAGTCACTAAAATCCTTTTTAAAGTTGCAGTGAAAAATTCTACTGCATCATTTAATGAAAAACTCACGTAAACGATTCAAATATTTCTTTATATATAAAGACTTGAAGAAGTTCATGCTAAATAAAGTAGTAAATGACTTTTTTAATACAATACTTGTTAGTGATACACATGGCATTTAATAATTACAAATTAACAATCCAACATATAATTAACAAACAACACATAATTAACAATCCAACTGTAAACAACTCGCTCTTAGTATTCAGAACTTTTTGTTCCTAGAAAGATTAGTAATACGTGTTAATTTATACTCAGCATTTAGTTCGAAGTGCTGAGCTGTATAATTGGCACACAATCTTTTAACCCAAGAGCGTTTTAAGTCAATCCATGCATATAAGGGCCAAGAAACGCTGACTTAACCTATTCAAAATAAAATATCGGTCAAGTAGCCATGGCTATGAAAATTAAGCGTTGCCTCCACCAATACTTATATCAGCGTATACATTGCATAATTGATAAAGAACCATAACCTGGTATGTCTGCCTGCCTGTAGAGAAAAGAAGAAGGAAACTTTGAGAAGTAATACTTTAAACTGTGACCCTGAAATCACTTTCCTAATAAACTTTAAATCACTTCGATGTAGTTACGTTGATGTGGTTTTTAACACTTTACTACTTGTATACTATTATATAGATTACAGGATGTGTAAGCAAAACCTCTGATGGTTCACTTACGGAAGAATAAATATCTCCTTGGATTCTTAATTTATACCGCAGTATACTTGTAAAAACATGATTTAATTCTCGGACTGATAAATAAGGCTGAACAATCAATTCACAATTAAATATTAAAATTATAAAAGCTAACTCCGTATTCAAACAAGTAATATAAAAAATGTTCAAAGCTAATTCCTACGTCATCTAGGACGTATTTATTAAACTTGTTACATAGAAAGAAAACTTTTATGAAAGCTTTCAATAAATGGCGCTGTACATTTTTATGCAACTTTTATTTAAAGCAACTTTATTAACATCAAGAGTTAACATCAAGAGAGAACTACGTTTAATAAAATCGTTTACAATTACAATATATTACAGTTAGTTTATATCAAATACAATTAATGAAGTAACAAAATAAAAGCACCAATTACAATATACACATACTAATATATGTCAGAAATATTAGATGAGTAGTAGTAGTAGTAGCAGCCCATTAACGTCCCACTGCTGGGCACACGCCTCCTCCCTCATATGAGACAGCGTATTTTAGAGCATAGACCCACCACGCTGCTCCACTGCGGATTGGCAGGCATAGTACACAAGTGCACTCTCTATTCCTTCACTCTCATAGTCCGATGTGACGGGAATCCGACACGACCGGAGAGAGATCAGGCGCAGGACCGACGGCTTAACGTGCTCTCCGAGGCACGGGGGTGGATCACACCGCCAACTTCCCAACTTCGGGCAAATATTGAGAAAATCTTAATAGAAAACTCAATATCGATTTCTAATTGGCCCGACCTAGGACTCGAACCCAGGACCTCATGTCTGTAGCCGAACATGCTAACCACTAGACCAATGAGGCAGTTAGATATTAGATGAGTAGATCACACAATTATAAAAACGATTGCATAATTAATCATTTTATAAAATATCAACAATTTCGACGACCCGGCTGGCGCGGTGGTGCGAGTACTCGTCTTGCTAGAAGTGGCCCCGGGTATGATCCCCGGTAGGGTGAATTTAGAAAATTGTAGCTTCTACTTTGTCTGATACTGGTCTGATGGGAGGCTTCGGCCGTGGCTAGTTACCACCCTACCAGCAAAAACATACCGCCGAAACAAAGTGATTTGTGTTCCGGTACGATGCTGTGTAGAAGCCATAAGGGGTATATCGCTTCTTACCCAGATTAGAACGCTTCCATCTTAGACTGTATCATCACGTGAGATCACAGGCAAGACCTCAACTGACAGAAATAAAAAAAAATAACACAAATAAATTAATCATTAGAGTATCAACATTTGTCAATCAAAACATTTTGATGTATTTTTAAACTTAATAGACTGCAAGCCCATGGCAAAAATTAATCATTGAAATAAACCTACGTGTATTAATCTATTACAATATAATAAAATAACTTTGAGTGCTATGTCGTCATTTCTGGGCGGTACAGATGAGTACACGAGTAAATAATATTTCTTTTATCCTAATATTTTTATTTGTTACCATTTTTAATGTACAGCTATAAGGTACAACAGTAATATTTAATAGCATTATATAAAAAAAAAGTTGCCGTACATAAATTTATGACTTTACAGCAATTATCTATATTTCAAGATTTACCGAGTAAGATTTAGTAAGATCATAAATTTATGTACATTTTTATTTTATATTTTTATTAAATATTACGTTGTACCTTATAGCCGTTCATTATAAATGGTAACAAATAAAAATAGTAGGATAAAAGTATAATTAATTACTCGTGTACTCACCTGTAATTAAGTAGCACCCATTAACATCCCACTACTAGGTTCAGGCCTCATCACTCATATGAAAGAGGGTTTTTAGAGCAAAGATCCACCACGCTGCTCCACTGCGGCTTGGCAGGCATTATACACAAGTGCATTCTCTATGCCTTCACTCTGATAGTCCGATGTGATGGGAATCTGACAGCAAAGGAGAGAGATCAGGCGCAGGACCGACGACTTAACGAGAGCAAACCGCAAACTTCCCAACTTCAGCCAAATATTGAGAAAATCTTAATAGAAATTTCAATATTAATTTTTGAATTGGCGTGACCCTGTTGGGACTGGAACCCAACCCCTCATGTCTGTAGTCGAACATGCTATCCACTAGACCAATGAGGCAGTTACTCACTCATTAGTTACAGAGTCGGCATTGTAAAATACGGCCTTTGGCAGGTCAAATGCATAGTATATCTTCTTATCGCTAAGATTATAAAATTTAAGTTATGTAGCATATCAGTCTGTTAATTAAATAATTTCGCTGTCTAATGGGTTTATATAATAAAACCCAAGAAATATATAATTTTATCAGAAATTAGTGTTTCAGGTAGAACATGTTTACTTGTCAAGTGCAAGTGGTATCTAGATCATGTTTTTATGACGTAAATAAGCCATACGAATGATAAGGATAAGTCTTTGAACTTTCTGAGAAACTTTCGTCTTTGTAAGTTATCGGTGCTTTAATAGCTTTCTAGTCAATTTAAAACTCCTCCACAACCTCTATTTTATTGTTTCTCGCACACAACACACATAGAAAAAAGTTAAATAAATTAGTCCGTTTTTTAAAGGAAATAAATTTAACATATTTGAAAAGTTGTAGAAATTCGCACTGTTTTCGGCAGCGACACTCGCGTAGTTCCTGACAGTATGGGAATTGAAGTTTTTTATCAGGCACAGAAAAAAATTAATCGAAATTGGTCAACCGCTTAGGTTGTTTAGGTTCACTTTTCCTAATTTTTATAATAATAATAATCTTTTATTAAAATGATAATTATATAAGCAAAAAGCAAGTAGTAGTCCACTAACTCCCCACTGTTGGGTATAGTCTTCTCCTAGGAGAATGGTTTTTATAGGGCAATTATATACTTAAAAGTTAAATCGGTCATGGTCATGACGCTACCGCCTAATATCGTCCCAACGCTGGGCACAGGCTTTCTCACTCATAGGAGACACGGTTTTTAGGGCATAAATCCACTACTCTGCTCCAGTGCGAGTTAACAAGCTACACAAGGCCCAGGAATAATCCCAGGATTCAAGTTTCCACACGATGTTTTCCTTCACTGAAAAGCACAATGATGGATTAGTAAGAACAATCGAGCAAGTCAGTTTCCCTTTATAAAGGTATACTCAGAGGTACTTCCCCAGGATTCGAACCCGACTTCATCTAACGAGAGTTTCACACGCCACCACGACCAAACAAAACTTAATAACCTGCTCATTGGTCTAGTGGTTAGCTTGCTGGGCTAAAGAGATGAGATCCTGGGTTCGGTTCCCGGGTAGCGCGAATTAAAAAATTGACAATGGGTTTTCTGTCAAGAAATTTTCAGTATTTGTTCGAAGTTGGGTAGCTGGCGGTGTGCTACATCCCCCTACTCTCTCCAGTCGTGTCGGATTGCCGTTACATCTCACAATGAGTGTGAAAGAATAGAGAGTGCACTACTACTGCAATACTTTATTTTCTCAAAACTTCCCTATACACAACATCTGACACTCTGGAGTTCGACTCTGAATACATTACTTTCTTTACATTGAGATTTTTAATATCGTTATGCATTTTGAATGGAATATCCAATTTTAATAATTTTAAAAGTATTTTACAGGTATTTAAACGGTCTTTACTAAAATATTTGATAACCATTTGATAGAATAAGGATTAACACTGAGGTAGGAATAATATGGCACAACTACAATAGTTGGATATATGGTATTATAAACTTTTTAGAAAATTAATACGTTCTATAATATTGTAGAACATTTTTTTGTTCTCACTTCAATATTTTTCGCAGCGCACGCGATATCAGATTTTACGTTTCGCAACTTGAGGTACATTAATACATTTTTCTTAGGGACCCCTTTTTTAGAGAAAGTAATATAGCCTATATCGCTCTGTGAAAATGTAGCTTTCTATTAGTGCAAATATTTTTGAAATCGGTCCAGTAGTTTTGTGTGAAAACGTTCCAAACATACATACAAAAACTAAAATTTTTCCTCTTTATAATATTAGTTTTTATTATTAGATATATTTTGGAAAATATTAATGAACGATTCTAAAATGTTAAAGAAAAATCACTAAATCCAATTGCTTCTCTGATAAATTCTTTTATTTATTACGTTTATTTACGAGTATATGCAATCACAAGCAATTTATTATTTCTGTAATCACTCACGTTGACTTGTTTATCAAAAACAGTTCTGTAAACATAACAGTGATTTCTATTTACTTTATAATATTTCATTTTCAAAATTTTTTAAAAACAAGTAACTACTGAGTTTCCTGCCGGTATCTTCTCGGAAGAAACAAACTTCCGAGGGTAAATACATAACCAACGGACAAGCCTAGACAATTCTAAACAGCTTATTTTTGACGGCCTCACTGGCGCAGTGGTGCGAGTGGTCGTTATGCTAGCAGTTTAGTAAATTGTATTCTCTAATTTGTCTGAGTCTGGACTAGTCGGAGGCTTCGGCCCTGGCTAGTTACCACCCTACCAGAAAAGACCTACCGCCAAGCAAAGTGATTTGTGTGATAAATTGTCTCTTACCAGATTAGCGCGCTTCCATCTTAGACTGTATCATACCTTACCACCAAGTGTGATCAAATTTAAGCGCTAACATGCTAAAAAATTAATATTTTGATTTTTATTTCATTATTTATACGTTAAAATTACCCATGGCCTCGCAATTCGCTTCCCTAGCAGAGACCCCGGTTTCGACTCTAGACAGAGCAAATTTAGAAAATTATATTTTCTCATTTATCAGTGTCTGGATTGGTGGGAGGGTTCGAACATGGCTAGATAATTAGAGTGCCACAAAGCAAAATTCTGGTACGATGCTGTATTAAGAGGTGAATTTTCTTTTATCTGGTAAGCGCACTATAATCGCAGAATGTACCATCACTTACCATCAGGTGAGTTCACAGTCAATCGCTAACTAATCAGTAAACAATATAAAAAAACTTCTAGATGACGAAAACGCGGAGCTTAGTAGACCCAAGGCGATCCTCCGTGGGAAATGCGGGCAAAGCTCTTGCGGCCGTCCTTAAGTTCAGAGTGGCTGCGAGGACAACCGGCCTGCAGCCTGATGCTAGTGAGGTCCGGAGCATCAGGGCCCGGGCCGACCGGGCTCTGATTGAAAAGTGGGTAGAAGATCCCAGGTCCCCAGTAGCGAGCGTGGGCACTGTGGAGGCGATCCGGCCTCACCTGGAACAATGGCTTACCAGGGGGTATGAGTCGCTCTCTTTCAGACTGCTGCAGGTTCTAAATGGACACAACTGTTTCGGAAAGTTTGACTGTGAAGAGTTACCCGCCTGCCATGAATGTGGTGCCGCTGTAGACTCAGTGCACCACACTTTAGCAGAATGTGCAGCCTGGGCACCTCAGCGTCACCTTATGGTGAACCTCTTTTGTGAGACGGTCATCTCGTTGAAGGAGGCCCACGAGCGAGAGGAAAAATGCATTCAGTGTTCCCTCTCACCGCCGACGAAAGCGGAATTTCAGGTGGTGTATATTGGCTCTCATCATGCAGCCTTCATGAACTCTCGGTCGAGCTCATCCGGGATATCACAGAGGAATGTGCAAGCGCTTTTCGGATGTTCCTCTAATGGGTGAAGAGGTTTCGCTGGGTTTTAATAGGTATTACGAGATCTCCCCGTCGCCGAGACCCACATTCAATGTGAGTGACAATAGATTAATTATTCCTGTTTGAAACTCTAGCTTTTACTCAAACTCCTTTACAGTAAAGTCAATTGTTCTGTAAAACAATCTACCATATTAAACACGTCAATTATATATCTATAATTAGGTAAGTAGATTATTATTTCATATTATTATTATTTCATATATTTAAGATAACTATTTATTTTATATTATATCAAATTCCCAAGCGATCCAGTTAATAAATTCTCTTCACCGTTGGTGGCCTGTAAGAAATTGCTTAGCAAAAAGGCCACCTTTGCACACTTTCGTGCTAAATTGTAAATCTACATTTTGTAATATTTATAGTATATTATTTAAGAATGTGTGCAATTTAAATATGTAAATAAATAAAATAATCACTAATACAAAAGGCATTACAGTAATAAATAATTTATTTTTGAAACCCGGTTTTACAAACTCATGACTTACTTTATACGTACATTATAATTTAAAATTAAGTTTTTTTTTACATAAACAAAATATAAAAATAATGCACATTAAAAAATATATAAATATTTTATCAACTACGCGTTCAAAATTTCTTTACTAACATTGTTCTGTGAAGAATTTGGCAGGACATTGTTAGTTTAATGTTGGCTACCATGACCGGAAAGTTCATCTCGTCATAGATAAAAGAGTTTACGAATTGCTATTCTTTAACTAACGCTATCAAACTTACATTAAAACTTCAACTTTACAGATATGTATTTTAGTGATATGACTAAGCTATTCACTTGTGTGATGAGGAATAATAAATTTATTATGTGTAATATTTCCTTGTTACTAAATAAAATTTTAAACTTAAACTAGAACTGTACTGAGTAGGCAAATATTTATCTGTATAACGAAAAATTCTAAAACAGACTATAATGGAATCGTTATTTTTTCCATCCGTGATTATTATTATGATGATATATAATTGCAACATTATAACATTATCTTAACTAAACTACGTTTTGTTTTATTGAACTATTTTTGTCATATTTAAAAATGAGATGTTAGGAAAATATGTAGAAGCGCCATCTTACGTGGAATAGCAAACCAACTACATACATTTTATTTCAGATACAACTAGATGGCGTTGTAATTTCAAAATATTTTCAAATTGATGTTATCATTCACTTTTATGTAAACAAGTTAAAGTTATTACAATTTATAAATATATTAGAGTGCTTTTTAATTTTTAAACAAAGGTAAGATCAATAACATTCGATCTTAATAATGTACTTCTGTATTTTCTATATAATTTATTGTAAACACATTCTCATTGTATTTGTTATATTATATGAAGATCACAAGGAATAATTGGTAATACGTGATAGTAATACATGTTTAATTACGATTTCTAATAATTTGCTTCAAAAAGAAATAAAGCCAAACTTATTTTCTCAGTTTTTATTTAGACCAAAACCACAAGATACTTATTATACGTATTTTCCAAGCAGGAGACCGAATTTGTACTGGATTTTGTGCACGTACACTTCGCCAGGATTCAGGACAGAGTTTGGAAAATTTCTCTGAAAACAAATAAAGCATAATTAAATTTTTATCTTAAATACTAAATAATTAAAGAGTATTCTTATAATAGTTTACCTGATAATATAATTTGCTATATATCTTTTATAACTTCTAAAAATATGCTACTAAGGCACTGTATATAAGGTATTAGGAGACCCCTTTCGCAAAAGGAAGACAGATGATAGTACAAATGCCACCTTTGATGATGGGACGGAAAAATTTAGGATCCTGATTTTAGAAAAAACTTGAAAGTGCGTGCGTACAAAGTACACATGTCAAACCTTTACGGTCTTGCGCCTATAGAAGTTTCACTTCAAAAACTCACTATTATAATAACATTCGTCTGCCAACCAATTTTTAATTTTTGGTTTAATATATTTCAGTTGCAATTATTTCAAACTGCGGGGAATTTCTTTGATAAATACCTACACGACAAACCGGAAATAATAATCTAGAAGATTTTGGTATAGAAGTGAATCAATCAAGGAGATAAATTATTATCGATTTATTTACATCCCGGAAGCTACCCGCGTATTAGTACGTAGATCAAGTAGAAAATAGGGAGTCCACTGGGCCACCAAAGGGGAGAATGAGAATGAAATTGCAAATGTTGAGATGGATGTGTGGAGTGACAAAATTAGATAAGATTAGGTATGAGTATATTAGAGGAAGTGTGAAAATAGCACCAGTGACCGAGAAGTTAAGGAGTGGAATGCTATCCTTACCCTTAAGATTTATTTAGTATTTTTATTATTATTAGATTTAATTTTGATTGTATTCTAATTTAAAATTTATTTATTATTATTATTAATTTTAATTTAAGTTTTGATTTTTTCTGTATGTTCTATGTATTTGTTTTGTTACTAAACTGTAAACTGGGACAAGTGCCTTTTAATAAAGATAAATAAATAAATATCCTGGTATGGGCATATCATAAGAAGAGAGGATAGCCATGTATGCAAGAGGGCCCTAAATATGATGGTATGGGGCAAGGCCAGGAGAGGGCGACCAAAAAGTGTGGATGAACTGTGTGAAAGAGGATATGTGTGTAAGGGGTGTGAATGTAGAAATGACAGCGGATAGAGTGAAGTGGCGAAAGGAAACATGCTGTGCCGACCCCACCTACTGGGATAAGGGCAAGTAAATGATGACTTGATGTCATCTTACTTATATACACAGTGTAAATAATACATATTATAAATATATAATATTATAAAGAGGAAACATATCTGTTTTCTATATATATATATATATATATAGAAAGTAAGCAGAAGTCACTGTTATGTTTACAGAACTGTTTTTGATAAACAAGTCCACTTGGGTGATTACAGACATAATAAATTGTTTGTAATTGCATACTTGTAAATAAACGGAATAAATAAACGAAGTTATTCAATTTCAAAAGAAGAAAAACAATTCGATTTTGTGATTTTTCTTCGCCATTTTAAATTGTTCGTTAATATTTTCTAAAATATTACTAAAATAATATTATAAAGAGGAAACATTTGTGTTTTTGTATGAATGTATGTGTTTGTAACGTTTTCACAAAAAACTACTGGTCCGATTTTAAAAAAAAATCATCATTAGAGTGCTGCATTTTCACTGAGCGACAAAGGTTATATTACTTTCTCAAAAAATCGAGATCCCTAAGAAAAGGAATTATTGCTACCCAAGGTGTGAAACAAAAAATTTATAATCGTGTGCGCTGCGGAAACTATTGAAGATAGAACAAAAAATGTTCTACAATATTATAGAACGTATTAATATCTACAAAAAAGTCCGGGATACCATAAGTTCAACCACTGTACTTATGCCACTATAAACAATTTTTGGCGTGGCGTCGTGAAGCGAGTATTGTCTGCATCGGGAACGTGATAACCACGACCACTCTGACAAGAGTGAAGCAACAAAGAAGAAGAACCACTGTTTTGCATTTTAAAAGTTAATAAAAGTGCCGACAATAATCAATCCATGTTATTCATATATCCACATTAATCCGTTTCAATCGTATGCAATACTCTTTAATTTAATTAGGATAATAAATAACATTCTATTCAAAAGATATAACGAATGTAAAAATCTCAATCTAAAGAGAATAACGTATCCCGAGTCGAACTTCAGAACAAAACAAAACCACGTCAAAGGTTGTGTATCGGGAATTTCTGAGCCAATAATGTATTACAAATAAATCTCAATATAAAAATAAAGTTTTGCATATGAATATTTGTTTTCATTTTTATAATAATCAAGCAAATAATTAATAAACCGATTAAAAAAATCTTTCAATACCTGTAGAGTATTTCTAAATTTGCTAATTTCGGATATTCTACATAAATGAATTTTAAAAATGTATTAGTTAGACATATATTCGTTGTAAAGTAAAATATGTATATTGATTAGATTACGAAAGCTGTATCTAATAATCTGAAAGGAAATAATTAAATCTATAGTCCAACTTAGTAAAACTTTCCAATGCCACGAGATCGGTATCTACTCGGGTGATACTGCGGGGCATTGCTAGTAATTTATAAAGTAACGAATAAAACCATTGATAAACGATGTCATAATGAAAATTATTTACATGATTTATGGCATCTGGATAGTTCTGAGGCATGAGGCAAAAAAGACCGTGTTTCTTGTAATACGTCCCTTGCTTTCCCATAAGCGGCACGTAGCCGTAGCTTCTTTTACCCTGGAAACAAAAGATATATTTTTTTTACTTGTGATTTCACCTCATGATTAGTGATGGTACAGTCTAAGATGGAAGTGTGCTAACTTGGTCAGAGGTAATTTAGCTTGGACAATAACTTCACATCATAAAATTATTAAAACACAATGTAATTAAACCCATGTTGTGATTACTAATTCAATTTCTAAATATCGACAGCATCTACTTATAAAGGGTCAAGTAATAAATATTAGTTAGTATAAAATTTATGTCTAAGAAACATGGTCGGGCAAGGAAGCATTGTATGAATCCAATACTCTTCAAGAAGAACCCTGGACGACAATTAATAACAAATTAGGTCTGTGATACAAAGTGAAAGTGTGTGAAAAGAGGCATTGCATCAAGGCTCGTACCCTTCTGAAGAAGTTGCGAAGAATACTGAACGGGATCCCTTACGAATAAATAGTCAAGTATAAAATCCAAATTTTGTAAGACATTGTTTCAAAGAGAAATTATTTATTGCTGTAAAAACATTTTGATAATTGTGTTATAAACATCAAAATTACATAAACGTCTATAATGCAAGATTACCATTGGTATTTAGTTAACAAATATAACAACTGTTGGTCATTCACCTCGCTTCCCTCTTCAACCGCTTCTTCTCCTTTCGCACTCGATTGCTCACTGCTCTCGCTTTCGCTCCCACTGTCAGATTCAGCCTTTCCCTCTTCTCCACCTTCCTCTTCTTCAGCTGGTGGTGCCTATACAACACATTTTTACTTGTAAATTAAGCATACTGAACTTGCTCCAGTAACAATGCTACTTCAGCATAATATTTCGTTTGTCTCCCTATGTTTCTCTAGTTCTATTGACCTTTCGATGCCCTGTCCACTAACTGTATGCTCTTACAAACATTTAAGTGAGGGAAGTAAGTAGCAGCCCATTAACGTCCCACTGCTGGGCACAGGCCTCATCCCTCATATGAAAGAGGGTTTTCTTTTAGAGTATAGATCCACCACGCTGCTCCACTGCGGATTGGCAGGCATAGTACACAAGTGCACTCTCTATTCCTTCACTCTCATAGTCCGGTGTGACGAAAATCCGACACGACCGGAGAGAGATCAGGCGCAGGACCGACGGCTTAACGTGCTCTCCGAGGCACGGGGGTGGAATACACCGCCAACTTCCCAACTTCGGGAAAATATTGAGAAAATCTTAATAGAAAACTCAATATCGATTTCGAATCGGCCCGAACTGGGACTCGAACCCAGGACCTCATGTCTGTAGTCGAACATGCTAAGCACTAGACCAATGAGGCAGTTAAGTGAGGGAAGCTAAACCCTTAATTAGAATATGAGTCAATAAAAAGTATCTATTAACATAGGAATGTAGGGTTCAGCTGCCTCTGACAATACTAATTAGCAAGCTACTGAAATTGGGATTAAAATAAAATTAGATTTTTGATGTATTTAAAAAATTGATCGTTAGTTATATTGATATTCATTGCGAAAAATTAAAAAATAGAACATTTTAAATTAATTATAAACATACCAAAATATAAAAGTGAGTGCGTACAAAGCACATACGTCAAAAGTAAAACTTCTTTGGCAAACAAATTTTTAAGTCTTGTTTATATTTGTACAAATCTAAAACTTTAGAATTCCGAGAATCAGAGGGAGGGAATTTAATGAATTTAATTGTCATTAAAATATTAAAGGTGTCGAAAAATTAATAAAAACAATTTATTGAAATTTCAAATGACGTTTTGTAAATAAAATGCCACGTGTTTTTGCCAATATTAGAAATTGTTAATTAATTTTTTTTTTTAATTTAAAATTTAGAAACGAGAATTTATGATATATTTTTATTTTATATTGTGTAAAAATAGTATATTAAATTATTAAATGACGAGTGGAAAATTAAAATGCCACATGTTATTTGTAAATATTAAAACTACCTAACCTAAAAACGAATAAGCATAAAATACGCTGCACATCGTCGTGGTGCTAATCACGCGTTACATCAGTAAAAATTTTACTCTCTTGCCCTTAAAGAAGTTTCACTTCAAAATCACATGAATTTAAATAACCGCGCAACGATTGTTTGTGACGTCATAGTTTTGTGAATTTATGGCAACGAAATCGAAAGTTCAGTTAATAAAATTTAAAACATTAACAGTTGTATACTGTGAGAAGAAATTAACGTTGTGACGTCACACGCACTCGGGTTTGTTCGGGTACTACCGGCGTGTTCTCAGTATTCGGTTCCGAAATAAATTTTCACTTTAATAAAAATTTTTAATAATAGCGAAAAAAAATAGCTTTGCTCCTAGTGTCTTCATTTATCATAATTTATTTTTTACAAAGCCAGACCTTAATATTTTTTACAAACCTCTACAATTTTGTCTGGATCAGGGAGAAGATTTCCAGTATAGAATTGCATACCGGGTTGATTGCTGTATACTTCTACTACTCTACCAGTGATAGGATGCAATGCTCTGAAAAGTAAAAATGAACTTTATTTCCTTAATAAAATATAAACAACAAATCATTTTCACATAAAGTTAAGTAGCAGTCCATTAACGACGAGCCGTTGAGGACAGCCCGCCTCACTCATAGGAGAGAGGGTTGTAAGAGCATAGACCCACCACGCTACTCCACTGGCAAGTAGTGACACAACTACACACCACACAAGTGATTCTTTATTCCTTCACTCTCAAAGTCCGATGTGACGGGAATCCGACACGACCGAAGAGAGATCAGACCCAGGATCGAAAGATTATCGTGCTCTCCGAGGCACCGGGATGGAGCAGAGGATCTTCTTAATTTCAGGCATATACTGAGAATTACTTGACAGAAAATTCACTATCGGTTTTTGCATTCGGCCGACCTGGAATTCCAACCCAAGACCTCATCTATGTAGTCAAACAAGCTAAACTAATGAGGCATAATAGGTTAAATTTAATATCTTTTATCAACGTTAAATATGGCGTTCGTTTCTATTTCTTTGTATCTCGTCTTTTAACTATAAAAAAGTAAGTAAGTAGCAGCTCAATAACGTCCCACTGCTGGGCGCAGGCCTTCTCAGTCATATGAGAGAGGGTTTTTTAAGCATACACCCACCACGCTGCGGGTTAGCAGGCATTTTACTATATCAGTCGGATATTATGGCGACGATGGATAATATTAGTATATATTGCGACGTTAATGTGAGGGCAGTTAAGTCTAAGTCTCACTTGGAATCCGCTTTATAAAAAAAACCCGCTTCGATTAAAATACGAATGTTCTTTATAAGATATTCCAACTAAGTCAATTTTTTTACAACGCATTTTTTCGTATGACCTCTTACAAGACAGACATGGCCAATATGGCAGCACCTACGACTCGCTTCGGCTGTATCACATGCATCGTGGTTTCATAAAACCACATAATGTTTTTTGGATGCCATAATAAAGGATATTCGAGTAAGTAACAGCCTATTGATGTCCCACTGCTAGTCCTCTATCACTGGAGAGAGCGTTTTAGAGTATAGATCCACCACGCTGCTCTATTGCTAGTTGCAGGGTACATATACCCTAGAATTACCCGGAGATGTAGCGGTTTCTCACGATGTTTTCCTTCACTTAAAAGCCCATTTATCGATTGTAAAGAACAATAATGCAAGGTTTCTGGTGTGGAATAAAACCCGCCATTTCTTTAAACACAGTAATCCACACTTCTTACCGAGCCATCACGGCTTTTGAACGATATTGGGGTTTTATTCGATTATATTTGAATACAAACCTGGCCTGGAATGTTAAATCCTGTTCAGTTCCTTGTGTTATACAATAGTTGACGTCATACCCGCCTAAAGGTATTTTGGGGAGCATGGTGCGAATGACACGTGGTACTCTGAAGTCATAAGCCGTTCCTCCAACGATATTTTTCTCACCTAAAAATGTCATATTCCTTCAATTTAACCTGAATAAATTATATATATAGCTTGGCAGATTATAACGTGCAATTTTCAAGACAAGCCATAGTTGCTGTCGTTTCTGCAGTGACATTTTATTAATGCTGATATATCAGCGCTTGACTGTAATCTCACTTGATGGTAAGTGATGATAAAGTCTAAGATGGAAGCGCGTTAAACTGATAACAGGTAATTACGTCTTACACACAATATCTAACAGCAACGTATATGTTATGCTCGGCGGTACGTCTTTGCTGGCGGATGGCAACTAGCCACGGCCGAAGCCTTCACAAATTTTAACGTAGAAATACATTGTGATATTATTTTCTAAAATCTAAATGTTTATACCGAATAATTTCACAAATGGGAAATTCTGTAAAACATACATTACTTTCGCAATAATGCAACATTTAAAGTCCTTAATTTTATTTATATTTTACTTCGCTAATCGCAATTATCTTATCTAAATCATACAAATACGTATAAACTTATTAATGGTGTTGTCTTCTTTATAAAACTTGTTAATTAGGGGTTAAGAAGGCTAGATGTTTTGCCAACCTGGGCTGGCGATTCTCTTAATTAACAAAACGCTATAATAAAAAATAGCTACTTCTATTATGTGAAGACGTGCCAGTCAGTGATTTACTTACAATTGGATATTTAATCTTGAAATTAACAAAGAGGGAACACAAAATATTAAAATTTATTTCAAACAATTGTAATACAACCAGCAGAGTATTTCATAATTTTAATAGATGATGCAACAATTAATGTAATCGTGAGATGTGAACCTAAAACGGATCACTAAATAACGACTATAGTCACTTTACAGAACCTTGTCGCTTGAGCTAAAGCAAAGTAAATTTGGATTTTATTTATTATCAAAAACCTACAGCATCTTAATTAATTTTCACATAAAATCACAAATGAACAAATCTTATACCAATTACAGATTTTTCTCATGTTTACAATGTCTTATATATGCGTGCCAGCGTGTGTCTATCTCTCTCTGTGTGTGTCTCTCACTCTTTGTGGATGTGCGTCTGTCTCTCTCTCTCTCTGTGTGTGTGTGCGCGCGCGTGTGTGTGTGTGTGTGTGTGTGTGTGTGTGTGTGTGCGCGTGTGCGCGCGCGAGTGTTTGTGTGTGCCTCTGTGAGTTTATCCGTATGTCATTAAATTTACACACCTGGTGTGTGTATAAATAAGTTGCAATTTTTTGATGATTTTTTTTACCTGTAACAAGTCCATCGTCGTCCACCACAGTGTATTTATCGGCGTTGATTGTGATAATGTGTTCGTACATTTGTTCTGGACCCGAATGCTGCAATCAAAATTTCAATGACATTTTATTATCAAACAATATTCGGTAATGTCGTACGATCATAATTTGACGTCTCATCTAGATAATTGTTTACACAAGAAACACTTGAACTTGTCGTTTAAAACATATCGCAGATGAAATACCCATAAGGCTTAGTCTTATCTGTAACAAACTTATTGCTGAATTCCCATTGAGTTATAAAAAAATTTAGATTTTTTTTCTGTGCAGAGTTTCTTAAACTTTAGAATTAGTACTCAGCGATTAAGTCTTTTAAAAGGATAACCCTCTAGTTTATCACCATGCCCTAAATATTTTTGTAGCATTTTTGTTCTTGTCTTAACCTTGATAACATAGTTTTACTTGCATCGTAAAACTGTAGCAATCTTCAAAAGAGTTGCAATATGTAGACAGAGTGCTTTGAAAGGAAACCACGAATGCATAGAAGAAAATTTATAACTTTCTATAGAATTATGAACATTAATGACCATATGGCCTCTATCATTAATACCGTGGTATTTCATTAGAACATTTTGTAACGAAGTTGCATAAACGTAGTCTCTCAAGGTTGATATTTTAGAAATATCTAAATGGATGTAAAACTCCAGGAAACTTTAGCGCTATAATTGTACATAATATATAGATTTAAATGAAGTAGATGGACTTTTGGCGATTCCGACATAACGGCGTTAATTGCCAAAACGTGTTTTTAAAATTGTTCCTCTTTTAATGAGATACCTTTGTTCATTGCGTTAAGTTAGTGTAGTTTTTTTTATATTGAGATTATTCCAAATAAATCAACTTTTACTTATAGTAATTTCAAACAGCATATCACGCCAGCGTATTTCTTTTCGGAAATTAAATATTAATTTTCAGTTACTCACATGTCCAGCTAAATTGAAATATGGAGTGTTGCTTAAATTGACGATAGTTGGTTCACTGGTAGTGCATTTCATTTCGATCTTGAGTGTGTTATCGCATGTTACTTCAAACGTGACCTGCGCCATCACCGTGCCAGGATATCCTTCATGGAACCGCTCCGAAACATGACTCATTATTACTTTATTTCCATTGACGTATGAACGCCAGTTAACCTGTTAAGGGATACATATATTTTCAGTATATAAGCTATTTCTGCTAAGAAATCATATAGTAAAGGAAAACATTCATTCGATTAAGCTTTTACCACATATCTTCATCATCATATTAGTTTTTGTTAAATTTACTTTTATAATACGAAAGATAGTGAAGGCTATCTAATACAATCTAAGGAGTTTTATACATACATAGCATCACGCCTCATTCTCATAGGGGTAGGCAGAGACAACATCCTTCCACTTGCCACGATCCTTGCATATCTCCTTCGCTTCTTTCAATCTCATTAAACCTTTCATACAAGTTCGTCGGTTTAGAGTACTCTTGACCTGGCCGTTATTTAAAATGTCCTGGATTTGGTCCAGGAACGTTCGCCTTGGTCTTCCCCTTCCAACTTTCGCATTCACTCTTGACTCATAAATCCTTTTTGTCAGTCTCCTTTCATTCATTCTCTCTACATGCCCAAACCATCTAAGCATACCTTTCTCAATTTTAGTCACTACGTCTTCTTTTATACCACAACGTTCTCTTATCACACTATTTCTTACTCTGTCACTCAGTTTTAATCCACTCATGCTTCTCAACGCTCTCATCTCTACCGCATTTATTTTACTTTTGTGATTCTTCTGCCATACCCAACTTTCACTACCATACATAAGTGTTGGCACCAACACTCCAGCATGCACTGCCAGTCTAGCCCTTTGAGACACCATCTGGCTATTCATAAAGGCGTGCAGAGCACCATTTACCATATTCCCTGCATTCACTCTCCTTTCAATATCACTTTCACATGTTCCATCTTTTGTAAATTTAGATCCCAAGTATACAAATTCTTTCACCTCTTCCACTTGTTCCCCATCTATCAAAATATTGCCATTCATCATAGATTCAAGGAGTTTTGATTAGTAAAAACCTACAACAAACGTATTTTAGTACTCTTTCAATTCCCACTATTGGTTCACACTGTACGTTATTAAAACTAATCTGTCAATGCTGTAATGTTTTATGTAGTAATTGGCTTTAATTTTTTTATATTATTGTTTATTATCGCACAAATTCTTGACAAATACCAAAATAGTGGATCTGGTTTCTATATTAATGAGGCAATTTTAATTAATGATACTGATAAATTTTGAAGAATTTGTTAACTATAAGTGATAATTATGTCAGCCAAAGTAATTTCGGAAATGCTTTTCTTGTTACCTTATCAAATCCCACGTATCCTCCATTGTAATGGTTGTGTCCTTTATTAGTACTGAGCATGTACATTCTTCCAGACGGTTTTACTACTACTGTGCCCTCCCGGATATAATTCGCATACCGTCCTATGGTAGCTCCAAAATAAGGATTTCTTGGTTGAAAGTATTCTGTAAAAATGACATAGAATCTTTAAGAATATCCTCTCTGTTGCATGACAAGAATTGTCTGAAGTTAAAGAATTTCGCGAATTACGAATGGCTCATTATTCTACTATGTAATTCAAGTGTACGTGAATGGCGACGTTTCACGCTGCACAGATACAGATAGTTATCAACTAAATTACATGTCTAGTAAGTACAATAGAAAGACAAAGTTAATTTGATGTTAACGTAATGTTTTAAACAAGTTCAGAGGAACACTTCCTTACTCCTTGTACTTAAATAAGTGTATTATATTTCAAACTGGCGTAATAATATTAATATAATACGCATAATTTACCTTCTAATGTATCAAATCCAGCTATCACATCATCCGGAACTCCTTTCTTGTCAGGGACTTGAATAGAAGTTATTGTCGCGCCAAAAGTTATTACCTAATTATAAGACAGGTTTATTGAAATTATATAGATATATCGCCAATATGAGCGGATCTAAGTGACGAAAAGTATAATATATGCTATCGCCCATCAGTTGCGATTTAATGAAAAGACTTTTGCATGTGTGCTTAGCAGTAAGTTTTATGTGTTAATTTATTATTTCTTGGTGTGAAATATACATATATATGTCTTTAAATAAGGTAACGATTTTCGATGCGTTTAATAATTATTATAGACATATTATGCAGCATTCTTTTATGGCTTACAATGACACCAAATAATATTAATCTTTATAATACATACATTTCGTCTCATTTCGATTTCTATAATGATCTTCCATCCTTTTTTTGTTATTCTATTTCACTGGTGTTCCATATAAGCTGTGAGAAGTGTGAAAGTACCTAACAGTCCCTAATTGAATATATTACTATAATTCATAGCAATATCGCTACAATCATCAAATAATAAGCAATGATTTTTTTATGTAAAACTATTGTAATGCATACATTATAGGAACAACAATGTAAAACTGGAAATCGATGTCTTTGAGGTGTTTAAACAGACAATGTATTTTCAACAAATAAACGCGCTGAAAACTTCATATAGTTAAAGTCATTGTCATCATTTAAAGCTTATTTGTTATATATTTTGCAAAATATAATACTTACCTGTACGGTCATTCGGTTTTTTGTTGTCCATGTATATCTTCTTACAATATCGATGTTTGTACTTGATGCGCAAGGACTATGTTCAGATTCAGATGACTTGACATCTCTTAGAGTTTTGGAGGATTTTGTGAGTTCGGCTGACAATTTACTCTGTGCTTTGAATTGCGCTGACATTTTACTCTTAGATTTAAACTGAGTTGACATTTTACTTTTAGATAAAGCACGGTCATCTTGCGGCATGAAACCAAAACCATCAACAACTAATTCCACATCTAAAACTTTAGGCGGTGGAATTTCAACTTCTGGTTCAGGCTTGGCGATTGAGACGATATCTCCACTCGCTTTTTCATCAGCTTCTTCGGCCATTGTAAATATAATAAAAAACAATATTTCTACCAAGTTTACGATTTTTACTCGAAAATTTAAGTTTTTCTATAAAATATTTTTAATTTTGCAATTTTTCACCAAAATTTTGATACCGAAAGTTGTTTTGTCTTTGTAAATTTAGTTTTAAAGATTTTGTCTGACATTTAGAATGTCATCATTTAGAAATAATTTCAGTTTTATCAGGATGGTTGCATAAGGTGGTCTTTGAACGTACGGTGAGGCTTTATATATTTTCATTAAAGCATTTAAATAAATTACACTTCAGACGTATAGTATTCAAGTCGCAATCTATCCTGATTTACAACTTGGATTAGAGCTATAAATATTTATAACTGTGATCCAAGTATATTTGTTAAATACTTTCAATATATTCTATTATGTATTCTAATTCCAATTTAAATTCTTCGTCCTTTTAAAAATAGGATCTAATTTTCCGAATAATTAATATAACTCAAATCTTTTAAAAATATCAACCACTAAAATAAATTCATTCTAATTATAATGTCCTGTTAAGTATTGAAAATAGGAAATAATTTAACATTGAGCCGTTGAATCGTTCCTCCTTTATGAAATTAATGCGTTATATTTTGTTATTTATAGAATTCATATATATATTATTATTTCGTATACAATATCGTAATATTAACGTGTTATATTTGTATTCCAATCCACTACTATTTGACACGGTATTTAGGAAAACATTTTTTGACAATAATATTCATGTGATTCCCAGTTTACGGTGAATCGGTGTTTGTGTCTATATGAATGCACTTTAGTATCTATGAAAATTAAAATGCTTTACAAATATTCATTCAAAATTAAGAAACAATAGCTACGAAATTTCAGATAGAGTTTTTGATTTATTTCAGATAGATTTTTTAATTTATTTCAGAATAAAAAGTAATACTTCTCTCGCGTACCTAAAGCCGGTTGTTGATGGCTGTTTTTTGTTTGTATCGTTGCACATCATTTACGTAAAATTCGATTTTTGCATTAGATTTCATCGATATCAGAGATTAGCAACATCCAGTAATTAAATATGTCCGTCATCTTAGTTTAAAACCAGGTGATGAACAATATAAATTATAAAACTTCAATTCAATTCAAACGCAAACAATGTTAACAAAATCAGTCGAACCGTTTAGTTTAAGTTGAGTGACATACACACGAAAATACCATTAATGTATATGATTATATCAATATACATAAATATCACAGTGTAAATAAAAAGGCTAAGTTTACGAAATCTGTCTTTATTTATAAATTAAAAGGGCATCGGTACGTTAGTCAAGTAATGTGGCCTTATAATTAACTAATTATTTAAAACGAATTATATCGGCACATTTCAATTGTTTTCCAAAAACCTTGTTTGGCTTGTTATGCTAAAAACCTAGTAATTAAACCCAGAACACTTTAACACTTTGCTTATCGAGTTCCATGGCGTCTGCTTTCCACTTCTCTGTTTCGTGGGAAATTTCCTCTAAATATTCCACTTCTTTGCACGGCGACGGTGGTATTATACTTATGATTGGAATTCCAATTTCCTGAAAGGAACTCATTGATGAAAATCCACTTTCATCCTCAATAAAATTTGATGAAGCATTGTACTCGTTTCTTTTGTCATGTTTTTGTACAACTTTCGCACACGATGCCACGAAGCCGTTTTGCGAGCTTTGATGCTCTTGTTCAAATATTTTCATACGAGAAAAGTCATTTTCCAATTCGCAGTTATTCGGCGATTGAGATACGATGAAGTCGCTTAAAATACTATTTTGTACGTCTTCGAATTTATTGGTTATGCCATTGTACTTATTACCGTTGCAATTCGTATTCAATAGAATTGTTTCCGTTACGTTTTCTTGAATCAAATTCAAAGACTTTGTTACTATTTGTATTTTCGTCTCATCGCTTTTAACAGTTTCAGTCAGTGTCGTTGGAGTGACACGACGACTACCGGAGCACGAACATGCAAGGTCAGGCAACTTTGTACTAAGTACAGTATTGGCAAGAGTTATTAACCTCGACATCTCTTCTGTTAACTTTTGCCCAGTCTCGTTCTCAGGCATTAAAGACAGTTTTGACTGACTCCTGAAATATTACGAATATAACAATGAGCGTTAATTAATATGTTATTACTTATACAGTTAACCTTCGTCGTTAAGTATTGTGTAAATCCACTTACCAAACATTGCTGCAATCTCTGTATCCATTAACATTAGTAATTGATTTACTGATTTTCCTTGTGCTCATTTTCTTAGTCGAACTTATAGAGGAGTCAAGATTTTTGCTTACATGAAAAACCGAGCGGGTTCTAGGCAAATCAGTTACATTTAAGGAGTTAGGAAATACTGTCGGAGTAATCAAATCTAATTGAAGTTCCGCTTCAACTCTCTGATTTTCTATGTGTTCCTTTACTCTATTCAAAAACGTTACAATTTGCTTAAGTAAAGCTATATGCATCTGCCTGTTGGCTTCAGTCTGAAAATAATCATGCTAAAATTGGCATTTCACATTTTGAAATATAAAAGTAAGACATTACGCATAGCAATTCTCAATTCGCAGAAAAATATACACTCATCATTTCGCAATGTTTAATCGTAAAAAAGTAAAGTTTATATTGGTGCACCATAAAATAACAAAATCCTCCTGTGCCGTAGTAGTGAAAAACGGAGAATCAACAAAACGAAAAATTGACATATCTGATACACTCTATAATTATTTAATTTAGACATACTTAATACATAGAAACCACTGTCGCTATTCAGAATTCTAACATAGTGGAGTATAAAACTGCACTTGTATATGATGAAATGGTGTTGAAATATATACTATTTTTCTATCTGACTAAAATGTTTGAAAAATCGGTGGAAGGTACGGTATTATATTTCGATTTTCAGGATTACCTGTGAGAGCTGCCATCGCAGCGTGTCTACTTCCATATTAAGGGCATTCACTTCGGTACGCCTTATATCAGCATTATTCTTCACAGGAATGTCCGTCTGTTTCATGATTTCCCCAATGTGCTCTAAGTTACTCTTAGAAAGTTGAGGACACTGTTCAATCTTTTCCGGGAGCTATAACAAATTGTACACACACATTATTTTATGTACATCAACACATATTTTTTAATGCATTCGCATTCATTTATTCGTTACAAAAAATATTACAGTTATCAACCAATCTGTTTATTTGATTTCAGATCGTCTCAGAAGATCCCAAATGTCAGGATAAATCTGAGATATATACATAATCTTATAAAGTGTAGAAAAAGATACTTTTTAACTCATGAAAATGGAAAACTGCAATTGTATATCGCATTGTGACAGCTTTACTACTCTTCCTAATATACCTTTTTTATACATATAAACATTTATAGTACGCATCCAAACAACTCAGTATACATGACGTGACAAATTTTTGCATTTTTCAATAATTATGGTGTTTTTTTTTAGATCAATATGTAAGATCTCTGACATATCATTTTTGAAGTTAGTGTTCTGTTTCATTTGAAAGAAAGAAATGTAAGCAGACCATTGGAACATGATCTCTTATGAAGAGACAAAAACAAATTACTGCCTTTAAAATATATGGTGACGTAAGGCATACAACCATATTGCCTGTAGAAAATGCTTTCATTTAGAAATCGCACAATTACACTACAATTTTACTTTTAAGTATAGATATTTATAATAATCAAGTTTTCACATAAATCCTCTAAGTGGATTTTGAAATTGTTGCTGTAATCGTGAGAAATTGCAAGTCACAAGTTCAATATCTTGTGATTTTTCTCTTTCTATGTGTATTAATTTTTTTTTATGACAGGAACAAAGCTTCATGTGAACACTGTGAGTGAATCTAAGTTGTTTTATAGGAACACGCAATTTTTTCCCATTACGCGTCAACAATGGTTTTAGCAAGCTTTGTGTACCGTGAGATACGGCAACTGGCTTATATAACAGAATATGACTTACAAAAACGGATCAAGTAACGGAATCACCTTAAGATGGTGTTAAAGTGGAACAAAAAACTGTGTGCCAATAAAATACATATGGCAATAAATAACACTTGTGAAAAGATGTAAAAGTCCCATCCCACTCGTTAATAAATCCGTAATGTAACAGCTCGCTCAATTATTCCGTGATAATTGTCGTTACCGTAGGCTAAATTTAAGATTACCTTTGAAAATAAAATAACTGCCTCATCGTTATAGTGGTTAGCATGTTTGGCCACAGACTCGAACTCAGGACGAGTTCGAGTCCCGGGTCGGGCCAATTCAAAAATTCGTATGAGTGAGGAGGCATGTGCCCAGCAGTGGGACGGTAATGGGTGGCTGCTTAATAACTTAGTTTTTTGAAAACAATAAGAGCGAATAGCAAATAATATTCTGTAACTCATATGTACAGCGATATGTATTGAGAGTTAACTAAATTCAAAAAAATTGGATAAACATTTTTAAACGCTTTTAATTAAATGCGCAGACTAGCGCTTGACTGTGATCTCACCTAATGGTAAATAATGAAACAACCTGACGACTTCCAGCCCCCCGAACAAGCCGGTTTCCGAAAAGGCTTTAGTACCATAGACCACATCTTTACGCTGCGGCAGATTATACAGAAGACCGAAGAGTATAATCGGCCACTTTGCTTAGCGTTCGTGGACTATGAGAAAGCCTTCGATTCGGTGGAAACATGGGCCGTGTTGAGATCTTTACAGAGATGCCGAATTGACTACCGGTACATACACGTGTTGAAGTGCTTGTACGAAAACGCCACCATGTCAGTCTGTATACAGGACCAAAGCACAGCGTCTATTCTACTGCAGCGTGGAGTGCGACAGGGAGATGTTCTCCCCGAAGCTCTTCACTGCGACGCTGGAAGACCTTTTTAAGCTTTTGGAAAGGAACTGACTGGGCATCAACATCAACGGCGTGTACATCACTCATCTACGGTTTGCCGATGACGTAGTGATTATGGCAGAGACTCTCGAAGATCTCAATACAATGCTCGATGACCTCAGCAGAATTTCTCAACAGGTGGGCCTGAAAATGAACATGGATAACCCATACCGCCACACGTTGAGAACTCAGCTCTCGAAATTGTTGACGAGTACACATACCTGGGACATATAGTCCAGCTAGGTAAGTCCAATTTCGAGAAGGAGCTCAACCGCCGAATCCAACTCGGCTGAGCAGCGTTCGGGAAACTACGCCAGATATTTTCGTCCGATATTCCCCAGTGCCTGAAGACCAAAGTCTTCGAATAGTGCGTGTTGCCAGTGATGATCTACGGTTCTGAGACGTGGTCGCTGACTGTGGGCCTCATGCGGAAGCTCAGAGTCTCTCAGCATGCGATGGAGAGGGCTATGCTCGGAGTTTCTCTACGTGATCGAATTAGAAATGAAGAGATCCGTAGTAGAACCAAAGTCACCGACATAGTTCTACGAATCGCGAACCTGAAGTGGAAATGGGAGGGGCACATAGTCCGAAGGACCGATGGACGTTGGGGGCCGAAGGTGCTGGAATGGCGACCCCGCACCGGACGGTGTAGAGTAGGGAAACCCCTCACAAGGTAGACCGACGACATAAATAGGGTCGCCGGTACCCGTTGGAGCCAGGCGGCGCAAGATCGGGCCTTGTGGGCGTCATTACGTGAGACCTATGTCCAGCAGTGGACGTCCATCGGTTGAAGCGACGAACCAATTATATTACATAGTACGGACTACAAAGTAAGATTTCTTTATAGGGTATATTTAAAAATGTTACTTAGAAATTACTAGCTTAAATGACATGACAAACGAAACAACCTGGCACCAATCCGACTAAAACAAATTATAAAATGCCATTTCCTAAATTTTTCACGCCGGGAATCGAATTCATGACCTCTGTCAGTGAAACACCTTGTCCCAGAAATCCCTCCAGCAATGTGTGAGATAAGATTTTATAAATAAACACATTTTTTTAGGTTTAAAATCGAGTTTTATATAATAGGAAAATATAATAGGAAACGAATATATTGTAAGTATATATACTCAATTAAAAGTGATTTGGTACACATTTTATAATTAACTATCCACAAATTACGTACTTGCCTGATACTAAATATCGAAATGTATCTCAATAATTGATGAATGTTATAAATTAATTTTCAAACCGGTATTTCAATACCTCATCGATCAAACAGAATTGTCATTAAATAATAGCGGCGTTCCGTTATCGTGTCAAAGAATTGACGACAATTTTAATTAGAAGCAAGAAGGACGGTTCCATTGTGTATTAATAGGAGAAAACTGCAAACTAACTGCAAAAACCTTAGAAGATGTTAACCAACTGCCGTATCACCTGAACCGTGAACGAATTGCCTTTTGTACGTAATTGTCCGTGAAAAGATTGTTGTAGCCTATGAATATGATTCTAGATACCATATTTCAGGTCACACCCGCATTTTTTAACGCAAAACATAATGTACAGGTTCAGTAGCTTAGGTGTTTATCTCGCGGCTTCATATTATATCGACGCTGGAAAGCAAACCCGAAGTAACCCGCAAATCATCAGAACAGAAATATTTTCATTTATTTAAATTGGATACCAACAAGATGCAGTAGTAATATGCAAAATATAAAGAATGAAGAAATAACAAAAATTAATTACTGCAAAACCACTTACTGGTTGCCACAGCATGCAAAAAATATATACGAACTATGAAGAACTACAAACTATAAACAAGCAAACGAAAGTAAACAATAAAAAAAAAATAATACAATTATTTAAAAATTATATAATACTAGGCGCAATTGCTTAACACGTTCGCTGCATTACGAGATCTATCAGATCTCGTGCAGGACTTTTGTATTGTGCGTTGACTATAACCGTGTGTTTCATTCCTTTCGGGAGACTCTAACGTGTAAAGTTCTTTTAGAATGAGTAAGATAAATATACATATTTGCTTCCTACTTAAAGATCAATTCAGGGACATAAAAAATAGTGACGGATTAAGTCCCTAACGCACAGTAGTATAATTATTTTCATTCCTTATGTTAAGGGACAGGTCGATACTCTTGGAAACTTTAAGACTGTATTTTTAAGAGACTGATTAGATCCGTAATGCAAGAAAGGGTAGGTTAGTTACGAGATCTTTTAGGTCTCCAAAGCACCAGCTGAAAGTTCTTTGAAAATGATGGCGCAGGGAACGTGTTAACTAACTTAGATTTAACTTTACATTTCATAAAAAATATATATAACTTCCGTATATAGAGTGGAGTTATAATATCTAGACGCCATATTTATATTTTTTTGCTTAATAGACGCATAATAATTCAGTAAAACAATATTTTGCGCGTTAAGACGTGTTTGCTTTCCAGCGTTGACATGTAAATTACCTCCTATCATCGCTAACGCTAATCTCTTAACAATAAAACATATTTTTCCTACGTTTTTTATATTAAAATAGGAACTGAAAATATGGAGAGTTTGATGTGGAAAGAGGCTGGTATAATATCTTTACATGTTAGCACTGCCGCTGTTTCTTCAAATGCCTACATTGACAATTGTATGGATAAATAAAGGATTTTTCCAAATATCTACAGAATCTGAAAACTACGCAGATAAAATTACCGGGAATGAGTATTAGATAAAAATTTAATCCCCGTACATTTATGATCACATCACACGTAACGTAATCGAATATATTGTTCGTTTCTTATTTAACTTTGCATTACTTCATAAAAGTTTCATTTATAGATTTTCTACCGGAGTTCTCATGGGAGCAACGTATCCGCAGCCTACTGAATGGGGCATTAAATTAAATCACTTTCTGAGTGATATTATATTCCATTTTCTACATCTATATGTTTTTGTCTGATTGTTCCCGTGGATCTCTCAAACGGCACAATTTACCGGATAAAAATACGAAGGCTGTACTATTTTACATGCCATATAAAAACAAAGAACTAATTACTAATGGGATGTACGGCACATCATAGTTGTTATTATTTAATTACGTAAAATTAATGCTGATATGATTTAATTGTTAATGATCCACTCATAACTGAATAGTCGATTAATGGGCGACGTGAAACCCATACCAACATATTATTCTGTGATTACTTCTATAAAAAGGGGCTAAACAATTTATTAATCATATTTTTATAACTATTGCAACATTCAATACAATCTGAACTTTTTATGAGCAGTGAAATCTTATCGTTGTGATAAGTGACCTACAAAACTAGAACGATGATATGAATTAGACCAGCGAGCAACATCCGTTGAAACAGTGGACAACGATCGGATACAAAACAATATTCCATGGCAACTGACACATACAGAAACACAACAAACTGTATAACAAAAAGTGATGAATAAAGGGTGTAACCATCGCAACCTGAGTGCAATATAATATTGATTAAAAGAGGAAACAAAAATGACTCAAAATCTTGCAATAAATCTAAATGTTGACGGCCTCTCTGGCGTAAGTAGTAGATGCACAACCAAACGGCTACGCTGGCGCAGTGGGGCAAGTATTCGCTTAGCTATCAGAGATCCCGAGTACGTTCCCTGGCAGGGCGAGTATAGGAAATTGCATTTTTCATTATTACAACATTTTTGACTAGTGGGAGACTTCGGCCTAGGCTAGTTACCACCCCAACAGCAAAGACGTGTCGCAAAGCAAAGAGATTTGTGCTTCGGTACCGATGGAAACCATTAGAGGTGAAGTGCCTTTTACCAAATAAGCGTGCTTCCATATTCTTTCCACCAGGTGAGATCCCCATCTTCCAAGCGTCACCTTGTCAGCAATAAAAAATATAACACCAGCCCAGATCGGGACAAATTAAAAAATGCAATTTTCTAAATTTGCTCCGACGGGTACCTTTTTTTTTATCGCTTGGAGATACTTTTATGCATAGGAAGCGTAGTACTCACTGTTCATCAGAATACCCACTAAAACCCAGCTGAATTCTCTTCATCCGAGTGGTGAAAGCCAGATGTTCGCTGACACATTCAGCTCTGGCACCCCGGATGAATCAGACTCAAAGATTCAAGAAAGGTGACGGAGGATTATACAAGCAATGCTATCAAAGTGTATTGGAGTACAAGTACAATTCAAATGACAAACTGTTTTATTTAAACAGGAACATATTATTTACACTTAGTATTTATTACAATATACTTGGTTACATTTCTCGGGTATCAGTACTCAAATGCATCAGGACGGAACCGCGGACCAAGGCTACTGGGTTAAGATTGAGTTACATTAAAACCGGTCACTGGTAATTGAAGTGTAAGACATAATTTTCCCGAGGTTACTTAAAATGAGTCACGGTAAGCTTATTAATTATGATGGTACATCATTTTTAAGGTCTTCATCCACTACAAGCGACCCGTAATGGCTAAGCTACGAAAAATGAAGTAACGGCTTCAATAGACATTAAAATTCACCAAGAAGTTATGATACAAAAATAAACTCTTTCAATAAATACGCTACAATTTTTGTATGCTAGAAATTTTTGTAGCTAATGTAACGCTATTGTCTTCTTATGCGGTCATACATAAGCCAATTAGGTTTATAGGATTATTGATGTATTGGATAAACTAAACAGCTAAGCCAAGTATCGGATTTACAAGCTGAATATTGCGTTATGATAAAATGGTTTGTTTAGTAATAACCTTGGCAACATAGTCTTCTTTCTTGCTTTCTTTACAATAATGCTTTTGTATTTAAGAGCAACTTATAGTCCATAATTTTGTATCGAAAGTATTCGGTATGTACCCGACATTCAAAAAAAATACCCTAAGGATAAAGGCGTATCAGGTCTTTGGGTATTAGAATGTACGTATTAGACACCCACAGAATCGTGGGATGTTTCATTTATTGTTTTATTGTATAAATTTTATATCGCAAGCAAAATAAAGGGGTGGGGTAATTCAGGAGTGTTAGAATTACAAATCTCAAACTTAGAGGGAGGGAAAAAGGAAGATATGTTAGGAACTTAATGAATTTAATTTTCGTTAAAATATTGAAACTGTCGAAAATTATTACAAATACTTCATTGAAATCTCAAATGACGAATTGTAAATAAAAAAAGGTCATGACAATTATAAATTAAATTTTATTTTTGAATTAAAAATTTAGAAAGTAGAATTTATGAAATGTTTTGATTTTATATTTTATGAAAAATAGTATAATGATGAGTGGAAAATTAAAATACACGTGTTATTTGTAAATATTTAAACAGCCTAACCTTCAAACGAATTAGCATAAAAAATGCTGCACATTTTCGTAACGCTAATCAGGCGTTTCATCCGTAAAAATTTTACCCTCATGTGCCTAAAGATGTTTTACTTAGGACATGTGTACTTTATACGCACGCACTTTTAATTTTTGTACACTTAAAAGCTGATATTAAGAACTAAATTTTTTGTTTTTCGCTGTTCGTTCAGTTTAAGTTTCGTCGCTTATATTAAATTTAAATTTACATGCGCACAAAAGCAGCGTATTACTTATGACAAGCTTCTGCACTATACTGCCAAGTTTTAATTCATAAATTAAACAAACACAAATTATTGCATTTGACACGGCAATACTTTACCATAATTTTTAGTTTTATAACTTAACTAACTTAATTACTATTTAGTTTAGACGCCGAAATTCATTTATCGTATCGTCATGTCGGATCGTTCGTTGTAGGGGCAATATGTAGTGGGTTTTTGTATTGGACAGTAACCGTGAGGCAAGCCCGTCGAAGCGGCGGCGCGTGACGAGAGCATCCGGTCTGAACCCTCGGAAGCAATCGCCCAACCCGAGCGTCCTGACAAGTGCAGTAATGAACAAGTCACGCTAACATGCGGTTTGAATTCGTTATTTTGTAAACATTGTCTTCAAATCATGACCATGGTAGAAACCAGCTGCAGTTAGGCATTGACTGTAGCTCGAATTAGACCGCTTCGACCAGGCAAGTTCCACGTCCCAATATCAAAATTCTAGTAATGTATCAAAATTATATGACTTCTAGAATCATTTAATACAAGGTATACCCTATGCTTGTTTCCATTTCATTGTTAAAAAAAATCGTTTTCTTGTAATAGCTACAGTGCCTTCTTGATTTTATCCCCTAGTCAATACCACACTTAAAAACATAAACAGATAAGACAGAATGGCATTGTATACTTATCCATAGAATAATATAATCCAAATGGAAAATGTCAAATTTTATAACGAGAACATAGTTAAATAAACCAACATTTACAAATTTCCGACGGTTTTTTTAAGGTTTTACTTAATTATATATGTTTCATGTATAGTAATAGATAAAAATCCATCTGTTTACTAATGTAGCCTAATCGATCCAATGACCTTCCATGGGATTTTAAGCCCTCTGAGTAATATATGAAAGTTTTTAAAATGTGGAAATCCATTTGGTAAATGTTTTAATGTTGAAATTTTAAAAAGTTCTTCCCAAATCTCGACTAACATTATTTACCAGTATATATTAACAAATAACATTCAATTCATCGTAAAGTTCAACACTAATTTTACATCAAATTAACCAATGAGTAACGGCAATAAGCTCCGAGATTATTCTAGCCAGCTTTGATGCTATAAAAGTTCTTAATCAATACAAGATTAGGCCACTTTTGTTTATATGAAATATTTGCTCAAACGTTACTCTTACTGAAATGTCACGATTAAAAAAGACATCAATTAATATTGACTTTATTTATTAAAAAACAATCCTGTTAACCTTGACGCATACGAGATCGTGAGAATCTTCATGAAATTGTACTGCCTTAAAAGATATTTCAAGGTTTGGAATAATTAATGGCTTTTATGGTATCAACAAAAAGGTTAATAATGAAAGTAGTTACTCAGTGAAGTCACTTTAAGACTGCAATGCGAAATCGCCTTAGTTAATTATATTCGAGACTGGACCTGTTCCGTGTTTTGAATCTCATCTACAAATATGCTATTGAATTATTCTTTTCACAACTTTTGACACAAAGATGTAAAGTAAATGCTGGGCTATGACATCTTTGTTAAAGGATAATAGAGGCTGGAACTTAGTTGCCTCAAGCAGCTAAGTGTCGCAGCACGGGTAGCAGATTTCGGATACCATATTGAAATGCATGAGTATTTCTTTATTAACTCTTGTAGGCTTAATGACATTTGTTCATAGACTACAACATATAGTTGTAATCTTAACATATTAATCACAGTAAAGTCCCCAGTAAGTCAATAATAAGGAAAGGTCCATACATATTTTGTTATAATTGTTAAAAAAAGGTAAGTAGCAGCCCATTAACGTCCCACTGCTGGATACAGGCCTCCTCACTCATATGAGAGAGGGTTTTAGACCATAGACCCTCCACGCTGCTCCACTGCGGATTAGCAGGCATAGTACACAAGTGCACTCTCTATTCCTTCACTCTCATAGTCCGACGTGAAGGCAATATGATAGGACCGGAGAGAGATGACCGACGGCTTAACGTGCTCTTCGAGGCACGGGGATGGATCATACCGCCAATTATTTTCACAACTTCAGGCAAATATTCAAAAAATCTTTATAGAAAACTCAATATCGATTTCGAATTGGCCCGACCCAGGACTCCAACTCAGGACCTCACGTCTGTAATCCAACATGCTAACCACTAGACCAATGAGGCAGATCTTAAAATTGTACCAAATCTTGACTTAACACAATAGGATGAAATAAATCTGTAACACTCTCTGTTACCTCATTAATCTCACAATAGGGTTATGCTAATCACAATATCTTTATCGCCAAATAGCTTATAAATAAATGTATTGTTTTCCGTGCGCTCAGTGTTTATACAGAACCAAACAATTCAAACGCCGTCCACTGGTTGCCTATTCGTCTCCTTACATAACGTTTTAGGATGTTGATACACTTGCGATAAAATTAAACGATTACATAAATAAAAGGTCTAAATGATGCAAATGTTGTAAAATTGGACAACTAAAATATCTACTTGGTCGAAATATTCGTTTTTTTTTTATTACATCTTAAATACATATCAAAATAGTTTACATATAAAAATAGTTAGTCTAAAGCTTGCTTCTATCACACATAGCACAAGTGAAAATGAGTTTTTTTAGACATTCTTCTATATAATATTTACTAGCTGAATCCACGAATTCGCCTGCGTGGACTGTTTTTTGGGTAGCATTTGTATTAATTTAGGCAAATTGTTTTACAAATAAATAGAATACTCGGCAAAAGAAATATTCCTACCAAATTTCAAGTCTCTACTCCTTATCGATCCAGAGATATCGTGACGAGTCAATAGATACCTGGTCATCTCTATATAAATATATATAACGGAGAGAGATAGAGTGTGCGTCAGTGGAAGCTTCATAGCGATCTTGGCTGTCAGTATCTTAGTGGGCGTAATAATTACAGGAACTTCAGAATAAGAGCATAGTTATATGGTCCATCGTCTTATTATTGTATCAACTCACAATTATACACACAAATATATATATATATATATATAAGTTAAACAAGTTGAAGCAAAAAGGATTTTTCAGCGATTGAAAATTCTAACATGACATTATTTTTACTACTGAAAACTTAGCACTTGATGAAAAGTGATGATACAGTCTAAAATGGAAGCATGCTTAATCAAGTAAGAGGCAGCCTACCTCTTATGGTTTCTACACAGAATTGTACCGGAACACAATTCTCTTTACTTGGCGATACGCCATTGCTGATTGGGTGATAACTAGCCATGGCCGAAGTCTCCCACTAGTCCAGATTAAGGCAAATTACAAAATGCACTTCCCTACCTTTACTTTTTCCCTACTTTACAGCTTTTTTAAATCGTCAAATATTGTTTTTTCCATATATTATTTAAAGGTACGACTGATGATAACATTAAAGAACGACTTACAATCTAAAGTTACGAGGGTTCCTTCGCGCCCAGATCTGAGAAGAGCCCACAACAAACTCAGTCGGGTATACATTTTTGTTGTCATCATCATTACAATATATATTTTTAATTCATTCTATATCGAGATATATACAGAGCAAGTCATTCACTCCCACGCTTTTTGTCCTCTAAGTATCGCTTCAAATATTTATTTCTGAATTAGCTTTCTTTTAATAAAAGATTTAAATTTACTAAGAGATCTTATAGAAACGTACATAGTTACCCTTGAATACTTGTCCAATTTATGTAGCCTACTAGAATTTGCAATTTTTTTATTTTTTTATTCTTAAGTTATATGAGGCGCATTCACTTTTTTTGTAAAAGAGTCATTAAGTCATCGAAAAAAAATTGACTGAATATTAAAAAAAATCTAATTATGAAGACACAGAAAAATTATTAAAACGACTTGCATTGAAATTGATTAAACAGGTATTAAATAAAGTCAAACATGATAATTCTCATGCAGATAAACACACACTCACAAATACGCTCGCACACACTCACACACACACGCATCTTAGAATAAGTGTAATAGTGTTAAAGTTAAGATTCGTGTGTTTATTATTATTTTAGTTCCTCTTACAATGTAAATGGTGGAGCGGCCTGTCACGAGCATTTTCATGCTTATTGGAAGGGCCTTACCATGGACACAGTGTTGTAAAACCCAAGGAAAGAAAAATAAACGATTTTTCATTTTCATTTTACCAGCACTTGCACTTGTTAGGCGCTCGCTACTCTGCGCCAGGTATATCGAAAGAGTGATCTAATCTAGGAATATAATGTATCTAACATAAGTAGGACAAAGTATGTGATTAAATATAATGTTTTATCTTGTGAGTTATAAAAAAAACGTAAAACATGTGAAGGTGCCTTAGCATGTAAATTTTCATCACGTCGCGAGTTCGTGTCGGTTGTGCTTTATCTACTTATATTAGATCCGGTACTCGATTTGTATTTAACAAGCGTCGCGCAAAGGCGACGGGAACTCTTGAACGCAATATGTATGGAACTATTTACACAAAATTTGATTGAACGGAATAAAACACGTATCTCCGACATTAATATGTTTCCTTATTTCTATATAAGAAAACTTCCGAAATGTTTGTTTTACCCTATTGTAATTAAAAACTATAAATTTATGGGATTGGACACTTAACAAGATTGATCTAAAATAAATGATTACTATGTTGATATCGACCTTAAAAAAACTGTATTAACATCAACTACAATTTTAAAAAAACGCGTGCATACAAAGTACACATGTGTGAAGTGAAACTTCTTTGGCTAACTGATTTTTATGTCTTGTTTATATGTCTAAAACTTTAGATTTCGGAGACTTAGAGGGTGGGAAAAACATATCTTCCACATGTTACGAATTTAATGAATTTAATCGTCATTAAAATATTATAAGTACATACATACATACATAGCATCACGCCTTATTCCCATAGGGGTAGGCAGAGACAACATCCTTCCACTTGCCACGATCCTTGCATATCTCCTTCGCTTCTTTCAATCTCATTAAATCTTTCATACAAGTTCGTCGGTTTAGAGTACTCTTGACCTGGCCGTTATTTAAAATGTCCTGGATTTGGTCCAGGAACGTTCGCCTTGGTCTTCCCCTTCCAACTTTCGCATTCACTCTTGACTCATAAATCCTTTTTGTCAGTCTCCTTTCATTCATTCTCTCTACATGCCCAAACCATCTAAGCATACCTTTCTCAATTTTAGTCACTACGTCTTCTTTTATACCACAACGTTCTCTTATCACACTATTTCTCACTCTGTCACTCAGTTTTAATCCACTCATGCTTCTCAACGCTCTCATCTCTACCGCATTTATTTTACTTTTGTGATTCTTCTGCCATACCCAACTTTCACTACCATACATAAGTGTTGGCACCAACACTCCAGCATGCACTGCCAGTCTAGCCCTTTGAGACACCATCTGGCTATTCATAAAAGCATGCAGAGCACCATTTACCATATTCCCTGCATTCACTCTCCTTTCGATATCACTTTCACATGTTCCATCTTTTGTAAATTTAGATCCCAAGTATACAAATTCTTTCACCTCTTCCACTTGTTCCCCATCTATCAAAATATTGCCATTCATCATAGATTCATCTCGTTCAAAAAGCATAACTTTCGTTTTGTTTACATTCACTTTCATTCCTTTCCCTTTCAAAGCTTCATTCATAATATTTAGCATCTCCTGAAGCTCGTTAGCGGATGACGCAAGTATTACTTGATCATCAGCGTAGAGTAAACATTTGATGAGTAATTCATTCATTCTTAACCCATACATACATTCTTTTAAATCTGTCAAACATTTATCCATGAAAAGGTTGAACAGCCATGGTGACGCAACACATCCCTGTCGAACACCTCTTTCGACAGGAAACCACTCCGTGTACGCTCCGTTTATTCTGACACAGGCACTAGAACCCTCATAGAGAGACTTCAATGCTTGGATCAGACAACCGCTCACCCCATACGTAGATAACGTTGACCACAGCTCATTCCTCACCACTCGATCATAGGCCTTTTCTAAATCTACGAACGCGCAATAAACTTTTTGGTGTTTAGCCAAACATTTTTCAGTTAAGCACCGTAAAGAAAAGACCTGATCCGTACATCCCATTCCTCTTCTAAATCCCGCTTGCACGTCCCATATTTTCCCATCAGTTTCATTAATGACCCTTTCAATTATAAGTGTGGATTATTAATACAAATCATTTATTGAAATCCCAAATAAAGAATTTTTAATAAAAATGCCAATACACACAATACAATAAAAATACTTGTCAATAATAGAAATTATAAATTAAATTTCGTTTCTGAATTTAAAATTTTATGAAAACTAGTATACTAAAATATTAAATGACAATTGGCAAATTAGAATCCCACATGTAATTTGTAAACATCAAAACTTTTTTTTCTTGTTGGGAAATGCTCATGGATACCCGCAACGCCACCGGGGAAAGGCGTTACGGGTTATACTGGTCTTTTACTGGCTAGAACTCGACGATACCCCTACGTTCTCTGGCGAAAGCACGGGATCGGAATACATCCGCGTTCTCGTCGACGATATGCCAACAGGGCTCCCCTCTTGGTATTCCTCCTATTTTGGTGGCATGCCACCTGTCCTCCCTCGGAATCCTTGTAAAGGAGCAATAGGTCGCTTATTGCCTAGAGGTTACCCCTAGGGGGGCAAACGACAGACGTGCACTACCCGTCTGCGCCAACCCTCCGTCGTCGTATGGCTGGAGCATTGCCGTCCATGCGCCTAAAGAAGTTTCACTCCAAAATTTGTGCTTGAGTATTTTGTTTAAAAAATATTTTAGTAACGAAAATTTAAACAAGACATACCCACATAGGAAGACTGTGGTACATGATAAGAATTGAAAAAGGCTTTAACATTAGTTGGCTTAAAGAAGTTACAGTATGAAAATAATTACAAAGTTAATGTTAATGAATAAAAATCTTCCGGCTCGGGTAAAAATCACACCAAAATTTTCGATAGTTATCTAAGTCGGCCGTTGTCGACGTAACAATGGCGACTGAGATCAACAACTCTTCATTATAATAACAACGCTCTCTAATTCGACAACTCGGTCAAAATCTGTAGACATTACACCAGCTCTATAAAGTTATATATTTATTGAAGTAAAACTTCTTTAGGCGCGTGGGGGTAATCTTGTAAGGATGAAACGCGTGATTAACCTATGCTGCGCATGAAGAGGTGCAGCGTTTTTTATGCTCGTTTGAAGGTTAGGGAGTTATAATACTTACATATAACATGTGGCATTTTAATTTGTCACTCGTCATTTAATAATTTTATATACCATTTTACATAACATGTAAAAATATTTAATAAATTATCTTTTCTAAATTTTAAATTCAAAACCAATCAAATAATTTCTAATACTGATATAAAACACGTAGCAATTCGCCATTTGAGATTTCAATAAATTCTTTGTATAAATGTTTGACACTTCTAATATTTTAATGACAGTTAAATTTATTAAATTTCTAACATATCTTCCTTTTTCACTTCCTCTAAGTCTCGTAAAACTAGTTTTAGATTTGTATAAATATAAACAAGATTTAAAAAATACTTTTCCAAAGAAGTTTCACTTCTGATATGTGTACTTTGCATGCACGCATAATTCTTGTCGCCAAATGACTTCGACATTATTTAACCGATTTTGATGAAAATCGTACTGTATGTAATTGGGTCCAAATTAAGGCATCAGGCTTGATTTTATTTCGTATGATGAATAAATACAGTTTTTTTTAAACCGAGAGATCGTTAACTATGAGTTCTGCTGTCAACTATGTTACACAAGTTAATTACTGTTCTTCAAGTCTTCGCAGCCGTAGTTGCGCGGGTCAGCTAGTGTTATAAATTACCTCTACAAGAGGTTTATAGAAATTTTGGTTCGCCAATGAGTGTTAAAAACCACTTTTATATTGCACATCAATAAAGTGCTTTTAAAAAGGACACTTAACTAACTTTCTATTCATTAAATGTCTAAAAGCATTTTGTTTTCGTGAAGGAATTCAAAAAGACTAACGGTCATTATATCAAATAATAACAACTAATGAAAGCCTAGTTACAGCTACAAACGAAAGTGCTATAAAAAGTGCTACTAAACATTACATTTTTTGCTTGAGGGTATTCTATAAAATCATAAACCGTTAGACCGTTTCATAACAAATTAAAAGGAGGTGTTACTTTTTTGTTTTAGCCCTGTTGCTCTTTTTTATTTTAAAAGTAATTAATAATAAATATACTTTGAGTTACAGGTTTTATTACGGTGTCATTGCTTGCAATTATTTACAACAAAAAATCTCAAATACGAGTTCATACCTTCTAAAATATGAATATAAACACAATTTTGTATAAGAATATCTGATAGACTGAACACAGACTACTATATATATTATAGTAGTCTCTACTACTGCATAAGCAAATGTAATAATTATTTGGACAGTCCGAAATGAAGCGAAGACTTTATCAAGTTCAAGTTCATCAAACTTTTGATCAAAAAAATTTTCAATATAGCTGACATTAATATAGTGAAACAATGTGTTATAATACAATGTTCATTCAACGTGTAATAAAGGCGTTTTTGATACCACTTACTTTTATAACATTAAGTTTAGTATATTGACAATTGTTCCCACATCGAGGTGAGCTTTGAATACAAAAAGTTGCTCATTGCGTAATCATTAACAAAATAAACTTACATAATAAAAAAAGAATGGTGAATAAATTTTGCAATTCTTATACGATATCCGAGAAAAACTGGTTTGGAAACAGATTATTAGGATAAATAATATTTTTACTGCACATTAGAATTGTTAATGTTTGACCATCAATTTATATAGCAAATTATTTGTCTAGACGAAACTATTATCATACAGTCAACGTCGTCAGTGATAAAATTTAATGCGTTACATAACATCTTTAACAATTCAATTTTATTGTAATACATTTTCATTTTTACTGACGTGGATTTTTATAATTTGATGGCATATCGTCGTCGTCGTCGTCTCAACCGATGGACGTCCACTGCTGGACATAGGTCTCACGTAATGACGTCCACAAGGCCCGATCTTGCGCCGCCTGGCTCCAGCGGCTACCGGCGACCCTCTTTATGTCGTCGGTCCACCTTGTGGGGGGTCTCCCTACACTGCGCCGTCCGGTGCGGGGTCGCCACTCCAGCACCTTTGGCCCCCAACGTCCATCGGTCCTTCGGACTATGTGCCCCGCCCATTGCCACTTCAGGTTCGCGATTCGCAGGACTATGTCGGTGACTCTGGTTCTACTACGGATCTCTTCATTTCTGATTCGATCACGTAGAGAAACTCCGAGCATAGCCCTCTCCATCGCACGCTGAGTGACTCTGAGCTTCCGCATGAGGCCCATAGTCAGCGACCATGTCTCAGAACCGTAGGTCATCACTGGCAACACGCACTGTTCGAAGACTTTGGTCTTCAGGCACTGAGGGTTATCAGACGAAAATATCTGGCGTAACTTCCCGAACGCAGCCCAACCGAGTTGGATTCGGCGGTTGACCTCCTTCTCGAAATTGGATCTACCTAGCTGGACTATATGTCCCAGGTATGTGTACTCGTCAACAATTTCGAGAGCTGAGTTCTCAACGATGACTGGGTGAGGCGGTACATGGATATTAGACATAATTTTCGTCTTATCAATGTTCATTTTCAGGATGGCATATAAACTTATGTTTTTAAAAATGCACATTGCCTGTAACGTATAATGTGATTTTATTTTAGAGTTACTCCAATAAGTTTTAAAGACAAGTTATAAAAAAGGGAACTATAGGCAACAAACTGACAATAAAAATAAAAATTTGATTTGAGACTTTTACGCCGAAATCATTGAGTTTATTACAAATGTAGAATAAGTCATTTTCTTTACTCTCATTCATTCTTAGTTCATATAATTTTTATCGATCGATTATATCGATCGATATATTTATTTTATATATTTATATATATATATGTTTCTTATTATAATTAGATGACAGCGTAACGCTAAGGGCCTGGTTTTTATAATGTTAAGGAAAACTGTTTTAAAAATTTATATAAAATAGTAAATAAATAAGAAAAGCGGTTGACATAGGCTTTTTTTACAATGTGGAGACGCGAGTGACAAACATACGAGATGGCAAAGCGGAAATTCGGAAAGAGAGTATAAAATTCTGTAAATTTACCAATTATCTAAAGATTTTCAATTAAAACTGCCAAATGACTGTATTAAATGTTAAGTACAGCTGAAAATGCAGAGTATATGCGTAAAGAATACAAGAACTCTTGGCCTCACTTTAGCATTCCAATGGAACTAAAACCCGACTTTACTAGAGATAGATAAGGCACAGAGATATATATATATTAACCTATTATCGAACCATATCTTAACGTTTAAAATAAAAGTAAAGGGAAAGAAACATTAACAGTAAAAACAAACTCAATTTTATTATTCCCTATTCAGATAAGTATCACCACGGCTCGGTGCTTCTTACGCAGCCAAGCATATATTAACCTCATTACTCTAGCCTGCACTGGATGAGTCAAGTATAATACAGCTGTACGTAAAATGCGGTAAAGCTCTAACTATATGACAATTTTTAAATTACTTTGACTTTAAAATTTACTCATTCAATCCTTAACGCCTGTAATAAAATCTGAAAAGTCCAAAAACTCCAATACTAACATATAACATATAATTATTATTCAATATGCACTCACAAGGAAAATCTTTTGAAAATATCTATATATATACTAGCTGAACACGCGGCTTCGTCTGCGCGGAATGTTTTTTTGGTACCATTTTGTTAGTTTAGACAAATTGTTTTACTAATAAGAAACATACTCGCACTGAGGGTAGAATTTCCTAAAATTTACTTTTGATAGATTTTTTGGGTAGCATTTTTCATTACCTTTGATAGTTTCAATTATGTTAAAAAAAAGTTGTTACCAAGTTTTACATACCATAAAATATATAGTTTGTAAATGTGAAGTTTGTATTGCTTTAATGTGAAATTTTGAATCTTTTTAATAATCACCCCCGCAACCCCCCTTTCAGGTGGAATTTCGCAAAATCCGTTTTTAGCTGACCTTTACTAGGCAAAAGGAATATTGCTAGCACATTTCAAGTCACTACGCCTTATGGTTCCAGAGATATCGTTATGAGTCAAAAGATACACGGATATCTCTTATATATATGTTGAGAATTTCAATTGTTCAAAATATCAACATTGAAACAGGAATTGTAGTAATTTTATTACTCCTTATTCAGCAAAACACCACTACGGTCGGGTGCCCCTTGTGAAGCCAACCATACATATCTACATTTAGTAAAATTGCTGGGATCCGGGCAGGATGAGTTAGACGTATTTTGTCTTGCATGCAAAGATACGCCATTTTACTATTCTTTCAACTCTAAATTCTTTCAACTGTAAAAAAGTTCCTACAAGTCCACATTTTTTATCGTAATATCTAATTTTTGTATTGAAAGAGAATTTACCATTCAATAAAGATTTATACTTTTCAATAATATAGCACGTCCAAATTTGCACATTTTTAACATTAGACTACAAGCCCATGGAAAAAACTAACCAGTGAAATGAACCAACGTGAATAACGCTTAGAAGGCTGTTACTGTATCATAAAATAACTTTGAGCGCTAAGTCGTCATTTCTGAGTGGTACAGCTGAGTACATGAGTAAAGAATAATTTTTTTATCGTAATATTTTATTTTTTACTATTTATAATGTACGGTTATAAGGTACAACGGTAATATTTTATAACATTATATGTACAAAAAAAAGTTACCGTACATAAATTTGTGGTCTGACAGCAATTATCTACATTTCAGGATTTACCGAGTTATTACTGCTGTATGATGATAAATTTATGTACGGCAACATATTTTTTATATAATGTTATTAAATATTACCGTTGTACCTTATAGCCGTACATTATAAATGGTAACAAATAAGAATATTAGGATAAAAAAAAAATTATTTATAATAATCTTTTCCGTAAAATGAGGGAAACCTGTTTGACATGGATTTAAAGTATATTTTAAAGTAGTTCACCCGTTAACATGTCCCATTCCATTTGGATGTAATAATTTTCTAGGATTTCATTCTGTCGCTTAAATGAGAGTAAACTGAGATGTGGTGGGAGTTATGTATTTCAAGAGTAAGCCAATTGGTTTACCGTGTTCAATCATCTTTCAAACTCGAAATGGCTACTAGGCCTGTAACTAAATTCTCGACAGCCACAATTTGCAAAGTTGATAGCATTGATATCGATTACCTGATCCCCCTCTAGCAAGTTAAATTGTCCGAAGAGCTATAGCAACAAGAAAATAAATTAATTAGCAAACATAACAGGCGCAACAGCAGTCTAATCTTTTGCAAAATATAAAACTATCAGTAGATGTATTTTTCTTATATTAACCTTTCATAGAACTCGCGCAATACTTCTCCTTGATATCTAATTATTCTCCTTACCCTCGCGTGTTATGTAACTTCCACGCAAATAACAAATATCCGCTCTGTATAAACTCCAAATCTCTCAAGATTCATTACATTATGACGAATTTTAAACAGCGACACACGGGATGTCAACAAAAAAGCAATTTCCTTTATTAAACGTCCACTTTTATAATTACGAAAGCACCTCTAATTTGCTTATTATTCTTCATGGTTTCATTTTAAATTGCTCAATTCATACTTCCTAACAAACTCTCTCCGTTTAAAAATAATACAAACAAAATATTATTATAATTGTCTCACTTAAAGCCGTTTTCACACGGTGTATGTTACATAACATCGGATAATTGTTTGTGCAATAATTTTCAAAAACATGACTTAGTTCGTAAAAGTTTTAAATGTCGCACTACAGCAATATTATGTGTACGACAAAAAATATGACGGTTTATGTTACAATATTTGCGGAAAGTGGATTCCGCTCAGAAGAAACCGGCAAGAAACTTAACGGTTACTCTTTTAAATATAGTTTTGTAGTTTACAATGTGTTTAGCTGTCATGTACTACTGGAATCAAGTCAATACATCTTTGTCGTTTAAATAATCTTCAACATTATGATATTTCTTTTGTAATAGGACGCTTTTGACATATTTCTTAAAACTATGTGGAAGCAAACCCAACAGTGATTCGATCTTATTAAAAATGCGTATGCTCAATCCAACACATGATTTCTGAGCCTTCTTTGCCCTGAAATAAGGTATTACAAGTTTCTTATTATTTTTGTATTACAGTAAATTCTTCAGAAAATGAATAACATTATCGACAATTATTATGTAACAGATAGCACGGCAAGAATTACAAAGAAGCACGTGATCGAAACCGGAATAGGCACTACTAGGTATTATAAAATTAAAGCACCTTACGTAAAATTAATGCACATTCATTTTATAATGAGATTCACGGTCATGATATGTCTTTGCTTGTCATAGTGTACTTTTATGCTAAAAATGTTGTACATAACTACTTGTTGTTGTAGTTCACTCGTTAAAAGCACCCATGTATTAAATAGTAAACTTTGAAGCTCTTAAATAATCGTTTTTAATCGTAATAATAAACCAAATCTAGTTTAAAGAAATTATGTAATGGGATATTCCAAACGTACTAATGTTATCGAGTTATTCGAGTTGCACTACTTAAAAATATAGAAAATACATAAATATTTCAAAAGCTAAAAAGATGCAAAACACTTAGTGCAGTCATTATTTCATTATATTTGCATATAATTGCATCATTAAATGAGGGAGCAGTGAAAACAATGGCGCTAATAGTACACTCATTTCGCGTCGGTTATACAGAGTTTACTTGCATTTCTCACAAACGCACGATAATTCCATATCAAAACACCATGATCTACCGTGCCTCGTATACAAATGAACACTATAAATGGCATGCGACCCTCCTCCCACATCGCAACGGTACCATTCACCATTGTTTGTTGTATCAACTTAACTGTGATACAATTATTGAAATGTCGGACACAATTGGCGATTTTTTAAAGCAATCATTATCCGATACAGTTTCAACGACTTATATGAGGATTATTTAGAAAAACCCGGTCACACTTCTCTGTTACTCAATCTGGCATTATCTATGTATTAAACTAGCAATACCTCGCGGTTTCATCCGCGTCGATACCAATCTCGTGGCAGTGATAGATTTATTTTTGTTAATGTAAAAGGTGTATTTCACTTAGATTTCAATTACTTCCTTTCAGATTATTAGATACACACTCACATTCATAATGTAATAAACAAATTTTGCTTGACACGGATATATATCTAACTAAACCATTTTTAAAACCGCAACATCATTTAAGTAGAATGTCAGACATTAGTTAATTTCAAAAATTCTGTAGATAATGAAAGATTTAATCGGTCCAGTGATTTTTAGCTTGACTATATTAAACTGTTAAAAATAGAAATTCAAAATGCAAAACTTTCTTCTATAATATTAGAGATGATATTTCTTTGTAATACTTTTTTGTCTTAGAACTTCCCTATACACGACATTTGACACTCTGGAGTTCGAGTCGGGAGACGTTATTTTTTAATTTATTATCTTTTGAATTGAATATCCGATTTTAATAATTTAAATAGTATTTTACAGGTATTGAAACGGTCTTTGCCATTGTCTAACGGCACTTTTATTAACTTTTAAAATGCAAAAAATTAGTTCTAGTGGCATAACTACAGTATTTGGACATATGGTATCTCGGACTTTTTTGTACGAGTAGATAATAATACGTTTTTTTTGCGCTGGGAAATGCCTTAACGCACTCAGAGATTACAGAATACCCACTAAAACCCAGCGGATCCTTCCTCATCCATGAGTGAGATTACTAGAGGTTCCCTAGCTGCATTCCACTCTAGTGACCCGGATGACACCGACCACGAGTACCTATCACTCAATAGGGAGAAACATGAAGCGCATAAGTGCGACTTCTGCCACCAAGTCTTCTCCGACGGCTAGGTAGAGCTTCAGCCTCTTGCTCCCTTAGTCTCCCATTTGCCTCCTTCAGCGAGATGACGGTCTCGCAAAAGCACCTTACTCATGACAGGCGGGCGTTTCCTCGCGGCCAACGAACTGGTGCAAGTACTTGCCGAAGCAACCATGACCGGTCAGCACCTGCACCAGACGGTAGGAAAGAGATCCCTGCCTCCTGGTGAGCCAATTGTCCAGATATGGAAGGATCGCCTCCGCTGTGACATTACCCACAGTTGGGGAACCAAGATCTTCCCTCCATTTTTCGATCAGAGCTCTGTCGTATAGAGCCCTGATCCTCCGGAACTGGTCGTTGTATGAGTCAGCGCCTCTGGAAGCCCTTGTAACTACCTTGCACTGATAGGCGACTGCAAGGACTTCTGCCCGGAGCTCCGAAGGGGGGTCGCCCGCCAATAGTGTCGCCGCCGTCCAAGAAATTGTACGGTACCCTCGTATTGCTCTAACCGCTATTATCCTCTGCGCTCTACGCAGGAGAGCCTTATTCGAAGCAGTTAGAGCATTGGCCCACACAGAGATATTAATACCTTTTATAATATTGTAGAACATTTTTTTTGTTCTATCATCAATAGTTTCCCCAGCGCATGTGATGACAGATTTTATTTTACTAATTTTTTCGCACCACATTAATGCATTTTTATTAGGGATCCCTATTTTTTTGAGAAAATAATATAGCTTACGTCGCTCAGTGAAAATGCAGGTTTCTAGTGATGAAAAATTGTTGAAATTGGTTCAGTAGCTTTGGTGTGAAAACATTACAAATATACTTACATCCTTACATACAAAAACACAAACCTTTCCTCTTTATAATATTAGTTTAGATGATAGAGTAACTCTGTATAATAACTTGTTATTTAGGTGAAATATGGGATGATTTTTAAAAATTAGTATTTGTTTAACATACAGCTGTGAAAAATGTCATTTTGATTTCAATGAACGAGTTAATACAAAATAAATGCCGAAACAACCCTCATGCATTTCGAACATGCATGAATGAATTTCGAACGTTGGTCTAAAGTTTATAGCAGTTTGAACTCATGGCGCATTATTACGCCTTCCCGAGGAGAACTGGACACCCTGCGTGGGAGGAAGAACTGCCTCATTGGCCTAGTGGTTAGCATGTTCGACTACAGACATGAGGTCCTGAGTTCGAGTCCAGAGTCGGGCCAATTCAAAAATCAATATTGAGTTTGCTATTTAAGATTTTCTCAATATTTGCCCGAAGTTGGGAAGATGGCGGTGTTGTCCAACCCCGTGCCTCGGAGAGCACGTTAAGCCGTCGGTCCTGCTTCTGATCTCTCTCAGGCCGTGTGGGATTCCCCTCACATCGGACTATGAGAGTGAAGGAATAGAGACTGCACACTTGTGCACTATGCCTCTGCCAATCCGCAGTGGAGCAGTGTGGTGGGTCTATGCTCTAAAAACCCTCGCTCCTCGGAGTGAGGAGGACTGTGCCCAGTAGTGGGACATTAATCGGCTGCTACTTACTTACTTTATTAAATGCAAAACATGCTGGACATAAGATAGTGAACGATGTTATTAACCGTAAAACATGGAAAAAATGAAAGCTATACGAGTATATCCTAAATTCCGGTTTCTATTAAATGTTATTCTTTCGTGTAGCTTTTTTTGCACTTTCTAATGTAAAGTAAGTCAACTGTAGAGGGTTTTGACATTATGATTTGTCTTTTTAGATACTGATCTATTACAAGAATATTTCAGTTTTATTACAATCTATGGCAATTTGACTCGAAAAAACTTTACTTCGCTTGCGCAACGTGGTTTTAGTTTTAGGAAAAGAGGAATTGCATTAAAAATACTTTAGTATTACATTAAATTATAAGTTCCTTAACATTCCTGATCTATTTGTACACTTCTATAAAATTTTGTCTTACTAGTTTTATAAGTACGCGATTCGATTGTATAATAAAAATGTCGGGTATTAATAGTTTGCAATGGTAATGTAGAAGTGTAATAAACGAATTTCCTCTCCTTTTATGGTTTTTTTACATGACATAAGGTCTGGCTACCCCACGTTGTCGTTAAGAAACCTTAGTGACGATTCTTTTTCCTAGTCTCTAAATTAAATCTTAATACTATTTTTTAATCTTTGAAGAGACAACAAGTCCATGGAAAAAATTAACCAGTGAAATGAAACAAATGGAATAACGGGTAGAAGTCTATTACTATATCATAAAATAACTAAGCGTTATGTCATCATTTTTGAGCGGTACAGGTGAGTACACGACTATGATATTATATTTTTATGTTAATATTTTTATTTCTTACCATTTATAACGTACGGCAATAAGGTACAACATTAATTTTTTAATAACATTATATAAAAAAAAAAGTTGCCGTACAAAAATTTATGATCTTACAGCTATTATCAACATCTCAGGATTTACCGAGTTATTATTGCCGTAACAGCCTTTTAAGTGTTATCTGTGTTGTGTATAATATTTAACCGTCAAATGGTATATTTTCTTACTTTAGCTGTTTCAGCTAGTGTCATCCGAATAAATCTCGATCCAGAAGGAAATCCTTCATATCAATTTGTGATAAAAATCTTTATAATCAAATATACTTTCAATAGCGACGATCCAGAAGCTGTAGTCTAAAACTACCTAATTGTAGTTTAGGTGAACCCATCAGAACGTTTAAAGAAACTTGTAACAAAACTTTTATCAACCGGCCAGGTATCATTATAGTTGTATAGTTCCGCCCGCACGTGTACTTATCAAATGTCTAAATCGTATTACATTGAAACTACCTTTGGCCTTGAAACTACCAATATACTACGCAAGTATAATACGATATTCGATCTATACATAGCGTTTCCGTTATTTCAACAACAACGCTTAAAGAAATTGTTAGAATTGGCTTATAATCAATACGTGAAATGTTCTAACCCACCTTATATATTCTATTTTATCCATAATGACACTTCCTTTCACACAACAAAAACAAAATAAAATATTAGAACGTTTAGAAAGTTTTAGACAATGAGTAGCAATATTGAATAAATTTACAACGAAAATAGTTCTTTTCATATTAAAATCCAACATAATTAACTGCCACTTTGTTTATTCTCTTGTAAGATGTCGTAAAATCTTGAGGAATACTCAGCCTATTGCAGGAGTTAGAAAATTGAAAATGTTTGAGACCACCCTGCTTTATAACATGGGTTAAGTTATTTATAATCCATCTCTATTGAGTTTTAAACCGACAAAACCAAAGAGATAGAATAGATAGTGCACTTCTAATAATAGTGTATAACATCCTGACTAGTCTAATGTCAATGGTCAAAATAATGGAAGAAAAAAACCTTATGAATATTTTGTTGCTTTTGAAGAACAGTGACATAATTAAAAAACGGTTATTTTACAGGGAAACCATTTTTAAGTTAAACAGATTGTTCAAATCCACCGAGAGCAAACGATTTTATGGGGCCACAGCGTCATGACGCTATGATGGCTTCGCTGGCGCAGTGGTGTGAGTACTCGCCTTGCTAGCGGAGGCCCCGGGTTCGATCCCCGGTAGAGCGAATTTAGAAAATTGTATTTTCTAATTTGTCTGAGTCTGGACTGGTGGGAGGCTTCGGCCGTGGCTAGTTACCACCCTAGCAACAAAGACGTAACGCCAAAACTAAGAGATTTATGTTCCGATACGATGCTATGTAGAAGCTGTAAGGGGTATATCGCCTCTTACCCAGATTAGCGCGCTTCCATCTTAGACTGTATCATCACTTACCATCAGGTGAGATCATAGTCAAGCGTTAAACTGTCAGCAATAAAAAAGTCATTATTACAGATTTGAATATGAGTTGTTGAAATAATATATACTGTTGTAGATTTTTCTATGCCTCTAGCAGAATTTTGAGTCACGGTACAAATATCAACCAAAGAACGATTTATTTATTAATTTATTGCCAAACTTGGCTATATATAGCATTGACTCAGCATGGCATTACTGATACGGTAAGAATTTTCCATTGCCCTAAGTTTCGAGATAAAGTAAGCTAAATTCTAGAAACTCATTAAAAATGGTTTAGCCATTGCTGAGTTTGCGGAACAGGTAAACGAAAATTAAAAAGATTTTGGGTTTAAGTTCATATTCAATTAAGGATATTGTTATTTTTGATATATTACAAGCACGAATTTTCTATATAATATATAAAATTCCTGTTGTAGCGGTGTTTGTTGCCAAACTCCTCCGAAATGGCTCAATCGATTCCCAGAAGTTTCGTGTGCATATCGGGTAAGACTTGGTGTTCCACCACATATATATATATTTTTTTAATTTTTTAAATACTTTTTATGATTCAAAAATTCATACAACTTAATAATAAATACATTTTTATCGTTCTAATCAACCACCATTATTAAAAGCGATAATAGTTAATATATGAAAAAAAAACCAGTTTCTGGGTCAACTAATATTAGAAAAGATTAAAAGCCCCTCATACCGTTTCTCTCAACAGATTCTCATCCCCAGAAATTTTGGATGGTAATGTTGGTGACATTTTTTGTCATATAGTGGTGAATGTCCAATTATCACGCGATATCGTACTTAGTGTTAACCTATACTATATAAAATGTAATAAAAAAAATATAAAGTGTAATTCGACAATAAATGTAACTGAGTAAAAATTTTCGACGTCAAGGATAACTGGCCTCTGGCCATAAATGTAACGGAAACCGGCAAAATTACCCATAAAAGTTACAAAACGATGGATACTGAATTCCTCTTCAAAGCCATTTACAGGTTAAACACATATTGCAGTATGGTTTTCTTCGTAACATATTGCAAAGAAATGCAATCATCCTTACGAAAGATAAATCAAGATTTAAGAAATGGCTAAATTTGGAGCCGAGTTTAGCTTTACTTGAGAGCCTCCTCTGTACTGTAGCATAATGATATGCAAATGCTTGTTTGAAAGACATTTGAGCCAAGGGGATGCTCCCGCTATTCAAACGGATTGCCGTAGTCAATTATTACACTAAGATAATAGCACACGTTTAAGTTTATGGTCTAATCTAAATATAAATCAAAATCGGTTATAACTGTTAAAACCGGTTAGCTCTAAACCTATTTGGATACTAGACTAATTTAGATATATGAGAACTTTATTATTTCATAGTTTGAAGCGCGGTTGACATAGATACATATATTATAAAAATACTACAATGTATTTTAAATAATAGACTAGACAGAGAAATTGAGTGAACTACCTTTAACTATCGCACAATTTACGGTCAATGGTAACGTGTAGTAGTATTTTTTAACGCTTATCTTTGAGTTTATGAAATCAAAACGCAGTGTTATCTGCGTAGTTCCTGATCCAATCCTAATATAGAGAATACCCTCCTTTAGTAAATAAATTCAGTATTTTTTTATTGTTGATAAGTTAGCGCTTGACTTTGAACACACCTGACGGTAAGTAATATCTAAAATAGAAACACGCTAAAGTGATAAGAAGCAATTTGCCACTAATGATTTCTACACATCTTACCGGTATACAAATCTTATTGCTTGGTGGTACGTTTTTGCTGATAGGCTGGTAACTAACCACGGCCGAAGGCTCCCACCAATCCAGACTTAGACAAATTAGAATATTGCAATTTCCTAAATTGGTCCCACCGGGGTTCCATCCCGGCGCCTCTGTTACCAAATCCAAAACCACTTTTATTTGAAACTTGTTTGGGGCACATAGGTTGGGTGGTTTTAAAGTATATAATGGACTCGGGTAGCAACATTTTTTTGTTTTATATTATATATAAATATGGGGAAAGAATATTGCGACTTGCTGGCGTAATGGCTCGAAAAATATATTATGTATTTATAACCTGACATAACTAACATGTAGACTATAGGAAAAATAACTATTAAGTAACAAATAATTTGACGTAAACAACAGTTATTGGGCCTTTAATAACGTCAGAGCTATCGTTATTAAAAATAAGTAATGATCCAAGTATATACATACCACCAAGCGAATTTTCGTTTCGATGCGATGTTGATGATACATGACACACATATATGGTTTATTTAATAAATATTATGGCACAAATTTATACCGTGTAATCACCATCTCATTAATATATGTAGCGTTTGTTACCTATTTTGGTACTAAGACGGTTAATGTCCTACGTACTAGCGTAAAGTAGTATTAATCCTGTCCTATAATAAAATATTGGATTTGTGAAAGGATGTATCTTAGTTTTTAAGCCGTTTCTGGTCAGTGGCATGCCACTTAATTTATCTACAGGTCAAGAAGAACAAGTAACAAGATTGATCTCAATATGGTATGATGTGCATTTTTGTACACATCTCTTCAAGGTGACATCTTATATGAGTCTGGTAGTATACTGATTATAAAGAATAAATTGAGAGGATACGTACGAGCACACACACATAAGGAAATTTTTCAATTGTTGAAATATGTATATATCAATTTCATCACAAACGACATATAAGAAGTTGATGCGATTTTCAGAATATAATAAATTATCAATAAAATTAAGCTTGGAAGTGCTTTTTGCTATTCACATTTAACCTTAAATATGTTATGTTTGTATACTTATTCTAAAAAATATTTTAAAAAGAGGTTATTAAATATAAATTAAACTTTTAATTATATATATATTTATGTCCAGACACAAAATATATTACGTCAAAAAATATAATTGTAAATTGCAAATTGATTTTACAAATTTGTTTCGCCTCAATGCGGAAAGATAAAGTGCAATACGTAATACGTAAATCATACGTAAATAAAATTGAATGCGACTTGAATAATTTTTTTTAAAGAAATTATAACTCCTACGAGCTTAGACTTATTAGAAAATGCAATTTCCTAAATCCGCACGACCGGGAATCAACCCCGGAACGTTCCGCTAGTTTTGAGAAAAGAGAGAAAATTAACGCAAATATTAGAAATAAAAAGATTGGCCTTCTTCTCGCAGTCTCCCATAGAGTCCAATTTTATTTATAAGTGTAATCTATAATAAATCTTTCAATTTACCTTGATCAATAACCATCAAATTGGTTTAAATTCATCAAAACACAATGGCGTGCTCACAAACCGTGATACAGGGTGTAAATTAAACAGAACAAGTAGGTACCTGGCGGAAGCATACCCACAGCATTGTGAGTGGAAACGCTGATATGAAAGGTAGATAATGATATCCCATTGTTCCTTGGTCTTCGTATCTCCTTGATTGTTAGTGCACGTGAGAAACAAACACCACTATAGGCCATCAAAATTAAATAATTTTATGATTTAACAATAGATTAACTTGTCTATGGGTTGATGATTTTTTGCCTACCTATGACTTCACCAAATCAATGTGGAATATAGTACTAACACAAAAGTTGGAATAGATGTAGAAATCAATCACATTGATTGCGATGAGTACAACGCAGTGTGATATAAATACTGTAGTTACATATACATACATACAGCATTACGCCTTATTGCCATAGGGATAGGCAGACCACGTCCTTCCACTTGCCACGATCCTTGCATACTCCATCGCTTCTTTCATTCTCATTAAACCTTTCATTCAAGTTCGTCGGTTTAGAGTACTCTTGACCTGGCTCTTATTTAAAATGTCCTGGATTTGGTTCGCCTTGGTCCCATCCAACTTTCCCGTCCACTCTTGACTTATAAATCCTTTTTGTTAGTCTCCTTTCATTCATTCTCTCTACGTGCCCAAACCATTTAAGCATACCTTTTTCAATTTTGGTCACTACATATTCTTTTATACCCCATCATTCTCTTATCACACTATTTCTTACTTTGTCACTCAATTTTAACCCACTCATACTTCTCAACGCTCTCATCTCTACCGCACTTATTTTACTTTTATGCTTCTCCTGCCATACCCAACTTTCACTACCAAACATGTTGGCACCAACACTCCTCCATGCACAGCGAGTCTGGCCTGTTGAGACACCATCTGGCTATTCATAAAGATGAATAGTGTTGGTGTATCTGATATTGATGATTAAATGAAACATTTAGAAAGATAACAAAAGTTTTACATGTGAAAAGTGGAACGCACTATTTAAGTAACAAAATGGCAAAGCCATATTTTCAAATAAAGCCAAGATATATATCATGACTCTAAACAAATAGTTAGGACATATAGAATTAGATCAAGACAGCGAAGCGATTCAGCGATTTCGTTTTAACTTTATAAATGTTACCTTGTACCGTTAATTTATGTAAGAAGACCAATTTTAATATAACAGATATTGATATTATAAAAATAGATTTTGAGCATGTAGTGATAGAACAATCATTGAAAAATTATCGTAAAATGATGTAAAATTGAAATGACGTTGCTCATTTCCCAGGTCGTTAGACAGGTGTACGCAGACGATGGGTCGAAAGGTACTTCCTATATCGGAGCTCGTTTGCATTGCCTGACCATACCTTCATACCTAAGACGCGTTTTGCCGGATACCTACAGTGAAATCTCATACCAGTCGATAGTATAATTAAGATGATTTATTTATTAGGAAATAAATGTGCGGATATGGTTTTTGCCGCAAACTAGTTTTCAGTCTCTCACAGAAATATAAAGCCTGTTTAACAATTCCAACTAAACAAATAAAGACACACAAACATATTTGAATGTTAATATTCTTTTGCAAACCGTAAAACAGCGTCCAACGTTAAAGAAGAGATTGGATCACAAAGAAAAAGTATGGGAGTAAACCAAGTGTACTCTTTTTCATAATCCAAAGAAATGCAATTTAATAAAGTCTCTTGTATAGTCAAACCAATGAGCCAATGGGGACAGGTTGGAATTACGAATATCATGGCATAAAACATGAAATACCTTTAATTAACATTATACATAAAACGTGCTGACTGAAAACATGATGCCATTAAAACCGACAAGGCAATTATTATAACACTGTTTTATGAAGGTAAAGGTAAGGTAAGTAACAACCTACTCTTGGCGGGTGATCCCCCGTGGGAATTGCAGGCGGAAGCACTGGCGGCAACTTACCAGAGCAGGGTTGCCGTAAGGTCTGGAGGTGACCGTCTCGTATTTGTCGAGGTCCAAAGAGTCAGGGCCCTTGCCGACAGGGTCCTGATTCAAGCTTGGAAGGAGCTTCTCGAGTCTCCAAGTGCGGGTGCGATCACGGTGGAGGCGATCCGTCCTCGCCTCGAACAATGGTTAGATAGGCGGCACGGATCGCTTACCTTTAGGCTGGTGCAAGTACTGACCGGACACGGATGTTTCGGAAAGTACTTGCATCAGATAGCACGACGGGAAGAGTCCTC